>JAASFE010006133.1:165353-185524 GCA_013365205.1 Pseudocercospora cruenta
CTAGTTATTACGGAGGTAGTTTAGTAAACTATAGTAGAGGTAGGTATTACGTATTAGACTTCTATATATATAGTAATATATAATTTTCGTATAAAGCTAAGGCTATAGTATCGACGAGTAGGTTAGAATACGTTAAATTTAATATATAGTTAGTTTCTATAAATATATAGCGATATACTATAGCGGATTTCGCGATTTCTAATATATAGTAGTATAGTATCTATTACTATTTACTTACTCCTATTATTTTAGATATACGCGTATTAAATTCCGATAGAAACGGATTAGACTAGTAATAAAGAGTATTATATAGTCTATATAGGAGTTTATTTAATAGGTAGCGGGGTTTATAAAGTTAGTTGCGGAATTAGTAAAATCTATTATAGAATACGTAAGTCTTAGTTATATATAATATAAAAACTCTTTATTACTAGTCTAAGTAGGAAATAGCGCGAATCTCGAGAACGCGACGAGCCGCCTCGCCGAGAATTCTTAGTAGAATTCTCGGTAGAATTTCTTAAGCGATAATAAGCGACGACGATAATAATAGCGTAACGAGCTATAGATATATTATTATAAGATTTAATAGGATTATAGAATACTACTAGACGCCCTATATAATTAATATTTTAATAGAAATTACCTAAAGGTTAGGCTAAAATATAAGTATTAATCTAGAAATCGCGAAAACAGAGGGCAGCTCGAGAGGCGGCTCGAAAAAGATCGGGGTTTTTGAAATTGAGAATACATCTTCCATGTCTCATCGAACTCTTGCGTAGGAATCCTTGCTGGCTTGCGACATTGACACACCTCTTCCTGGTGATTCGAACACAAAGATCTGCAAACTACAAGACAATTCGGCAGAACATCACTAGCCGTTTCCAATGTGGCATCTCTCAAGCTCGCAGATCATCACATACTTTTCGTGCCGCTGTCATGCTATGAGCGACAAACGAGGATGGTCAGCAGAGGCAAGCTTTATGGACTGGAGAATCATTTCGCTCCTCTCATATCTTTGACGTCGCCTTCATGAGCAAGCATCATACTGATCATGTTGGTTGACCGCTGGTGGTGGAGGTGAGGTGTCTATTCCTTTGTACTACATTTCTTTCTACTTCTTTATCTTGGAGCGCTTTCAAAGACCAGTAAAATGGCGCCTGAGGTGATGAATAAAGGTATGACTGCTACCATGCACCAATCTCAGCCCCCATTCATGCTCACGATGGAACCAGTGCCACCACGATACGATTCTCTTCTCAGCACAATAAGCCTTGGTTCGCTGGCGGAGACCTCAATATGGCAGCCTCAATATACCAAAGAACCTGATCCCGATCCAACAATGACACTGTCTGGGATGATTCTTTTCGATCACGTTCATGAAAGGTTCCGCGGCGGCATATCAGCATTAGACAATCTCTTACGATTCATCGAAGGCTCGGACCCTTCGCAATGCAAGGCCTACAGGAAAGGCATTGATTCGCTCCTCGGGAGTCTGGTCAATATGGCCAAATGGCTTGTCGGCTTCCTGGAGAGTGCCAAAGCAGAGCAAAAAGATGCACCGTGGACAAAGTCTGCTATGCTTGGATTACGAGTTGATCTCCACAAGTACTCATCGAAGGTCATGAGGATAACGTTACTGCTTCGAAAGCCAGGCGCGTTTAGAGCGAAGGGGTACAATGTGTAGCATCCAGCTGTGCATCGTGGATGAGCCCTCACTGGACCATTGGTATCATCACTGTACGATACTCCAAGAAGGGGAAAATCATCAGCAACGAACGAAGTTTGCGTTTGCACGCATGTAAGAATATAACGAATGGAAATGTATGGAGCTGCCCTTGATGGCATTGGAAACTTTGGCGTTGGGAGGCCTTTTGGAACTTGTCTGTACATCAATGGGAGGGATTCTGATACTGGCGCTGGGGTTGCTGTGTAACATCAACTTGTAGAATACTGACTGGACTGGCAAAATGCAGTTGAACTCAAGACGCGAGAATGCTGTCTATTTCCTTCTTCACCAATACACAGCCGACCAAGGAGAAGTCGCCAGCGTCCGAATCTGACCCCACTCCCGCCATTGATCATTAATTCGAATCTGATATCGTAGCCACTCCACACGACCTTGAGGCGGCTGCTCTACGCTCGGCAGATATTTGCCATTCTCGTCCTTGGCCCAGTATCGCAAATAATCCTCTTGGGACATGGCGACCATTTTCGGTTCTTCGTCGTCTTTCCTTGATGTCTTGTTTCGTAACTTCTGCACCAGGTTTGGATGGTAGTCAGGCTGGTCAAGATAGTCTGCGATCCTGAATGGCAGGTGAACGTAGCCATTTTGATCAAGTGTTCCTGGTGCTGGAATGTGGATTGATGAGGTGGACGAAGACATGGTTGAAAGTCGAAGCTCTGAAGATTGCGTTTTACGCGTTTAGTCTCCTACCAAAATCATGGCATTCAATCGCTGTCACTCCATACTTATAGTCATGCTGTACGATGATCTAGTGTTGTGGTGGCTATGCTTCTCCCGCCGCGGCTTTGGAGGTTCAGCTGCTGTCGCCACTGGTCAACTCGAGGGATTGGCACTTTTACCACCCACACATGGTGAATCCGTACGCATACAGCTGTTCCTTACCTTGAGTGACTGGTAGTGGTGATTTGGGCAGGAAGCAAGTAGTAGTGTCCTATGCAAGGACGAAGTCATCATCTGTCTGCCGCTAGCCCCATTCGGAGGCAGTCTTGGCTCCAGCTCAGTTCCACCCGTTGGTCTCTTCACCACAACGCGTCCGACTGGATCAAAGTCGTTCGGTCAAGAGACGCCTCGAAAGTGAACTTGATGGCCTTTCCGAAGAGATTTCGATCTTGTCTTGCAGAAATTGCGAACATGTAGTACAGTCCTCTCTGTCAGCTAAGTGCTCACTCCAAATGTTCCTGCCTTGTTTCGCGTCCTGTCATCCACATTCAAGCGCCTCATCAAAAGCATTATGGCAGACTCATCATCGGCAGACTCGAAGCAGCGAGATACCAAATCGTCAACAGCGAAGTCTGAAGAAGAAAACACAGTCAGCGTCTTAGATGGCCTTCGAATCCTCGCAGGCCTGCTCGTGCTCAACTGCTTGCTCAGCTACTTCATCACTGGCAATAGCTTTCTGTGGAACTACAGGCCATGGTGGTCGCGACCAAATGCCTTGGCAGCGAAGCTTGTACGGTATTCCAAACTTGTTCTAAAGCTGTGAACCGTGGTGCTGACTTCGAGCGGTAGAGATCACCAGTCATCCTGACAGAAACTCAACTCCTCGCCTATGATGGCTCAGACGAATCGCTCCCGATCTACCTTGCCGTTAACGGCACCCTCTACGATGTGACAGGAGGCTCTGGACGTAGGATCTATGGACCCGGCGGACCGTACCACGTATTTGCAGGCCACGATGCTGCTCGAGCATACATCACAGGTTGCTTCAAGGACGATAGCGTACCTGACTACCGTGGCTCTGAATGGACGTTCATTCCAAAAGACGTGCCACGATTTGACGAGACCGCAGATGAAGAGTTGTCAGATCAGTTGAGGGAGTACCGATATGAGATGATTGGAAAAGCGCTAGAAGAAGCAGAGAAAGCGATGCAGCACTGGCAGAAAGTGTTCAGAGGAGAGACGGGAAAGGATTACTTTGAGGTTGGCAAAATCAGCAGAAACTGGGAAGAGATTGCTGCGAAGCCAATGATACCACTGTGCGAATCGGCAGAGAAGAAGAGGCCGAAATCGCAGCTAGAGAAAGAGAGGACGCAGATCGAGAAAGACAAGAAGAGGCAGTGGATAAGAAGAGGCAGAAAATATAAGAAGCAGTATCTAGTGATATCCAATTCGGCGCAGAAAGAGGGGAGTATTGTTGAAAAGGAACGGGAAGAGCTGTGAGGAGATATAATAGATTTTGAGCGGAGAGGTGATATAGATTGAAAAGACTCATTCATCTCCGAGCTCAATTCGGAGCTCCTCTATTCCAAGCCATCCTCAATGGTCGTCGCCGTCCCGGACATACAAGTCGTGCCATCAGAATCGTGCTCCAAGCTGAGAGCTGAGCGTATCTCGTATCCAAATAGTGACCGAAGCATGCTGAGGATCACGCTTCAAGGTCGTGATAAATCTTGCCAGAACTCCATCGCTATGCTTGCCAGAAATGCAGTGCTAAACCAAGGCATCATCGTAATCGATGCCATTAAAAAGACCAAGTACAACATCGAGCATAGGACCTCGAAGATCCATCGCTGATTTCGTATCGTCATCCTGTCCTCCAAACATTCTGCGATCCCTCGAAGTCGCACTCTCTTGTCGCAATAGTTGTGGTCGTTGAAGCGGTGTCACGTAAGTAGCAGGCCAACAGGTGTCGATACATGATGTCGGCCGCATATTTTTAGGCGAAGTCATAACGGACGTTGCAGATTGATTCGCTTTCGACATAGCATAAATCGAGCTCTGCCTTTTTGAGCGACTAGGACGATGCCTCGTTCGCTTTCTGTTTTGTTTTTGACCCATCTCAAAATCAGATATGTGTACGTTGTAGAGTGGTATATCCAAGCGAGGGTTCATCTTGCCGAAGAGAGTGTGTTGTAGTCGGAGTGAAGTAGAACAGGTTGCCACCTACCTATATATTCAAGTCCGATGAGTCTGGTTGGGCACCTAGATATTAGCTCGTGACTCCGTAGGCGTGAGTCTTTCCGAAACCGGAACGCCGATTGTGTGCTTCTACCAAGAAAAGACTCATGGTTATCATGGATGAGTGTGGAAAATTCGCTGGTGTGGGCGTGGAAAGCGCTGGCTTTGTCTCGATGAGTCACTTGGCGTGGCGACTGGTGCGGATGTCATAGTCAGTTGGTAAAGTACGGTTTTTCATCAAAAACGCGACTTATATCATGCAGATTTGACCAAATTTGCACTCTTTGGCCTTAGCACGGTCTCTTCACTAAACATGCAGTACTTGATCAATTTTAGGGTCGGAAGAGCTACTTAGATCGTTAGGAATGCATTCCTCAAGCCCGGGCAACTGTCTTGGCTTCTAAGAACCCCTGCCTTCGCACATTCTGGTAAAGTTATCTAGATTATAATCGCCTCTACAGTAGGAACAGGACTCCGGAGATTCGACTCATTCTAAACAAAAGTAATAAGCAGAGCAGCAAGATTCTTTTGACCGCTTAGAAGGTCTAGAAAGGCGACTTTTTGACTTGATTAGTTGGTTAAAGAAGCGCTTTTTGGTCAAGTTGGTGAATAGCGAGTTATTGATGAAATCTACGTCTGTACTAACCTCAAATAGGCGCTGTTTGATGAAATATCGTGCTTGACGAATGGGTGATGACACGGAGAGTGGAGTGAGCAACTTGGAGACATGTCACATGTGACTCTCGCAAGCCTACCACGATTGCGCGGCGTTGTCGCCACTGGCGGAGAGTGCTTCTTGGAGCAGGCGGCAGCGTTGTAGACTGGTTCTAGCGACGGCGAGGTGTTTCACGAAGGATGAAGAGCCGCTGAGAAGCGTCGCGATGGAGCTGGAAGCCGAAAGCGCGATTCCATCGCGATCCATGCGCGATACCAAGTGCAGTCGACGATAGGGGTAATCAACGACTTGCAGAGATCAATTTGCAATAATATCTTACCCGATGCAATCGACAGTGAACGTGAACAGGATTTTGCTGAGACGCCTTGACAACTGCGCAAATATCGATGACGTTGGTACCATGAAAGCCGTGGTTTTACTCTAGTCTTTCCAGAGATTTGATCAGACAATGTATAGAAACCCGCGTTTTATTGCATCCACTCCTTAAAGCAACTTTGATCATGCTGCTGCATTTTCGATAGTCCTGGGTGCCTAGCTTTGGCGCCAATGTCGTACCAGCTTCGTCGAGTTCGCAGCCTTCGCTGGCATGTTAGGTTACCAGATGCTATGCGCGAAGGCGCCGCAGACCAAAAAGCCAGGGCTTTCAGGAAGTGCTACAGTATCATGGTCGACCTCTGTGTCCAGCACGTTGATGAAGATGATCACAGATGATGATAAAGTCGCGATGTCTATTATTGGAAGCTTCGCCAAGCAAACAGAGGCAATCGGGTGATCGTTCCAGACCATCATCGTTGCTTTTCAGCCTTTCCACACAACAACAAGACCTCATATCGACATCTCAGCAGAATAGAAATTTGTAAACGCATTCATAATGGACAAACTCAGTGCACAGGAGAAGGAGCATTTCAAGGACGCATTTGCACTTTTTGTACGTCATTCACTCGCTCGAATTTTCAGGCACCAACTGACCACGTGAGCACAGGACAAGAATGGCGATGGTATGATACTGCACAGCCTTGTAGGCCAAGCTAATGCGATTTCCAAGGCGAGATCTCGGCAGCTGAACTCGGAGAAGTGATGCGATCTCTTGGCCTGAAGCCGACAGATCAGGAGTTGCAAGACATGCTTCAGGAAGTCGATGCAGACAACAGTGGTAGTATTGATCTGAATGGTAAGAGCGCCTATTTCGCTGTACTCTATTTAGCATATTAACTTGTCTGAGAAGTATGCAATGCTGACTACTATTACAGAATTCATGACAATGATGTCGCACCGAGCAACGGCTGTGGACACAGAGGAAGAACTTCGCCAGGCTTTCAACGTCTTTGACCGCGACGGCAGCGGCACAATCAGTGTCACGGAGCTCCGAGATATGCTCAAGGCGCTCGGTGACAACTTGACTGATGCCGAGGTTGACCAGATCATGAAGAGTGCCGACACAGATGGTGATAAGACGATCAGTTGTGCGTCGAACTCAGAAATTTGCAAGTACTGTACTGACCTTCGCACAGTTGAAGAATTCAAGAAGATCATGGAGGACAGTACTTGATGATGTTACGAATGATGGGACAAGCAGGCACGACTACCTTTTGGAAAGCACATTTTCATTCAGGATCGAACAACGGCCAATTCACGAACGACAGCGAAAGGTCACGGAAGAGACCAAAAGACAGGTTATCCTTGGGAAAATGCGACAGGCCCTCGATATCCATATTGAATGATTCTCTGGAGGACTTTGCACACCTCACTACGTACACCTTGGTCGGGCTGCATATCGCTTTTTTGAACTGAACATTGTCCCACGCCTAGCAGCAAATAGTGATCCTCAATTGGGCTCTTTGACCATGAGCTCCAGCTCGTGACTGATCGATATCAGACAGCAGTAAGTACAGATCATTTGGCCGTCCCAATTGCATCGATGGTGGTACAAGTGATCATTAATGCCTAGACTTGCGAGGCCAGGCAATGATGCTCCGCGGGAGCCCTTGGGAAGCAAATTCACAACCTGAGGCTCCAAAATTTAGCGTCCAAAAGGAGACCGCAGCGCGGTTGTTTTGAAACCAGACGGGAGGCCTAGGCTCCTAACACGACGCCACGCACCACGGCACCACGTGTGTGCAGACCCCGGACTACTAACGCTTCTATCGTTCCGAACCTTCTCCTGCTCGGTCAAGACTATCACCTTTTTGCGACCAAAGATTTTGGCGACACGACTGCATCTCAGGCAAATTACTGTCGGTCGTACGATGTCGATTGTCTCGTGCGGATAATGGAGTGGCCTCTACCTGAATTCGCAAGGTCTGTCACCAGGAAAGAATATTATCACTGGACATCAACCTCCCTCTCAAGGACGTGCAGTTATGCCTGCGCAAGCCACATGAAGGCTTGCATACCACGTTTAAGGCTTAAATCTCTGCTTTGCCTATTGCGGTCACAGGCTAGGCTCATGGCCATACGTTAGTCGCCGAACGGCAGCTCGCTGCTGCGTGCATGCTTTGTGGCGAGCTGAAGACATCCTGTGAGGCTCTCGACTGTGCATACTGCGGAAGTAGCGTTGCTCTTGACCATGGACCAAGGAGTGTGTTTCTTGTTCAAAAGCTTGCGAATGCTCGGCGCTTCTTCCACCTGCCAAGCTACACATCTTCCCAGGTAGACTGTCGTTACTGTTCTCCTTCGCTTGGCGAGATGTGTTCCCGACTCATTCTTTGCCTTGTCTGGGCTGCTGGCGTCGCAGACGCTGCCAACCCTCATTGTAAAGGCGGATTAGCTGCACTTGCTGCATCAAAACTGGCTGGTTTCCAGCCTGCAAGCACCTATTGCTCATCGAAGTATCCATTACCATTGGCGACGTCCACGTCGACAGCGCCAACGACGACCTTCACTGCGACTGCTCAGGCGGTGACGATTACTACTGTAAGTAAGGATGTGCTCGTTTTGCTTTGGAAGATCAATTGTTAATGTTGGGACGCAGACCGTGGCGACAGTCTCGATCACTACATTCTACAGCACTGCTTGGTAGCCCCGAGAATTTCATGCGGTCACTGCTAATCACAAGTCTAGACACGTCGACGGCTACTGCTACAGGTGAATACCGATTCAGATTCCGCCCTACCGATTCGAATGCTTACAGTGTGCAGTCGCCGCGACGACCACCGTTCAAGTTCCATATCAGGTTCAAAAGCGCGAACTAAACAATGAGCTTGAATGACTACCTTGCAGAAAGAAGTCAGAACGAACATACCGAGAGCCCCTGCCAATACTGCTGCTCCCATTTGGGCCAGCCTTCTCGTCCAGCCGAACAAATTCGTTGCTTCCGTGTGTACGTGCCTCGAGACCCAGGTCACAAAGACTGTGACGATCACGACTACGATGGTGACACCTAGGTCGACACAGCAGGCAACTGGTACGAGGTCTTCGGTGCTAATTTCTGTGTCCCATTGCTGATGTTATTCAGAAACCGATACCATATCCTCGATTGCCCAAGTCACCACGACCACAACAGTCACCACGACTCAAACATCCACGACAACGACACTGCTCACCTGCAGCAACCCTACCCCGACGTTCTATCTGCGAACCAACTCAGGACAATACGTCAACGACGACGGCTCTCACGACAATCAACTCACTAGCAGCCCAGGATCGCAGTACTACATTGACGACGCTGGGGACCTGCACACAACAGAGTACAATTCCTACGCAAGCATAGGAGAAACAACATCCGGCAGGACGTACGGAACAGTATCGTTCTCAGGCGGCTTCTCAGGTCTCAAGCCATCCGATTACCGGGCCTACCCGGTCGTCTGTTCTCTGGATAGCGGCCCCGTCGTCCAGGGAGTCTCAAAAAGCATTTCTTGCTCTGTTAACGGCGGTGGGCCTGATCAGTTCTATTGGTGTGCCGATGACCTAGACAGTTACTATGGGGCGTTGAGTCTATCCTATTCCGTTCCAGACGCTAGTGATCAATGTAGCGCGATCACGCTGCAGGCGATACCGACGTGCTAGGTCATAAACGTAACAAAAGAGCATGTTTTATCCTTGTAATAGTGCTAGTACATTGGTCTTCTCAAATGCCACAGAACAGCTGCACGGTCAATCTGCGCTTGCAGTATGAATGTATAGAGTCGTGACGGCATTCTGCAAACTGTCGTCCGACAATGCAGCTTTTACTAGAAGCCACTATTGGGGCCTTCGTCTGAAATCTGCTGCGGTTCCTACGTGGAAAGCTGCGTTCGAAAATCTGAAAAGCCCTGGCTAACGAAGACACAACCTTGTTATGAGAAAGGATATTCCATGAATTACAATGTGAGACTCATAGTCAGAGACTTGCCATACGGCCTTACATTGTCGTATCGAACGACGGAGCATAATGAACATCGGAAGTAAGTCTAGCATCGCCAGTGCCAAGGAGAGGCTGGAGCTCGGGCCGACTGTTGCCGCGATTGAACTTGATGCCACGAGACACTTTCTTGTGCAGCTTGACATTGACTCGCACATCTTGTGACTCTGCACTGTATATCGCCAAGATGGTCAATCTTAAGTGGACGACGCTCGCCGTCGCTGCATTCTCGGCACTCAATGTCTTCGCTCAAGCTCCAGAGGTACAGCAACATCCGCACCCGATTCGAACCACCTCCACCTAACGCCGCAATTACAGGTCGAAGATGTGACTGAGGGCAACATCGAGGATGTCAGCTACGAAGACATGCAGAAATACATGGCGGGCGAGGGCAAGGCATGGTCTGGCGACTCTACCAAGTCAAACCTGCCATTGAAGGTGGATGTCAATGTCTCGTTCCCAGACGCCGAGATCTTTGGAGTGAAGATGGTCAATGGTCGCCCAACCCGCGCACTGTTGCATATCACAAATAACGAGGATAGCGAGATCAACGTCCTCATTGCGACCGCCGGCCTTTTCACGCCTCTGGACACTCCAGGCATGCCGGATCCACCACAGAACCTTCGCAACCTGACTGGAGCCAAATTTGGCACTGTGATTCCTGCAAAGTCTAAGGAAACCTTGACATACGCCTTCGCGACTGTCATGCAGCCCCAGGACTTGACTCTGCAAATTCAGACGGTCATCGCAAGAGCTCAGCAGATGTACACCTTGACCATCTTCAGGGAGAACGTCTCGATCGTGGAGGCACCAGTTTCCTTCTTCGATCCACAAATGTTAGCAATACCCAAAGTCTCAATCTTGTTGACCTATACACTGACGCTTCCTAGCATCTTTCTCTACCTATTCCTCCTCGCCGCATTCGGTGGCACCTGCTACTTCATCTACAATACATGGATCACGACTCTCTTCCCACAAAAGAAGCGCGGTGGCAAGGGCGGCGAGAGAGCACAGCGTTCTAGCACCGGCAAGAAGCCAGTTAATCCAGCTGAGCAAGTCTCAGTGGTGGGCGCTGATGGTCCGGCTGTTACTACTGGTTCGCAAGGATACGACGAGAGCTGGATTCCAGCTGGTCACTTGAACAGGCCTCAGGCCCGACGAGTCGGTAGCGGACGACCAAAGAGCAGGGCAGCATAGGATAGGCCACGCGTCAGATGAGTCGTACGCGAGAGAACAGCATCTCGAAACGATGCTTGGAGAAAGCACTGCCAAGCAGCCCTATGACTGTGCAGACTAAGGCCAAAGACCGTCTTTTGGCACATCAGTATCCAGGGCAGAGAATGCTGGCGAAAAGGAGAACAGTAGGAAGCAGCAGATGTAAGAAATCAAAATATCTTGAAAGTCAGCTAGCATAGCAAGCGATAGGATACTTGTCTACCCAGAACTCCACGCCCGCAGCGTGAAACATTTGAGCTTCTTGCCAAGACTTCAAGCTCAAGCTCAACCCTGCAGCAAAGCAATGAGCTCATGCACCTCCGGCTAACCTCACGTAGAACAACACTACAACATCGAGAAAGAATGGACATTACCACTCCTTTCAGACTCTTTGACCTACCAACAGAACTTCGTCTCGAAATCTTGGAATACGCAGTAACATCGGAAAAAGTCATCACACCTAGAGTAACTGTCCCACGAGAAGCTTATCTCCTCCACCTTCCATCAATCACAAAAGCATCCCTCTACGATAGGGTTATCCGCGAGTAGCTATACGCGCTCTGCGCTCGATGCTCGAGGTCAGACTGCTGTCTACGACCTGCGGAGCTGCCCTCGTGCTGTTTAGCGGAGTCGTCTTTTGCGACGACTTCCCCGAGTGCTGGCCAGATAGTGTACGCTGGGCAACTCAGCAATGCTCGCCGACGCGCGTTGCCTCGAGAGTGATGTTGTTACGCAACAATGCTGCCGGGTGCACGCATATCAGGCCTCACTCCGGTACAAGCTCGAAGTCCTCTAGATCCGGCATCGTCCACCGGACATCTTTGCTGTCGGTTTGAATCGCTATAAGATCTTCAGTCCCAAAGACTGTTCTCTGGACGCCTGCAACATAGCAAATCTCTCCAGGTATGCCCAGGATCTGACTAGTGGCACTGAGCAGCAATTCTTCGTCGGACCAATCGCCGAAGCAAAGCAGCTGGAGTCCCTGGAAATCACTTTCACGAACTGACCGATAGGTTTTGAGAACCTTGGTTGCGAAGCTGTCGAGCTGTTTCATGTTTCCATAGGACCGTTCAGTGGACCCAAATTTGGGCCATGAGATGATGCGGAGCACTCTCAAGCAAGGTTGTCGTGCCAGAGAAGCCTGCAGGCCGGTTGGTGTCAGTGCAATAATGCGATGCACTGGATCTTCGAACTCACCAGAATTCTATAGTAATCACATCGACTATCAATATCAGAAACATCGACCTGAATTTCAGGCATCGTCAAAGCAACTTGCTCCAGGCACTGTGCTTTGGTGAACAGCTCGGTCGCGCAATCCGCCGAAATCACCCTTTTCCCATCGTCTGTCACGTCCGCTCCAAGTGCCAAACAGACTTTCACCAGTGAGGCATGGTGGCTTCTCAGGCATTTCAAATCGAACCCGACATCGTGAGCCAAATACGATGTTCTGACTGCTAGAGTTTGCAGACCAGCAAAGCTTTGCAAGAATGCTTCGACACTCTTCCATGGTACTCCTTCCGCCTCCAGCCCAGGGTCGTGCAGGGCGAAAGAAAACTTTTTCAAACAAGATCCGTTTGCACGAAAGTCCCCGGCCAGAATATCAAGGAGCCCTTCAACGTGTCTACAGTCGCTCAGAACCAGTTCCGTCAAATTTCGGAACAAGACCTTCTCTAGGAGGCTGCGCACCGGAATTTGCTGAGTTGTCATGGCTCCATTTGCCGATACTCCTCTGAGGGGATAGCACGATTGACGAAAAAGGCGCAGGCTCTTCAATTTCAAGGGCCCCGGCATTTCTTTGTCAACGTGCTCGAGGCATGTTACAAAGCCATCATCTATATAACTTTCATAAGCCAGCATTTGTAATTTGGGCGAAGCAACAATTATCGCTTCGCAGAGTCCGAGCTTCCATTCGGCACTCCCAGCGGGTGGAATCCTCAAGTTTTCAAGATGTTGCAAGGACGAAACAGCAGTAGCTCTCCAAAAATCAGCATCAGCTTCATTTCCGTCAAGGCAAAGTGGCCCAATGTCTAAGCTGCGCAAAGCACGTTGCTGTGTGAGTAGCATCTCGAGTGTCTCCAGGTCCAAAGGTAGTTGGCCCGTTATGGCAAACCCTCGGAGCCCATCTCGGGGCAGAACCTGCAGAATGCTACGTATCAGCAGCCGGCATTTGCATGGGTGCTTCTCCACCGCAAGACCATAGTTGAACCTCAAGAACCTGATGTACTTATGACCAGGATGATCGATTCGGAGCAAAGCTTGATTCCCCCTCTTTGTAGGATCGTCCAAGTCCAGAGTGACACGATGGTACAGTTTTGGCATTGCAACCTCTTGCAGATTCTTGCAGGTGAGGCATAGCTTCGCTAGGTCGCGTGGTCTACGGATGTTCGAGACCACAGACTCCAGTAGCTCTGGTGCCAGTCCGAGTAGTGGTGAATTTTCCATCTTGACTTCGACAGTGTTGCAATTGTGCAGCTCCAGGTATTCCAGTGAGACCAGAATGTCGAAAAACCAGAGCAGAGACGATAAAGGGGAAGAAACGGGTAGAGATGGCAGGTAGTTGTTACTCCCTACCTCAGCTTGGGGTCACGCTCAGCCATAGTGGTTGATTGTTGATTAATCACAATCACATGCTAGTTATCACAATCACTTTCTGATTGTGAGTGATTAGTCACAATCACAATCGCAATAATAACACAATCACATTTCTTAGGGGAATGTTAGAGACTGTGCTGAATAAGCATAGAATTTTGGACCCACTTGAGGGAAGGCATCTAGAAAGCCTGTTAACTACTGACCTAGCTATAGACAAGGCTAGATTCCTACTAAATATCGACTCTTAGCCATTCAGAAGATGAAAGAAGACCCATTATGGACGGCATAGTACCTGATTCCGAAGGTTAGTCTACTCTATAGTGATTGTGATTACAATCACAAAATCACAGGTCTAAGAATCACATTCACAATCACAGTGATTGTGAGTGATTATGTGATTGTTATAATCAACAATCAACCACTATGCGCTCAGCACAAGCCACATGGACAAGGATAGCCTGGGAATACCATAAATTGAGCAGGACCTCAACGAAGACCAAAGACATATACGTACTGAATGGCTTCATGTTTCGTGCAAAATCTCACGTCTGCTTCTCACCCAACGGAACCCCCATCCCATGCACACCTCCATACTTAGGACTCTCAAACTGCTTCCACCCTTCCAGCACATCCCCAAGCACCTCAAAAACCTCAACCTTCAACGGCCTACAACAATCAAGCATACTCTTCTTCTCCTCACCAGCACCACCCTCCCCCCAACCCCACGTACTCAAATCGCCACCAGGACAAGTACTAAGCGCAACAAGTAAATCCTGTTCCGCAAAGAACTCCAAAAAATCGCCCTTCTTCGCCGGACTGGCTTCCATGAAATACCTTCCCTTCTCATCCAATCCCGTAACTTGGAAGACATTGAGTACGTCGTGGACATCAAATTCATTCAACCCATAAGGGACCACAGCCCTGGTCAGGTTCGAGTGACAATGAAAATCATAATCATCTCCACTCAACATCTTATTAACATAGGGATCACACCTCGTGCCCAATAAATCATGGCATCGACCGTTCCATTTATCAATACCATATCCTTCGAGACTATCCGCGATGATTATAACCATGGGTCGCAAGTACGGTAAACAACTCCACAATCGATCATAAGTCGACACATGAGAAGCGTGAAGTTGTCTCGTTCTCGCAGCCCAGAATTTCTCGCGTGGGTTGTGCAAGTTCCAGAGGTTGAGGTCTCCTACCTAAAAGCGAAGGGCACGAGGGTCAGCGTGTGTCTCAAAGATAAGAGAGGGCATACGCTCCAAAAGCAAGGGTTGAGACCAGCGTGCCGTGTCTGAGACCGCAACCGCAGCTACTGCCACCCGGCGGAGTCATGCCTTGCACCCTTCGATATACTCACTTGAGGGCCTTCGGGAGTTGAGAGACGAATGATGGAGCCTGCGGGTGCTTTCCAAGCTTTTCCGGAGCGGATGGGAAGAGTGAAGGATTCTATGAGTTTGCGGTCGGAGGATTGGACTTTTTGATAGAAAGACTTGTCAATGTTGAGGATTGAGCCTGGTGATGCGGTGTAGGCTGGTACTGGAGGATGTGGGGAGATGTCGAATTGGCGGGGAGGAGTCGGGTTGGTGGCCATTATGGTGGTTCTTGCGATTTGAAGCTGCGTGTGAGTGAATGATCTGCGCTGGTCAGTACTTTTGACAGTGATGAGAAGGGAGATGTTGAATATGTAAGAAGTCTGAATTGTTATCGGCAATCGAAGAAGCGGCTAGAACCGATATCGCCGTGGACGTGGCTTTTCTGTTATGTCATCACTGTCTTGGTATAACCGTATCGCCGTGTTTCGGTATGTACAGATCTGTACAGGGCGTCACGTCGTACAAAAAATATCAGGGCTGGATGTGTCCCAAGATCCAAGACGCCTCGCTAAATGTGACTCACAAGAAGATGAAAACCAGATCATGCAACATCTGCATCATTGCTGCCCTGCCCCGGGCGTCCCATTTGCGCCACCAGGCGGTTGATGATTGTTGCCGTAGAATTGCTGCATCATCTCTGGCGTGGAGTAGGGATCGAACCAGGTATTCATGTCAAGTCCCAGTATGCTCATGTCGACATCTTGGCTTTCGATCATCATATCTCCAGGCATAAAATTCATGGGAAGCTGGCCAGCGCCCATCAAGCCAACTGGCTCTGGAGGATACCCGTGACGATCAATACCTCCATTCATGTTCGTATGAGAACCTGCGCTTGTGGGCAGCCGGTGCATGCCCGGATGCAGATTGTGAGGTTGATGTTGGTAGCCAGAAGAGGTCAGATTGGCTGGTGAGGCCGCGCTACCCTGTTGGCTGAATGTAGGCGAGCTGAGCGCAAGCAACGACTCTGCATCGGAGTTCTGCATACCTGGGAATCTTTGCTGTGGCTTCTGCCTGGCCATGTTATCTTGTCCAGCCGCTAATCTTTGAGAGCTGCTGGAGCCGGTTCGGAGATGCCCAGGATAATCGACATTGGCGATCTGACCAGTAGCAGCCTCGTATGCAGATGGATTAAGCGAGCTGAGCCGAGGATCTATGTTTGAGTGATTAGCAGCATCGCTTGCATAATGCCATGCCAGATTGGTGGAACTGGAGTCCATATTGCCAGTCAGTGTCCAACCAATTGCTGCTAAGAGGTGTTAGTATCAGGAATGTGCCAATGTAGATCCAGTATGCTCACCTTTGCTAGGATCGCCGAGACCAGGGCTACCAGGCACCTGACCGAAGCCCTTCGGAGGCCAGAATGGCGACTGAAGGGCCGGATTCGTGATGTATGGCCCCCAGCTCAGCTTGCGTCTCCACCCAGGCGATGTAAAGGCTGGCTCCGGCCGGGGCTGCTCCATGGAGCTTTCCGCTTCTTCAGCGGTGTACAGAAGTGGGTCGCCAACGCCCTCAAACTTCTGATCGAGGATAGTCAATATGTACTTGGCTCCAGCCCAGTAGGTCTCAAGCGACTGCAAAGCTTTGTAGCAAAGCTGGTAGTGTTGATTTGCTGCGGTCGCCAGTAAAGTGTGCTTGGCAAGCTGAGACTTTGGCTCAGACGCAGAATTAGCAATCGGCTTGCCGTTTGGCGAGTTGGTGATGCTGGTGATGGAGACCTTGCGAGCAGCGGCATCAAGCGGTGTGCCATTCGACGATGATGTATTGTCTGACGTCGAGGTTGCATCTCGGCTCGAACCTCTGTGTGGACTATTCGCGCGACTTTGGGCATTACTGGTGGCTGTCTGCTCGGCAGTCTCCCTCAAGAATGCACAGGCGGCAATATAGATTGGTTGCGATGTAAACGGATTTCCGAGAGAAGCTTTAGCGTCCATGAGCTGTGAGTAGCTGAGTATGTCTGCAATTGTCTTCGCACTGCTCATGCTCAATTGTTGCGAGTTTGGAAACAGCTTTAGCATACGCCCAGAAAAGGTCATTAGAAGAGTCGGCTGATGCAACAGCACAATCAGAGTATGGAACCAGAAGTGAAGCAGAACAAAGTTTGTGCCTTCTCCAGCCTTCATGTAGTGTTGGAAATTAATTGCGTCGAAGTGTAATTTCAATGAGAGCCCTTGATAGAATTGAGTGACTTGGCTCTCCATAGCTGCTAGTCGCTTTGGCGTGTCTGTTGTGATGTCTGTTGCTTCTTTGAGGCTATTAAGAAGATCGGCGACTCTCCCATATAAATGCACAATTCTGATCAATGCTGGGAATGGCGGCGGATACTCGGATTTGCTGTTTGGTTGCTTCATGCAAGGAAACGAGAGCTCGATGTCCTTGTCGCGGAGTGTACTTCTTCGACCAGTGCCAGAGGAGACAACGCGGTCGAGAAAGAATATCGCCCAGAATGTGTCGACACGCTCACGCTCAACCTGCTTGGTTTCTTCGGCATCTTTCTCCTCTTCCGGGGTCTGTTCCTTTTCTGGCTTCGCTTTCTTACCATCTTCTCTGCTTAGACTGCTTTCTTTATATGGAACTCCTGTTCGTGCTGCGTCGCGTTGTTGCTGTTTGACCATTTTCGGCGTTGGGCCATCCTTGCCCATATACCTCAAGCCTTCTGTCTTATGTAGACCAAGGTCTTGAGCCATTCGAATTGAGATTCCTAGGTACATCCACAAACCACTGTCTCGCTGCTCTCCGAATTCATTATAAGCCAGAAGCAATGCCGCTTGCGCTGCCGCCACAGTTGGACAAGGAAACGTATCCGTGAGTGCTGTCTTTGCGCGCTGTGCAAACGCGTGACCATATTCGGCTGGTGTCGACTTCTCTCCATCATGCCCAGCAGCCTGCGTGAGCAAGGAGTGTGTTGAAAAGCGAGCAGCAAGAGCACAGACTGCATCGACCAAGACCGGATCGACCTGTTTCTCCTCTAGGTCTCGCAGAAAGCGCTCCCTTTGTAAGAATGGATAATTGCATCCAAGATGTGTGAAAAATGTGTTCGCAAGGTGGGTTATCAGCTCACTGGGGGGCACCTAAAAGCAATGGGTATAAGGGTTAGCAATGGTTCGAAGGTTAGGCACTCCGAGACACCGCGCTAAGACAGAGCTGCTATCTCTGACACTGCTCGCCTAGTCTTACACGTTTGCTCGGAGTTACGCCTTATACACAAGGGATTACTCACTGCGGATGTGTCGTAGAATGGCAGAGTAAGTGGCGTTCGGACCTCAGACTCCACAGCTGCCGGGGTACTCGAATATAATGATGCGACTCGTGTTTCGGTGGTATGGAGATTGTTCAATGACGGTGATCGTACCCCTCCATCTGTGGATGTACGGCCGTGGGGATCTGTATCGTTTCTCTTAACCTTTACAACCATCTGCTTGAAGCCGGGCATTATAGCAGTGGGTCCGAGCCATCGGAAGTATGGCATGCGATTCCTCGGCCCTGAGAAGAGCGACTCGCGTGGTTCGCCGTTTCGTGACCCATCTGGTGAGCCTGGTCGACGTTCTGTATAGCTTCGCGGCGACTGGCCGCCCGACGTGACTCTTGTCAGATCATTTCCTCCCGACTGTGTCCTTGATAGCGCATTTTCTGGAGATAAGGGACTCCTCTTTGCAAAGTCGACGTTTTGCGAGGGTTGCTCAGGTGGTCGTCGCTGGCTCGCGTCGCTCGTCTTTCGATTCGGTGTGGGAGCCGCTGTTTCTGTATACCCGCCGCATTCGAGCTTGTTCTGTTTACACGTTTCGCAGAAGGGCTTATCCCCGCTGCATGCCGTCTTTCGTTTTCGACATGTCATACACGCCGCACCAATGCGCCGGCTGTCGAGGCTCCTGTCAGACATGTGCTTCTGGTAGACTCTTCCTCTACTTGATACTCACCGTTTCGGATGTGGAGCACCATAGTTTGTGACAAAGCGCAATGCTCCTCGTCGTTAGTACTGTTCGTAGAAGGGAGAAGACGGCTCGTGTTGGTCAGGATCATATACATACCTTTAGGCTGTTGTTGCTGCTGTGATTGCGACTGCTTTGGTGGTGGTATCGCAGCTCCACCGTCTACTTGTTGCATGTTTCACATCAGGGCGCTCTGACAGCGCGTATTTCTGACTCTCCAACTCTCGCGATTTGCGACCACCCGATCCCCGCAGTCCAGCTCCGTTTCTGCTCTTGAAAGATTTGTGGTCTCAACACGTATGTTGCATGTCCAGTATGCTGAAGTATCCGGACTCCCGGGAAGTGGTAGTCGGGGCAGGAAAACGCAGTTTAGAGAAATAACGCAACGGGTAGCAGCAGAGAGACGATGGAAGGATGGCTGCAGCGTGCCTAGACTGTCATTCGGCCTACTCCGCCCACGCTATGCTCGATGTATGCGGAGAAAGCTGCTGGGATGAGAGGTGGAGTTCGGGGCCGCAATACCAAACTCTTGGGACAAGGAAAAGTGATCCGCTCTTTTCGTGTGGCCAGGGATGGAAGCGATGAAACAAGCAGATCGATCCGAGGAAAGGTGAAGCTCCAGGTGTAGAGATGTTTTATGGGCTTACATAACGCATACACGGGATATGCTTTTCGTCCTGCCGGCGTTTACGCACCTGCACAATGTGGTCAACTTTAATGCTCCGCCATCTCAGCTGCCACAGCTGCCACGACGGCGCGTACTCCCTCCCTGATCGACTGTAGGAGGATAGACCAGTAGACGGTGCCCGAGCGAGCAGAATAGAAGCACCAGGCTGTGGCGGTGGAAGGCCTGTCTCCACTGCAGCAATGTAGCCCTACATTCTCCGGGCAGTAGTTGTACTTTCGTGTCCAAGCGCATTCAAAGATAGCTGGTGGCGCTAGGTAACGAGGTTAGAGCCTGTTGTGTCTATAATCCAATCTGTACGTAATCCAAGCGATATTGGACAATATCCAATATTATTGAATATTCTCGATAGGATTACGAGGTGTGTGTTCCTTCTAGTACTACTCAATAGTGCCTATTCCAAGTACAATCTCTTCAATTAAATATAGACCTCCGCGGCCTCCGGAGTAGCGTTTTCTACGCCAAATCTAGCATAGTAACACGGCTCGAGGGCTCTTCGATAGGATTAACGACCGTGCGTTGCGATTGAGGTCGAAGGCTGCTTATAGAACGAAAGTAACGCGAGTCGACACGTAGGCGCGTTCTTCGAGCGTAGGAGGGCTACGTACGGCGTGGGTTCGTTCGTAGTATACCGAGATCGCGGTTGTCACTGTATTTGTTAGTAAGAATAGACGACCTCTATCGCTAGTAGATCGTTAAGCGCAACGTTATCTT
>JAASFE010006133.1:187485-202282 GCA_013365205.1 Pseudocercospora cruenta
TATTAATAGAAAGAACATACTCTCTAGTCGCTGTTGTATCTCCGAAGAGTTAGTCTAGTTCTACAAGATAAGGAAGAGGCTTCTTTAAGAACTTCTTAGCGCGTAGGTAGATAGTAAGATAGGCCTTTACAACGTCTTCCGGAGCGGTCGGACAGCTAGTATTTGGATCAATGCCGAAGCCAGATTGAGCTAGCATCTCGTGCTATATCTTCTAGTCTGCTTTAAGGGTAGTAAGCTTATTCTTTATAGAAGCGGTAGTAATACGAGTCCTTCGCTAGGCCTGTGTAATAATGAGGTTTACTACTATTGCTACTGCCACAAACAGGCCCTTCTTGAAGCCAGAATCCGCCCTCTCGCTATGGTTCTTACAATAGTCGATAGTACTATTTATAAGATACTATGTCTCGGCATTATTAAAGCGCCAATTGCCTTCAACTTCAATCTCAACTTGCGCTGGATTGAGTGCCGCTAAGAGCTCATCGAGTGTCTCTAGGTCCTGTTGCGTGTCCGGCAACTACGAGTAGCTAGGCGGAGGTTCTAGCTAAGAGTACTAAGACGGGTCGAATACTTGAGATTCTATCGTTTGCTAACAGATTTGCTAGGCAAACGATGAACTACGAGCGAGCGGAGGCAGAGGCATCTCTTCTATTAAACTGGCTGCTGAGCGATTATTATTAATCTATACTAATAACGACTGAGCTAAAGTCTACGGAAGTTACGAGATCCGCTAAGAACACGCCTTAGGCGCTATTACCGAGATTGCGACGACACGATAACCGTGTAGAACACACGAGTCGTTATCCTATTCACTCACCGTGGCGGCCGCTAATGTATTGGGTTATGTGCTAGTAAGCGCCACGATATTCTACATTGGATTGTGGACACAACAGGCTCTTAGTTGTGGCTGCAAGTGAAGTCGTGCCGACAGAACCGAGCACCGATGAGGCTCATGGCTTCACAGGGATCTTGCTGCCAAGCTTGAACATCGACTGTCTAAACACCAACACGAACTCCATCTCAGCCTCATCGAGCTAAAGGCTAGCATGGAACCGTTTCTCTTCAGCTCGTCTCTGAGGGCGGCCTCTTCACTGAGTGCTCGCCGTCAATTCGTCCAGCGATCGATATGCGCGCGATGCTTGCTGCACACGTCGACCGCGCAAAAAGCTACACCAGTCGCACATCCTACTGTAGCAGGACCTCCACCATCAGCGCCGCAAGCAGATGTACCATTCCCAGAGACGAGAGTGGCCAGGAAACGACAGCAGGCTGAAGTGCTGAAGAGAGCCCAGAATACTAAGATCGACCCATCAAAGCCTGGATCTGCATTGCAGAAGCGGTTCTGGAAAAATGTATCAGTCAAGGAGAATGAGGATGGGAGCTTGCAGGTGATGTTGGATGGACGACCAGTGCGGACAGCCACGAGGGAGGTGCTCAACTTGCCGAAAAGCAAAAGAGCACTTGCCGCATCGATTGCTCTGGAGTGGGATCAACTGGTGTCGGCGCAACAAGCATTGAAGCAGCATTACATCCCACTCACATCTTTGACATCGCGCGCCATCGACATTGAGACTGCGGACAAGCAAGGCGATGCAAAGATACGAGAAAACTTGGTGAAAATGGCAATGCGATATCTCAGCACAGACACTCTGCTCTGCTGGGCACCAAAGCCAAACAAGGACGACATGCAGCAGGAGACGAAAGTGCCCTTACGGCAAAGGCAAAAGGAGATGGCAGAGCCCATCATCGCCTTTTTGACCACGCATATATTCCCTGGTGTCGAAATAGTACCAGTGCTGGCGGAAGACAGCATAATGCCCATCTCGCAATCTGATACCACGAACGAAGTAATCCGAAGCTGGGTCAATGGTCTCTCGGCATGGGATCTTGCCGCAGTAGAAAGATGCATTCTTGCCACCAAGAGTTTGCTCATAGCCGCGAGGCTTCTGGTAGAGTGGAGTCACGAATGGAAGCATGTACAGACAGCACCACAGAAGGATAAATTTGGCATAGAAGAAGCGGCTGAGGCTGCCACATTAGAGGTCATGCATCAAACGGAGCAATGGGGAGAAGTCGAAGATACCCATGATGTTGAGAAGGAGGATTTGAGGAGGCAACTCGGCAGTGCGATCCTGCTTGTAAGCTAGTGCACAGCATCACAAATCGACAGTCAGCAATGCTGGCTCCTGATATCGCGTACATGGACTGTCAAAGCATCATCGAAGACGCCTAACCTTGACTCAGAAGAGCAAGAGACTGACCGCAAAAAGAGAAGCACCGCCAGGACTCGAACCCGAAACAAATTCAACCCACTGATCAATTGGCCTCATGATCAACCAGGACCGCGATTGAATTGCTCTACCAGTTGAGCTACGACGCTGTGCCAGAGGCCTCCCTTGGCAAATTCTGGTGTCAATTGGCAGTTTTCTAGCTCCAAACATAAATCTTTGTTCCACGTTGTTCTACTGCGACTCACGTGGAAGCAATGCTGATGCTTATGCAGTGAATATTGAGCTACCGCAGATATTTGGCCTCACAAAGCCGGCATTACAGAGGTGACAATCGTGGGTACGGCATTCAGCAATAAAAAAGCTCAAGATAAGAAGAGACTCTTTTGGCCCAATTTCGAAAGTTTTGAGAGCACATGGATCCAGATCATAGTCCATCTTCTCATGGGGTCGGCCATTTTATCGTCATCATCGCCATCTCAGCGACACTCTTAGCGATCTACACAGTCCTTTTTGCATGGCGGGTACGAGCTCTATTTGCAGCAGTAGTAAGTCCGCTGCTATTGTTCAGCTGCGCCGCTCTGATCGACTGCGTTTAAGAATTTCGCAGTTCGTTGACCCGGACGGTCCTGAGGATCCTCAGCCTCGAAGGTCTTGCTATTTTCTGCTTGATGTTGCTGGCACTGAGGTGGTTGAGAAACAGCAGTAGAAGGACGATTCAAGAAGAGAACGAGGACAATATTAGAGTCTGAGCAACAGATTCACATCATATTCATGATTACCGAAACCATTTTTGCGCCCTCTCCATGGTGACCAGCGTCGTCTATGGCCTCCCTGACAAGTCGCTGAAACGCAGCAAAACCGCTCATCTTGATCCAAAACAAAAAAAAGAAGAACTTTGATGCTTCAAACCCTCACAGCGTCGCAGCAAAAGAGCTCAAATCACCATCCAGATCCGATCCTCTAAACTCCGCCAATACTGAATAAATATCAGACCCTCGTCTCCTCGACACTTCTTCCTTCTCACTGGGATCAAGCTGCTGCTGCAGCTGTTCATCGATCTGTTGCTGCATTCCAGCGTGGAGTTGTCGACCTCTGAAGCCTTCGAGCATGACATCCATTTCCTCGGCTGGTAGCGACTGGATCTTTTCTCGTATTGGTAGAGGAATCTGTTCTAGCATTTGTTGGGTTTCTTGGTCTTTCATGCTGGTTAAGCTCATATCCATGGCGTCCAGATCGGTAAGTGATCCGATGATGAAGACGAATGCTGTTAGGGCGCCGATCATGATGATCAAGAAGAGCGCGCTTGATGTGAAGGCCATGTTTGCGGCGATCCTCCTCTCGGTTATGAGTTTCTAAGTTTCAAGGTCTGAGGTATAGTCGTTGTGTCGTTTACTTTTGTGCTTCTGTACGTCGCAAGACTTTGCTGTATCGCTATCAAGGTATCTACTTGTGTCGAAGACTTCTTGGATTTTATGAGTGAGATTCAGTAAGAGACGCATGTAAAATGTATACCCTCGAGGTGGTGTCCTCGCGGGAAGTCTTCGTCACAGTCCTCAGGTGACCGACTGTGACTAAGACGACCCAAGAATGGTCGCGTTTCGTGCTCATAAGCTTCCTGCACCTACACTTGATAGTTCCTTACCACGTGCACAAGCTCGGCTGAGTAGCTCCCAGACATCGAGCATCGTGAGACATCGCCATGTCTTGAAATTATTGGTTCTGCGTATGAGAGGCTTGACGCCTTGAATTTTGAGCCCGCTGCGTCTGGTTTCGGGAACGGCGGAGTGAGCGATGTGGACTCAGGCGCGTAGGAAGACATGGTTCTCGGACTTGAACGTTCACGATGACGAGAGCGGTCGGAGGATACTGTGCGTTCGCTGTGAACATGGGGCATTTTGTGACGACTTGAAGGAAGCAAGAGCGAAGATGAGTCGGAGATTAAAGCTCGTCGTCGTTCTCGTTTTCGGGTGCTGACTGTTGAGCTGAAGCTCCTGACCGTCCTCCTGGCCCACTCTGGAAGACATCAGCAATGCAGACCACTATGATTATATAATAGGCAACGACTTTGCTCCGCAGTCGAGAGAGTAGCGGACCTTGAACATATCAGCAGATGGCCTAGCAGATCGAATCGGAATAGCAAGGATGTCGGCACGACCTTCGAAGGGACATTCGCAGGCATTGAAGCAGGCCATTCGAGGTCATTCATCATGCAGAGTCTTTCGCGCCTGGCCTTCACGCTCTTCGATCGCCATTGACGAAGCTCGCGACTTCGATGCGGCCGCAAATGTGGAAAGAGCAGTGCAATGTCGTGCAGACCTGGAAGATCTCTACTCGGACGAAATGAGAGTCGGCCGCCGGATACGACTTCAATAGCAACGTTTAGCACCAGCCTATACGCCCTGTTTGTGCAATAAGTAAGACAATGTTATGCACAGAAGCAGATGGTTTTGAGCAAGGTCACAGACATTTTAACGAATATTTTGCCCTACCAGCCCTACTAGCCCTACTAGCCCTACTGTGGCCGAGAAGAGCAAGACCGCACGCGGCCGCAACTCACGATGTATGGAGCTGCGAACGGCAACGGAACTTGAATTCGACTTCCTCGGACGACCTTTTGTAACCCTCTAAAAGGACTCTAAGCTACCTGGACGTCGCAGAACCACAATGGCGTGGGCAAAGCGACATTATTGTCCTATATCGGTCTACAGAGCACAGGCTGTTGATGGATCCTCCAGTCCTCTTTGACTATTCAGTGCGTGATGTTTATACGACGTCGTCACAAGACAAGACTGGAACTTGTTGTTCAAAACTCAGCCTCATTGTAAGTTAACCCGCATCACTTAAATTTACAGCGGCGAAATATTTCACAACGAGGGAACTTCGCAATGTTTAGCGATACCTTGTGGACATGTTTCGGACGACTGATTCTCTGGTCCTGGCCCAAAGCCGATACTGTGGTTAATCCGTTTATTCCGTCTCGGCATCGCGGGATTACACGAGGACATCCTAAGTGCTAAGACAAGTCAGACGTCTACCGTGCCTTTCTGCTATTGACTTGATCGTGGGTTCATTGAAGGTTTCGGACTTTCAACTGGCCGTTTCTATCATGCTGAGACTGGCTTCTTCCTGTGGAGGTTTAGAAGCACTGCAGTGTCCGCATTTGATCTGGTCGATAAGGACCTCTTGCTCTAGGAAGCATGCTTGGATTCTTGTCAGAAGTGCCGGCGATGCTATATTCACCAGCACCGGGTTGAATGGCGGGCCACCCTTCGGCAGGGAAACGTAAGGTGCAGATCGTTCTGAACCTGTCCAGTTGCAGAGAACCACGCGGCTGTTCTTTCGGTTGATTCTGACCTTTCAGACTTTATTGCGGAACTGCAAAGCAAGTCTCCTGTAATCTTCTGCTAGTCTCAATCGCGGTTCGCGACTACGAGGTTTACAAGACACTCCTTTGTAGAGGCTCAACCGAGCGGAATTCCGACTGGACATCGAGGGCCTTCTCTACATCATGTTGTCCCCGTGAGTTCCCGGATCCAATTCTTCAGGATAAGTAATCTTCTGTCTTGGTCATGGGAGCCATGTGGGCATATCTTTGAGCCTCCTATAAGTGTACATCAACATGGGACTAACTTTGGTGGCCCTGACTGAGAGGAGTACAGCGGCTCGGGCAGGATTAAGCACGAGCCTGCCAACAAAATTCACAAGGCCTCTGGCAGGTTTGCGCATGCCAGAAACCCTAGCTTTCGCGATAGCTGGTTCGTCTGGTCTCTGTTGCGGCATGATCGCGAGCGCGTCAATACGAATGCGAATTGGGGGTTTCACTAGGGCGGTACATTACACAGAGGCTTAAAGTGCCCAGCTTCCTTCAGCTTTGGGCTCGACTGAGTCGGCATTTGAGGCATAACTCAAGGTGGGTCACACAGTAACCTATAATTTCAGCATAGATCACATCTTTCGAATGCCACAGAAACATAGCAAAGGATGTACTAAACAGCGGCAATGTCATTACTCATGAGGTCTGACTCGATCGATAAGCGATGTATGGACCTCACGTGGAGTGCATGAGGCAAGCACAGGAGTTCCCAGCTCCGGATCCAGCAGTCAGCATGGCAGGGATGGTTACAGTACCACTCCTGGACAATTGACCGACCCTTAGGTAACTGACCGGAACCCGAGCTTTCATAAAATGGCTGAGCTCATACCAGGCACAGAGTTCCTGCCTGGAGTGTCTCTGAAGATACTCTCATTGGCCTGAGTCGGAATACCCGGCTCTCAATCTGGCTTTCATTGCATTGCCAGGACAAAGCCAAGGGTTCAGCCATCATGGCACAGTTCAAGCCTGCCACGGGAGATGGCTGTGTGGTGGGTAGCCGTGACATTGAGCTGATGCTCGTATGCATATATGATGGCGTGTCCTGGAAACGCGTGACTGGGCGTGCAAAGCAGTCTTACTCTACACCACTGGTCAGAAAATTGAACCTTGCTATTGATTGAGACTAGTCATCACGCAGGCAAACATGTACCTGACACCGCTCAACATTGTATCGATCTCGACTTTGTTTCTATGCGTTGCAGCCACTCCACCCGACTTCTCATCCTATGGATTTCCTGGCGCTCCGGGTGATGACCGCTTCAGACCGCAGTATGACTTCTGTATCGTTGGAGGTTAGTCATTGATTGAAGTCCACAATGTTTTGGTGCTGATTATGATGCAGGCGGTACCGCTGGCCTGGTGCTGAGCAATCGACTTAGTGAATCCGGAAAACACCCCGTAATCACCTTCGAGGCGGGAGGGCCACCCACCGATGCTGCGACATACAGGACTGCTGGAGGCAATCAGTTCGTCCTCAATGGTGTGACTCGTGATTGAAAGCTATTGACTTACGCTGACTTGAGCTTTAGGTGGATGGAGTCCTATTGACTACAACTTTCAGACCGTCCCACAGACCTCTATGAACAATCGAACCTTTGCATATCACCGTACATCTTCTCAAGATCGTCACAATATCTCTTGCTGACAGATCGCAGGTGGTCGCGCTTTGGGCGGTAGCAGTTCTACCAATGGACTGTTTTACGGCATGGGAAGTGCTAGCGTGTACGACTCCTGGGAAATGGAAGGCAATCCAGGCTGGAATTGGAAGAACATCCAAACAGCAGCAAAGCGGGTCAGTGATCGAACACAGACCCCGATTCTGTTACTGACAAAATCCAGGGCACCATATTTGTCGGCAATCCAAATCATACGAACGATCCAACGTACATGACCTGGGATCCGGATGCCTATGGTACCGAAGGCCCACTCAAGATAGGCTTTCAAGGCAAGGTCGTTGCATCCAATCCCTCGTTCATGAAAGCACTCGAAGCCATCAACGTGACAGTTGTGAAAGACCAAAATTCCGGAAGCCCAGTCGGTAATCAAGCAGGGAACCATGACTCTGGACGAGAACTGGCGTCGAAGCTCCTCATACGACTCCTACTATATGGCAGCCAGAAACCGCACGAACCTAGTCGTCCTACCTCGCGCAATCGTAGCAAGAATCATCTTCGACACGAAAGGGGCCATGACCTATGCTACCACCAACACTAGCAGCGATGTCCACGCCGTTGGTGTCACATTCATCGATAACGAGTCTGGCGTCTTCCACAACGTCTCCTGTACCAAAGAGGTCATCCTCGCAGCAGGAGCCTTCCACAGCCCGTTCATCCTCAAACAATCCGGGATCGGTCCAGTCGAAGAGCTCGAGCAATACGGTATCGACGTAGTCGTCGCGAACGAAAACGTCGGAGAACACATGCAAGACCACACAGCTTTCAGCGTCATCCACGCCGTAAAACCCGAATTCGCTTCCATCGCTTCCACGACCGATATGGTCAACGACTTCACCGTCCTCAACGCCGAACAGAAAGCCTTCTACGCAGGCGGAGAATCAGCTTGGAACAGCAAATGGTCTGCACCTTCTGGCTGCACAAACGGATTCCAGGAAATTCCTAACGAGGGACTGGAGAGTTTCGGTGCTGGAGACATCGTCAAACATAATTTGACGAATCAAGCACAAAACGAGATTCTATATGAATCGGTCTGGTATCCTCAGTCTTTTACGAAATACGGTCAGCCTTTGCCGAATACGAGTTATATCAGTGTCACGGTGAGCAATCTTACGGCTTTGAGTCGTGGGACGGTGAAGATTGGAAGTAATTCGGAACTGAGTGATCCGGTTATTGATCCGAATGTAAGTCACGAACAAGCAGGACACATTTTCCTCTACTGACCGTCTGTCGTGCAGTATCTTGCCGATCCTGCCGACCAAGCAATGGCGATCCAAGGAGTCAAATATCTCCGCAAAATCATGGAACATCCTGAAATGAAGAAATGGTCTGATGGCGAAGTTTCACCTGGAGCGAATATTCAGAGCGATGAGGACATCCTTGAGTGAGTCCTTACAAGCCACTGTCTCCCAAACGACATGATACTGACACCTCGAGTCTAGATATGCAAAGACAACTATGGTACCAAACTGGCACGCTTCATCCACATGTCGAATGCTCCCCAAAGAGAAAGGCGGAGTCGTCGACTCTCACCTACGCGTCTACGGCACAACAGGTTTGCGAGTCTGCGACGTTTCTACTTTCGGACGTTTGCCCGATGTCAATCTCGTTGGACCGGTGTATGCCGTTGCTGAGTATGGGGCAGAAATCATTCGCAAGGATCATGGAGATCGGTGAATGTGGTCAAGAATAGTGCTGAGTCATTTGATGGATTGATGCTGTTGTGGTAGTTCCCGTGTATCAGTAGCACGCTTCAGATCTCTGCCTAGCTTGTGCCGATAAATCCTCGTCCAAAGGCCGGCAGTTAGCGGACGTCTCCATCTGAATGGTAGATTGCAGGCATGATACATGTATGCTCTCAGCTCCATTCAATATCACAGGAGCAGCTGCCGCAAGTTTCGGGACCACTTGCAAGGCTACTGTATACAGAACACCGCCTGGAGCTTGATATCGAGTGTAGGCATGTGTAAGTCTATGACATGGGATGAACAAGCATAGACGGAAGGAGTTGGTATCACAAATCTAACAGTCTTGTCTAGTCAGTGCCGTGTCACTCTATACAGGGCTCCCAGATTAGGTGAATGTTGTTGGTTTGTCCGAGTCCTTGAGTCCGCGATGTTGCTTATTACAAGGCCACAGCCTGATAGCTCGTGAGCTTAGATAAGCTGCTTAGCTGGACCATGACTAATTTCGAGGTGCATTAAGTTCGACAACGATGGGCATGAGGCTGGCTTCCATGTGAATGGGACGCCTCGCATTGCGGTCCCTCTTCCGCCGTGCCAATTTCTGCTCGAGCATATGGAAAGTCTGCGAGCTATTGCCAGGTCTGCATGATGTCGGAATTCATTTTCCGAATCATGTCAAGCTCAATGCACTATGATCCATGTGTGTTGTATTGTGCCGATTGACTTGAAATCGACGCATTCTTGCAATGCGAGTGTGCAGACAGCATTCGAAGACTGCAGATGGGAAATGCCATCGATGCGAAGCTTCAATGCCGATCATCATTTCGAGCTCTCATGTACGAGCAATTCCCGGCATGGTTTCCTGATAGGTTCTCACGCCACTGTATAGCAATGCTGAAACCCAGGTAGTAGACTCTCGATTCGGGTTCCATCTGCTATTAGAACGGCGACCTCGCATTCGGAGCGATCGAAGCTTCCCACCGGACTGGAAGACTTTCCGTGTTCAGAGTTTCATGTGTAGCGTGAGCTGCTCGAAGTGAGGTTGATGAGTCAGTGTGGGCATTCGACAAGCCGTCGCTCTTGCCGTGTTGGCTCGTCTCGAGACGTGCATCGGCGGAAACTGAAAAGCTGTTTTGAAAGCATCCTTAATCTTGCCTATACGCGTGAATGCGAAGCGATGCGAGCTCCAAAGGGATCGGCAGATTCGAATAAAGTCGTTTATGGTGCGTGTAGGTGTGGACGGTTTCCGATGAGCACGAATCCGTAGCCGTTGAGGTCAAGTCTAAACGACTTAAGGTAATGCTTTCGAATCAGCCAGCAAAGACATAATGAGTGATACCTGTGTGCATCATCACCGAGTCAGCTGACAATCATCCGTCACTTCGCCGTTCTGAGGAGGCATGAACGATGGTCTCGCGTCCAGAAATGTATCCATCCAAAGGAGGCCAGCCATGCACTTGTCCCACTTGCACCGAACATTGCGCCGAGTCGATTGAAGGACTGCTGATCACACTGGACAATATCGTTTATGAGACGAGGTCCCTTATCGGCCTGATCAACCAAGTTACCTCTCCAGGCAGAGATGACATCGAACAGTAAGCATGCCAAGAACGACCAAAATTCGCTTGTGATTATCACCAACACTGGTCTCGTATGTCCAGATGCGCGAGTTCCAGCAACAGCAGCAGAACAGCGCTGGCTTCCTTTGCCACAACGCCTGCGTGGCCACTTCCTTTCCAAAGCTCGGAGTCACGACGCTCGTGGTGTCCAGGACCTGCTGTAAGTTCCAGATCTCCGTCAGTTGCGAGCACGAGTGGCATTGAGCGATGGAGGCCATACACGCCATATTCCGACGTGGCAGACAGCGACTTTGAGATCAATGCACGCTTCCCTGAACCAAGCAGAATGGTCGAATTATCTTCGTACTGTCGGATGCAGAATGCCGACGGTCTTTCATTCGGCTCGATCGTTCCTGCTGTTCGTCGACCGCCTCGGCGACAGGCCAATGGCTCTGGCCATCGACGTTCTCGCCGATGCAGATGTGTGTGTGCGGGTACGAGACAAGACCTCGCCAGAAGTCTTGCGAATCACCAGAAACGCTTGCTTCATTCGGAGCCCTCCAGTATAAGTTCTGCCAGCTCTGCAACTTCGCCTCAAAGCGTTGCAGCGTCTGCACTTCAACATCAGCTGCTGTTAAGTACAGCAGGTACCACAAGCTGTTGACAAAGCACTACCCAAATTCTTCGGCACCAAAGTCGATTCATCCTGTCCCGAAGCAAGTACGAAAACCAGGGTCCTTCTCGGAGACAGGTCAGGAGCATATACAGCTGCCGCATTCATCCAAATTTCCTGACAGCAAAGAGCGTACGGAAGTCTTGGAAATCGTCCAATTGACTGAGACGTGACATCAAGGTACGAGACAATACTTTACCGACTTGCACAAGCAATCTGCATATTCGAGAAACCTTGGAGGCGAAACCTCTCGCGCCAAATGTATGCTTTTATACAAGAAGTCTATTCAGAGAGAACTGCAACACTGTCAGCATATGCGCTCAGAATCGCTTCGACGAAGGATGGACACTCACCACTAAGAAAGAGGCAAGCGCACATTCCTTCCGGGTATAATCTTACACTGCGCTGTAGCCGCCTCTACTGCCTCCACTGCGCATCCGATCGGAGACACTGCTCGTCCAGTCCTTGACAATATACGGAATGTCCCGGATGGTGTCGCCATGCGGTATTAAGTCCCAGCCTCGGGCGCCGTATCGGTTGTAGTTCAGCCACGAGCCGAAGATAATGTAAGCTGCGATAAGTAGGAAGACGATGATTAGGAACCAAGTGAAGAAACCCCAGCCACCTTTGCTGCTCGAAGGCGTCTTGGCCGCTTCGCCTTCGCAAGCCCACTTTGTCTTCCAGTCGAGCCGTAGCACACGCACATCCTTCTCGAGCTTAAAGCTGACGTATTGTAATGCCTTGCCCTTGTCCAGATCTGGCAGAGGTTCCTCTTTCTCATCCCCATCTTTCTCGTCCTCTCGCTTACTCATAGCGCTGTACGCGTCAAAGTCCATCATCTTGGGGTCCTTGTCGAACCCTTCGGTGCCTTCCCACTCCTTGTCACAGATCATGGTCACAATGGCCTTGTGCGGCTCTTTCTCATACATTCCACCCTGAAGCTCTATTCTCACTCCTTCCTTCGTTGAGTCCTCAGTGCTCGCACTATCCTTCAGTCGGGTAAATTTGGGGTCCAGATGTCGGCCATCCCCAAGGGTGTACTGGCCTGCGATCGGAATCACTTTTCTTGTGAAGCCATCCGGTGTCTCGTCGTTGTAATCCTTCTCGATCCCGCACACTCTTGTCCCTGACGGGCATTGTAGATCTGATTTGATGTTCTTGTCCTTCTCCAAGGGTTTACATAAGTCGATGGTAAATGTGGTATTGGAAATCGAGGGGGGCCTGCGATCCAGAAGATGCACCGTTTTCGGTCCGCCTAAGGGCTCAAAGTTGAAGGAGGCCTCATCGGCGCGAACGTGCTTGCAGTCAAGCGTCACTGCTGATATCGCCGCCGGGAGAAGGGAGAGGGCTGAGAGCAGGGAGAATGATGGCATAGTGGATGCCTTGCGCTCGAATGCGCCGAGTTCGTATAGATGCCAGTCAATGGAGCGCCGAAAAGATCGTGAGAAAGAAACGGGACGCGCTGGTCTTTGAAGTGCTTGATGGAACTATTAGAACAGATTTGAACGAAGCGTGGATGTCTTAGTATGAAGTGGCATAGATTGTCTCGACGCTCGGGACTGAGAGCTGCTGCTTCCCAACGGTTCCCATTCCGCTAGCCGAGAAATAAGCTTTGTCAGTAGGGTTGGCCATACGTACCAAGCGGACAATGCCACTTTCCAACCTATACTTTCTAACCTACGCATTTCTACTATTCTACACCTTCTATACTCGCTAACTACTCGCTATTTACTCGTAAGATAGGTCTATATATAGATCTATCGCCTTAGAAGCTTTAGATTATAATATAGGTTTAGAGTAGTACTTTAATAGAAGAGATTACTTAGTATCTATAACGAGAGACCGGCTATACTATAATAACTAAAATACTTTAACGAAGGCTTAGAGATTAGGAGGTCTATTATAAGCGCTATAAAGACTATTACTTAGTTAATAATATTAAGGCCTTAAAGATTAGTATTATTTATATCTTCTACGTTCTACGATTAACTAATACGGACGCGATTAAGATACTATAGGCAGATAGATTCGATATTAGGCAATATAGATATTAACGCCTATATAAAGAGCTTAGTCTATATAAGTTAATATTATTAAATCGATATAAAGAGATAGTAGAGTAGATAGAGATAGTACTAAAAGAGGAACTAAAGAGATCTATAGTAGAGGCATTTAGTAAAGGAAATCTCTATAGTTATATATAGTCGAAATATAATATTATAGGTAAATAGATCTACTTATAGTAGACTCGCTAGCGGAAGTCGACCTATAAGCTATTTCTAAGTATTTCTAACTAGTATCTCTAACTAATTATAGAGATCGAATATATACGATTACTAGGCGGCTAAATCCTAAAGGGCTACGAGTCCGCTATAAGCGTACGTAAGAAAATTATAGTATAATTATAACTCTAAGTCTAGATTACGTAATATCTATAGATACTTACTATAAGTTTAAGTATTAGGATATATAGATCTACGCTACTATCGACGTCTATTTACGGTATATTATCTAGATATATATAGGTATTACTAGCCGATTAGCTATCTTAGTACTCGCTTAGTATATCGTAACGCTTCGTAATAGCGGTATAATATCTTAAATTATTTAATTAGACTATAGAGTAGAAACTATTCTAGCTATAGACGCTTACTATAAGACTCGCTATACGACTCGTAGTAGTAAAGATCTACCGCTTATATTTTAATAGGTCTTTAAATATAGTACTAGTAAAATAAACTAACGGATTAAGGTATAGTAGAATTAGTAAGTACTATTATAAGCTAAGACCGTATTTACTTACCCGAGATATATAAAAGCCGGCTTAGGCCGTCCCGCCGAGCCGCGGCAAATAGTCTATAGTACTTAGACGCGCCTCTCTCGCGCTCTCTTAGATACTTCGTCGACGTCTTAAAATAATAATACCTTAATACTATTTACTCCTATTATACTACGTCGACCGTATAAAATATATAACGCGTTATAATAATATAGGCGCTTACGAAGAGTAGAACTAGCGCGCTACGACGGCGCTAATAACTAACTAACTAAATAGCGTACCTCGAGTACCGACTTAAAGTATTTAAGATACCGATTTAACTATATAGTATAAGGCTACTAGTTACTAAGAAACCTACTACGGCGCGTAGTAGAACTAATAGTAGGTCTAGCGACCTCGAAGAAATAGAGATAAGTATCTTAGACTTTTATATACCCTAGTCTCTTAGATAGAAGCCCTACCTAGTACTAGAGAGTAGCCCGATACTAAGAGCGCCTAGGCGTATAATAGACGAGATAGCGCGAATATACGGTAATAGTAGTAAGCGACTAAGCTTATCGCGTAACTCGATCCTTCTAAAATAGTTATTTACCGATCGACGCGAATCGTAAACTTTTAATTCGACCTAATAGTAGCCTAATAGCTAGTATATATAGTAAGAGAAGGATATTATAGGTAAGCTACTAGGAATCGATAAGAATATAGAATTATAACCTCGACTTAATCTCGCTAAGTTAAGCCGAGCCGAAGATATTAAGGAAGTAAACGATATTTACTAGATTTATATCCCTCTTCCTAATAAGGAGACCGATAATAAAGGTACGGAA
>JAASFE010006137.1:4769-21552 GCA_013365205.1 Pseudocercospora cruenta
TCGACATCACAGCAACCTGCAGCTTTCCGAGAGTCTCTGGGAGCATGTCGCCAGTAGTCAACGCCTCACTCGGCTGCTTCTCAACTTGCTGAAGAAGCGCCGAATAGACCGTCTCGAGCGCAGCATCCGGAGTATGAGCCTCGACCTGAATGTGTTGGCGGAAGGTCTCCACTTTCCACTCCTCCTCGTGGCCATGCTTCTTGAAGATGACGATCACTGATCCGTACCGGTAATTCGTGATGTCAGTCTGGTCCTGCATCAGAAACGGAATCGCAACCTCGAGTTTGCGTGAGAACTTGTACTGCCACTCCGGAATCTGGGAGCGCGCGAACACGGCCATGGTGTCGCCATTGTGAGCATAGATGTTGGAAGCATGTGGCGAGTGGCGGAGGTCAACGATGAGGTGAACCTTGGCCAGAGCCTTACTCAGTTGAGCGCTCGTGCTGGTGTTGGTATCGCTGGCGACGCTGGTGAAGAACTTGAGAGCGGCATCGTTGTTGAAGTCTTTGAAGGGGTTGGTGTCAGTGGCGGATTGGATGATGGCGGTCGCGGCGTTGTGGGAGCCGTGGAAGATGGCAATGTACAGATGCAGAGGGGATGGGATGGTGTAGATGTGCTCCTCTGGAGCTGTGGACTGGAGCTGGATGCCAGCAGGACGTCCAGTCTTGATGTCCTTCTCGATGCGCTTGGCGGCAATGGCGGAGTCAGTTATGGTACTTGAGGCCATGTTAGCATCCGCGGCGGCAGGTCTGGGCGGTGTAAAGGAGTTCGGTTCGTCTTGGTGTAGTGGAAGCGAAGGTCTTAGCGCATACAAAGAGGGTCGGTCGAGTCGAAGTTGTGCGGCAAACTTTTCTTGCAGATTTCTTGCTTTGCGGTACAGCAAGAGATCTCATCGAATTTCGAGCCGGGTCAAGGACTTGAAGCTCAGTTTGAAACACGCCCGGAACGTGCCGAGACAGCACTTACTTCACTCGAGTGGAGCTGGCTACGGATGCGACTCTTATTCCGGTGTCTCGACTACTCGGAACTGTCTCACAGCTTTCAGCTGATCGGATCGCCTTCTATATTGTCCTCACAACGTTTTCTTGTCCTCATCCGAACACCTATGGTCTTCAAGCGCACATTTCCCGTTCCTGAGTTGCTCTCCGAGGAATTGAATTCGTAATGAGGGTCGTCTCTGTACCCGATGCGGAGCCACAGTCTTCACATCAACGCATCTCTGTGTTACTGTTCAAGTCGAAGCAGAACGTCTTCGCGGCATTACGAACAGTGCATGACCATGCAGAACCTGTCGTGTAATTTCCATGGTCTACAGATAGAGCATCGTTCCCTTCTGTATTGAAAATTTCGCCGCCAATCGATCCATCTCTCGAGGGCGACGGCGGCTGGTGGAAGGAATGCTACAAGAGACAGCCGAAGCACATCGAAAGTTGCAGTAAGAGAGGCCTCTTGTGGCCCAGCCTTGGTACCTCCGTCTGGCTCTTGGTCTTTCCAATATGTTCTGGCCAGGGGTGTACTAGGCACGCTTGGTCTTTGTCCAAAGGCGTAAATCCGACGCCAACAAAGAGCAGCTGCGAGCTGAAAGTCTCATGGAGAGTCTCCGAGATGTCTATCCAGCAAACACATACAATGATATAGCGCCGACATGACCCAGGTCGAATGTCTAAGCATCGTAGTTCTTCGCGACTACTGAATAGACTGTGTCTTCACTCGCGATGGGCAATAAGACTCGCAAGAAGCTGCTCGGCGAGGAGACATGAACTTATGAGAATCGTAGCACTCTTCACCTGCTCTTTACGCTCTGCACACTGTGGCCCGATGATAAGGCAAACCTCCTTCGCATCTTCCACCGCATGTACCCCGGCTTTGAGCGGTGCCGCTACACTGTCGGCCACCTCCGCGACCAGTGGCAGCCACGGCAAGCGAAGGGACGTAACCATAGTGACTGGCAGCGCATCGACAGATGCGGCAAAAAGGGTGAAGAGGAATATTCTCAGGACGAGCTTGATTACTTCGCCAATCTGCGGATAGTGATCGTCCAATGGGCCAATCAACTCGGCGTGACCTTACACATCAAGCAGCAGCCAGCTGAGTGGACTGAAGGTCAACGTCGGCAGCAGAATCTTCTACGAGGTGGTGTTGTTACCCGTGGTCCGACTGTTGCTCTGACCCCCGGAGATCACGGGCAGCGCTTGGCTGCCATGGCTCAGTACCTTACCAACATCACATACGAGGGTATGCCAGGAATGCCGGTTCACGGCATCAGTCTACCAAACACCATCGGGGAGAATGGTGTGCAAGATCCACATGAAATTCCCAGTGATACGGATGACTGGGAGTCGGACGAGGATAAAGAGTTTCCTGAGAATATGCAAGCCGACCAGGAGCAGAGAGCACCAAACAACCTCCGGCCTCCACCAGAGGTGGTGTTCAATGTCAATTGGGGAGGAGCAGAGGTGGAGACAATGATGCGAGCTCGCATTTGTGTCAAGAATAGTTGTCCGGAATGCAAGGATGAAGACGATGTTTGATCACGATGGAGAGCCGGCAAGGCACATTGACGCGTCGCCTCTGGTGAGAAGTGCGAGGACTGTCTCCTTTCACCGTTGATAGCCGAAGCGAGATGAAGGTTGAGACAATCGACGCTCGACCCTTTTGCCAACATGGCTGTTCTCAATGTCTCCCTTTCTGCTTGAGATCGCTGCTCATTATTGTTCAGCCCTGTTGTAGGAAGAGTATCGCCAGACCGTTCGTTGGCATTCGGAGCACTTGAACGCATGATTGTCAGTTGGCATTCTCATCCTTTGTACACTGCATGATATCACTACCCCATCAGTACGCTCACTGATAGCATGGTTTCATGAATCTTTACTGTCTATGCCACAGAAGAGAGTCCTTGTTCCGATGACACGCTACTCTCCTTCGTTGCTTTCCCAGATTGCGTATACAAACCCCTCCTTCCTCTCCTTTGTAGCCCAAGGCATTCTTGTAGCTGAAGTCGCTTGTTGTGGTTCATTTGTTCCAGTAGCAATTTGCATTTCGTACTGCTTAAATGAAGAGCTTAGGTAGGGCGTGCTCAGCTTCTCCTGGGATGAACACAAAAACCCAAGCAGAAGCAGCCTTAGAAACAATCATATCGTGTCTTTACTCTCCCAGGCTCGCTATATCAAGGTCCCAGGCGATCGATACTACTGCTTTCATGGACCCCACAAATCATGTGGTTAGTGAAAATGAATTGGAGTGCTCGTGAAAGCTTGGCGCTGCAGGATTCGAATTTACGCATGGACCAAGTTCGTGTGCGACTTCCGCCCTCTTCCCTCATAAACATCGCCTCGACCTGAGACACGCTCCAAGACTTGGTTCCTTTCGACCGACTCTCCCAGATAGCGACTCGACGCCCGGTACATCCAAGTATCCGCTGTTCCCGCTTATACCTAACGACATAGCCAACTATCACCATAGAATCTCCCGTGTGAGAAGCTGAACGACCGGCCTCAACTATGCCTTCCAAGGTAGGGAAATCCAAGGCTAAGAAGCCTGCCAAAGACCGCACCAATCGACCCAAAGGCCACTTCCGAGTCGACTGGTCTACCGAGATGGAAGCTCTATGCTTCTTACTTTGTGTCTACTACAACCTCTACCAAGTCGATAAGGACCTTCTCGAGCAGATTGTCTTCCGCGCATGTCCCATCTTCATGAGAGCGCACAAAGTCGCAGCCTCCTTCTACGACCGCATCGACTTCCGCTGGAGCCCAGGCCGTGAGAGAGAGAGCTGGCACAAGCTTGACAGACTAGACGAGCGCAGCCGATTCCATGACATTGCTTTCACCCAGAATCAACTCAACGACTTGGCAACTCTAGACGGCGTTATCCATGCCTGGGCTGCTGGACTGAACAAGACACTCACGCCGGTTGCAAACGCCATGCCCGACTTCAGCAACGGCGTCGCTGATCCCGCCGGTATCTTGCGCGATCTCACCGACTCGCCTGGCACCAAGCGAGCCGCACTCATCCCAGGAGAGCAGCTTTCAGCGGACCTGCAATACAAGCTGGAGAGCTACTGGGGTGATCCAATCCATGGTTTCACTTTGGCAAACACCCTTAGGCCGGGAGAGGTTCCACCTGAACCAAATTGGACGAGAGCACCAAAGACAAAGTCGCGAAAGACCAAGGTGGCAAACAAGAAAGCAGACAAGAAGAATCACTCGCGAGGTGAAGAAGAAGACGTTTCCGATGGCAGATCTGACACAGAAGACCTCGCTCCTGCACCAATGCCAACCATCCGCATCGCTTCAACGAAGTCCAGAAAGGAGTCGCCAAGGGACGGAAGCACTAAAATTGGGGATGGAGCCAGAAACGAGGCTAAAAGGAGTACTGCGAGCAATGGTGAAGCTCACAGTCAGGGTCGTCCAGCAACTCGTACAGTCAAGTGGAGTGGCACTGCTCCGTCGTCAGCCACTAATACGTCCACTGCCACATCCACCGGAGCAGATAGGACATTTGTGGAGATGAAGGAAGAGGCCATTGCGGCTTCAGCACTTCCGCAGCAGATGTGTATGGCACATTACGACAGTCTGATCTTCCACGAGAACGAGGTCCGTTTCAAGCCTGGAAGCGAGATTCCGGGCAGCTTCTGCTTTCCAGATGAAGAGGTCTACGAGTTTGGTGGTTACGTCTATAATATCACCCTCGACAACAACTCACCTCTGGAGCTCGCCATCGGTTCTGACCGCGACCGCCAAACGGCAGTCATGACAGTATGCAACACCGACGTCTGTGACAAGTGCCAATGTCCGGTGAAGGAAGAAGGTGATGGCGAGAAGACTGTATTCGATCCCAAGCACAGCTGCGACATTGTGTACCGCGACCACCTCGTCGAGACCACTGATGGCACGTGCGTTTTCGTTGGCAACCAGGGGAAGAAGCTGCCAAAGTACACCACAAAGCTACCATCGACGTTTGTCATTGAAGTTGTGGCGATGCAGTTCAAGATGAACGGAGAGCCGGATGCAAGCACCATCTTCAAGGTCCTGGTCTGTGGCGAGAACGAGGAGGCGGAGGATTACCAGCAGGATCATCAGCGCGGGACCGGCAAGGCTTAAGAACTTCGAGAGTGTCAGGTGAACTTTTGCATCTCAGCTCTGAGATTGAAGCCTGCATGAAATGACCACTATGTGGAGGTGACGATGGAGCTCAGAAGGAACAATGGACTCTACGACGGTGAGCTCTTGCATTGCTGGGTCACATCATTGCCGCATGCTGAGGTTCACGGATGTGTCATAACAATAGACCCTCGAGAAGAACGAAACATCAACAAAGCAGCGTTGTCTCCTTTGTCTGTTCGCTGATTTCATGGTCTCAATGTCCCATTGTTCCCATACCCGTTGTTGCTGACCAGGTTCGTCATAGTGTTGCTCATAATCTCATTCCTTCGTTTTGCGTGAGTAGAAAGACTGCCACAACTCGGTAGAGCAAGTGGTGTTGATATGCGTTATCACCTCGGCCTTTGACAGCTCCGCAGTATCCAACATCGTGTGATCAATTCCAAAGTGTACTTTTGTCATGCTTGCCTTTCTATTCGTGCTCGTCAGCGGACTGGTGTCTTTGAGGGAAGGAAGATCTAATCCGTCGTGGAGCTGTGACAATGTCAAAATTAAAATGCTTGCCAATCTAGGTCGTCCCAATCTTGTCGCCTTTTGAATACAATCAGTCGCCAGATGTAGACTCTCGAGGATGAACTCGAATATCCCTCAATATCTGCACCCCCCGCAGTCCGGGTATGTTCTGATGTTTACATTGCGCAAATGTTACCGCCAACCGATCGTGGCGATCAACGAGCTTGCTACACAAGCTTACCGACAAGGCACGGTGGGTGCGCCAAGCTAGCGACCGCCAATTGCATCTGGGAAACAGTTGACAGTTGCTGCTGTTTGTCGGTTCACATGAGGTACTGAGCGGGGGTTGAAGGTGATACGAAGATTCTCGATTGGCCGACGCGGTATTGATATGTCAGGGTGGAACTGAGCTGGCGCTGCCGTATATGCAGATACTCGCGCAGGTGCTGGAGTGTTGTCGTGCGCAGGAGACTCATGGTGTTGTTGGACGTGCTCCTCGGCCAAGATGAAACCATCTTCAGCTCCCTAGTGTCTCGCTTCTCGAATGGCAACTCTATCAAAGACCAGTCCATGAGCGGCCAAAGCTTTTACATTGCAGCCAAGTCATTAGGTTGTGGTATTTCCAGTCGTCTCGCAAAGCTTGGTGACAATGGTTATGAGTTCAACAGTATTGTCGCCGCCTGATATGGTAGGACTCGATGGTGGTGACCAGCAACATGGTTTACTGGTCGAAAGCAGCTCTGTGTATGTCTTTTCCGACGCTGCTTGGTGATGCCGTCTGCAATTCGAAGGTGGCGACTGTTGCTAAGGTGGCGACTGCAATGCTGCTCAGGGGTCATCATCGTGGTCGTTGGCGTGGCCGGCGAGGACTCGCCATCGGATGTATGCTTGTTGCGCGAGCCTCCATGCGCTATCGTTGACGCGCGCTCTCATTTCGAGCTCCGGCAGTTGGGCAGTGGGATATTCAACAGGTGATGCGCTCTCGAGCGAGCATCATCTCCGCCTTGGCAGCCAGCACGGAGGCAACAACAAGTGCAGCACGACAACAGCCTACCTGAGATATCTCAACAACTAACCATCAAAACCATCTCAAACTTGCTACGCTTCTTCAGAAGATACCACGTCAAAGTTTGAGAGTGTTTTGGTACGGTACGTTGCATCACTACCATCATAACATCTCGCCGGGTCTGGCTGAATTAATTCAGTACTATATTTCTGGAGAAAAAGCAAACGTACGCCTTCGGGCAAATGGTATGTATCTCCCTGCACAATCCCCTGCACAATCCAAAGGCACGGCATGGCTCAGGCGTTTGGCTCGAGCACCTCTGGACTACTGGATCTGGATCTGGACAAATGTAATGGATTGCCACCATTCAACAGCTTCTTCGGAAGTTGAGCTTGCATTCTTTTTTGCTTTTTTTGTGTATTTAGATGACTGTCAGCAGTGAAATGATAATGTTTTGCATCAACAATTGTGGTTGCATCTGCTTTCACCGGCGTGGATTGAACGCTATAACTACTTTTGCCGTGCTGAAAGTCACTTCCACGACTGATACCCAATCTGATTATCTTCCAACTTGTCAGCTTTTTGATCGCGTTCAATGATGCTCCGACTCCACATCAGTGTCGAGTCTACGTCTTTGTTTGGAGATCTAGTATGGTTTGTAGCACTTTTACCGCATGAAGTAGGCCTGGTGTGAACGTGTTGGACATGTCACGTTTCGCAATCGTAAGGGCCGTCAACGCCACGGATCGTACGATTCAATCTTTTGGCCCCAGTCAATATTAGTCTCGCGTCTGTACGAGAACGGAATCAGTCTGGACCTCTGTGTGACTTTCCAACCATTGAACCAATGCTCGACTGACAACTCGACTTCGTGGTGTTGCGAATGTGATCTGCTGCAGAAGGCGTACCGCGAGTCGCATTGCTGCAGATTGGGAAGACTGTGCGTGAACTGTCCTGTACTGTCACTTGTCTGGTGCTGTTGCTGCATGCTGTGGTCCTCCTCGAAGCAATGATTGAAATGCGAGGCGCCAGCTGCTTGGTGATCATCAAGCTGACCGATCAATCACAACCTGGGTTCCCGGCCTACTTCACGTTGTATACTTGTTTCTGGGCTATTGATTTTACAGGTGGTAAGCTGTTTGATATGTACTGCACAAAACCAGGTGATAGTCCTGCTATCATGCTCCAAGAAACCGCCGTTTCGGACTTCAAATAATGTCTTGGCGTACTTTGACAATTGATGAAACTGAGCACTTCCAATCCTGGCTTTCTTTTTCAGACTGTTGCAAGATCTCCAACGAGTCCATTGCACATCACGTCAATCAACCTCAAGTCCGTAGCCATGCGTCTACGATGGCTCTTGTTGACAGCAACGAAAACCTCGAGAGTGATGGCGAACACTCATTCTCTTCCACGCGGACGAGCCATTTTTTGATGCCCACGACGAACTCACCACAAGGTGCGACTGCTACTTGGTGTTGTGACCTGTCCTACATTTCTCACGGCGTTTAGCTCGACGCAGCGCTATGTCGGATCGCCTTAAATTGCGACGACAGCACCTTCAAGGCACGCGGCGAATGCAAAAGAGCCGACATCAACCTCAAAGCCATCCAACTCGGCATCTAAATCATCATCTGCTATAGGACCGCCACTTCGTCGAGAACTTCACCTTGTAACCACCGAGAACGATGACGCTCGAGAGTATCATCTTTACGGACCCTACGCTCCACGACGAGTAGGATGTTGCCACAGCAAGTAGTGGAGTGGAGACTTCGATGTAAGAACATGAACGTCGAGCCAAGGCATGTGTAGGAGCTTGGTCGACTTGGTCGAGAAGAGGGAACTAGAGCTGCTGGTGATGATGTTGGAAATGATTGAGAAGCATAACATATCGCGGGTCTGAGGACAAATGATGCTTGGAGCCCATGTCTGTTCGAAATACCCTGGCTGCCATACTCATGCGAGGTAATGCGCACATTTCCTTCTCATTAGCAGCCGATGAAGGCGCCATGGCCTGCGAAGATAAGAGCATCAGAGTCGCACGGCAGGAATGCGAGTTTGAAGCCTCAAACTATCATTGCCGTGTTGATATCACGAGCTCTATACTAGAAGTTTGTAGTTGGGTCAATGCATTGGCATTGAGGGAAGCTACTCATTGTCCGAGTTCAGAAACACTTCCCTGGAGGCTGTTCAGGAGGACACGTTGGCAGTAAGTATTGGTCTCACCCTCATCAGTCGCGTTCTCAAGTTCTGTCGGCAGACCACACTTCACTTGCTCCACATCAGAAACGATAGAAGCAACCAACTGCTTTGATGATTTAAGAGGGGTCAACTCTGCAACGGAATCTACATCAGCTGTAACAGTCTGATAACTCAGGGCGTCCGCGAGGGTCCGGGCCGGTCTCTTTTCCTTCAATGGTCGGCTGTCCATTCATCGACGGTCTACGGCCTTTTTCGCAGCCTTGTCGATCATACGGACTCAGCTCCGAAGACCTTGGCAGCATGTCACCGACATCGGCTGAGCTGGAAAGCACGCTATCCACAAAGCTTGATTGGACTTCCATCGCACCGAGCCTCTTTCGTCATCGACAATACCTCGATTCCATCAAAACATTCATCGAGAATCGTTTCGGTCCGACCACGTCAACAACTCGCGCTGTACGGGCTTCGTTACGAGCCTTATGTGACCGCCGCTTCGGCATAAGCCCCCGGCGGCTTTGAGCATCGACAAACAGTCATCATGCCTACTCTCTTTGACCTCTCGGACGAGCTTTTGGCACACATTTGCGGCTATGCCATGGTATGCGAGTATACGTCCAGGCCCGCAAGCAGCTCAGCATTTACCTACCCAAATGGTGTCGTGGCCGATCATCTCTCCAGAAAGCTTCGGGCTCTTCTTCAACCCATGCGGAGCTGCCAAATCCTGTACCGAATTGCTCGGCATGAGTTTCTGGAATCGAATCTCGTGGTCTTGAACCTCAGCGATCTACGTATGAGTGCTTGTCGCCTAGAGCATCAGCCTCAAAATAGTCAACTTCTGTACACTGGCAATCCTGATCCGCTTCTTGCCCAGCTGGTGCATGTCGAGCTTGTAGTCTCAGTTTCGGACATGCGAGCTCCGTTTTCACAGCCCTTCGCGAATCGATCTGAGTCAGGCGTCCTTTGGAAAAGTCATGAGGATGTGTTATCTCTGCACAAGGAAGCTGCCAATCTCCGCGAAATGTCGAGACTCTGCAGAAGCCTGCGAAGTCTACATGTCTTCCTGAAGATTGATGAGTGGTTCCTCTACGGGAAGAGTGGAATGGACTTGACCAGCACTTCAGGTCGGGAGATGACTGATGTTGAGGCACGATATCGCAAACATGCCGAGGCCGTCATCGAGATGGCGAGCAAAGTCCCAGTCAAAGCTACAACAGTTTCTTTCTACCACTGGAAAGGAGATGTCGTGGATCTGGATCTGCGAGAAAAGGCGCCCGGCGAGGTCATTGATGTTCTGCTCGGGACCGCTTCCACTCTTCCAAAAGCTGGATACCATTGGCACGATAGGATTGCGCGGATCAGGACTGCAGGAATTGCGGCAAGAGTAGAGGAGCCAAAGGTGAAAATGTCATGGGGAGCTTCTGATGACTTGCAATAGCTCTTGAGGGACCATCAAAACACCTATGGTAAGGACTCATGACTTTGGCACAGCTGCGGATATCTTAATGAGCGAGCTTAAGCCCGGCTGTGAGCGAGGACATGAAAGGCATGAGAAGTCACGGCGTCGTCGATATTGGTCTCGAACCTACCCACCTCGCCACGACAGCACATCTGGATCATTGATGGGTGCCAGCTTCATACGATGCTGAGGCCAGACAATTCTGAGTGAGCATAGTGAGAGTCACTTCGCTTGACTCTGACCACCACCGAAAGTCCAGCCGTCGATCACCTGAAGCAGCCAATGATTCCTCAAGTGTTATTATCCACTGGAGGCGAACAGACGTGAGCCGCTCAGGCTTCCGTAAATCATCTCATACGGCATAAAGTTCGACGACGATGACTTTGACCAGACCTTACCCTGCTACTCGTGGCCAGACCGAGCTTCGGATGAAAAAGCTGACGCCGCTCGGCTGAATTCTCATTGTGGTCTCGTCAGAGTCCATTGAAGTATTTATGCATGGCCCGTAGCATTGTAACATGAGCCTCACCCCTAAACGAACTACACTTCTCAAGAGCTTGACAACTGCGATTCGAGCTTTCCAATCTCAACCTCGACCCAATTACACAGCTTTCGCCTGCCTTTCACAAACACCACATTCCTACAAACTCATCAACTTTCGTCAAAATGTACGACACCACCGAGAATCAAGCCGAAATCCCGGCCCACGTCCTGGCGCTCTACGATCGCGCCATCGTCAACTGCGCCTCTCTACCGCGCCAAAAGCTCGTCGAAACGTTCGCCGAGATTCAAGCCATCTATCCGCAATACCCAGTCCCATATGTAAGTGCTCCTGCTCAATCCGTATTTCTTGTTGCTGACCTTTGGAAGCTGCAATGGCTCGGGACTGCGGTCACTCAAAGCAAGGATGCGAAAGTCGTGACTCGTAGCCATGACGGCAATGGCATCGACCTGCCCGACCGCGAGGGCCCTTACGATCGGACTGGAGCTGCCCGCCCAGCTATCGGAGCTGAGAAGGGAAAGAAGACTGCCGACAATTGAAAGATAGTGGGACTGGCCCTAGTGATTTTCTCTCTTTGATATTGTAAAGCGCTCGAGAAATGGAGCGCCTTCTTGGCATCGAGCGGATGACCATACCATGCGAGATACTGGAGAGCCTGGGAGCTGGAGCTTCGGATCGGACTTGTGATGTGAGGAACCGCGATATAGCTGACGCCCACATAGCTCTGGAATATGTCTGCTCAAAGATATTCTCTGGTCTCTGGTACTAGGATCCCTTTCAGTGGTGGCTTTCGGTGCAGGATTTGACGAAAGCCACATGCCACTATCACGCTCGGGTGATGGCTACCATTGTTCGGCGCTGCAAATGGCGTAGCTCTCTTCTTTCCTTCGCTCCTATACAACCACAGGACAAGCTATACTCGTTCACTCCTCGACTTTTGCATGTGCCTGGCGGACAATCTTCGGCTGCTCGTGCTCCGTCGCACGGACCGGACTCGTTTCCAACCTCACCTAGGACTTCTAAGCAGTATTTGACGCGGAATCCTATCAGCGTCAAGATCCAAACATTGAACCACTACATCCACTACTCAGCTACAACAAACATCTTCTTAGAACACTCTCGATCATAGACACAGCATCATCCACCATGGATCTCGACATTCGCAGTCCACTCGACGCCAGCCTTCTTCCAAGCACCATTGCTCGCATCGTCGAGACCGGAGGTATTCGACATAGCGACTTCATCACCGACTGCGATTCTCAATGGACTGTAAGTGCATCCTAGAATCCTCAACAAGCTAGTACTAATTGACCCAGGTATATCCCGACGACTGCCCCCTCTGTTACGGCCGACTCGACTCCAGCTCCGAAGATGCTCGAGACTCGGTCTGGGACTACTTGGGCCGCGGTCGGTCTAATCGTCAAGACCGCTACATTATGACCACACCCCCTTGCGACTACTACTACTACGCCGGCTGTCTATACAAAGCCACCGATTAGGGCTCTAGCTACAGTGCTTGCCTCATCTGCCGTGCAAAGTGGTTCGACACCCCTCAGGATCTCCAGAAAGCGCGCAATGTCAACTACGTGATTACACGAATGCTCAATAGCAGCTACCCGTCGCCAATCATCATCGGCAGACCACACAGAATCCAGCTCGAGTCGTACGAGCTTACGGAGAGTCTCGTGGTTGCAGCGTATGCGCTTCAGAGTAGGACGTCTAAGTACAGTGTGCCTGAGGTAAGTCAAATTCCCAAACACTGGCATGGTAAGAGCGCATCACTAACAACTCACAGGTCATCCAACACAGTCACGCCATTCTCACGGCCATGATCACTCTCGCTGGAGTCAACGACGGAGCTGAAGTCGGGATACTCAACTTCTACACTAGACTCAATGCTCGTGCGACGAGTGTCATCTTTGGCATCTATCCCAAGGATCAGGATCAAGGACCTCGTCGTGAGGCCGTTGTCCTTCAGCACTTCGGCACGGAAGTCCTGAACCTGGGATTCGGACACTATTTGACTGGTTGAGGGATGCTGGATGGATGGGAAGCGAGAGCTAGAGAGCAGCTGTATTTCTCACATGCGTGAGCCATAGAGTTACGGCGATCTCTGCATTGTGCCGGTTCTTGGTGTCACCGGCGTTTCGTTTCAGGAACATTTGCAATTTTGTACTTCAGTGCCATTTACAAAAGATACAGGGCTCTGAAAACCGCTTCAGCTGTCTGCCTTTCAGTCTGTGTACTCAACTCTGTTGTTACCTAGCTTTACCCTTATCACATCACCTTTCTCACTGACATGGTTATCGTTCGTACACTCAGCGTGAGAACCCGTATCCCCTGTAAGCTAGGAGCTGCTATGAAGGGTCGCTTTGAGTCACTCAAGACACCGCCTTGTTGACTTTCGGTCATAGTGTTCTGACAATGAGACTCACGCACTACATGGCGAAAGCTGGATGCGCATGAATTGGGAAGCAGAAGCAAGCGCATGTCCACTTGTCTGATGCTGGCGTAATGTGCTACCCCCAAGCGCTACTGCTTTGCCGCATTCCTGGGCTCAGCTTTGGCTAGACATGTGAAGCATGAGGAGCTTGAGATGTGCAGGCGAGCGAGCAGAGTGACAACGCAACATCAGACATTGAAACAAACTTCGAGGAGTCGCGAAAGCCCTCTTGAGCGCCTTTGCGGTGCTTGCGAGCATGTCTTCTAGCAAACATACCCTCCTTTGCTCTCAATAGTAAGTCTGCCTCTTTGACTCTTCAATAGCTCATACGCAGATATCTTCTTCTCCCATCTCACATGCCAGGACTCAGATCTCACTGAGTGAATCAAGCCTCCGACTACCGCTTCACGAGTAAGATGCCCTCTTTCACTCCTCGCACGGACTTTCGACGGGTGATACGGGAACGCGTTGATTGCGAACCTCACCTTTAGTATATAAACAAACGTTCACGCACTTCCTACACCGACACAAGCTCGCGTCTACACCTGTTCCGCACCGCTCGACTCGAAGAATCAAAGCGCCTCGAGCATCCTTCCTACAAAGTTTTTCCTCCACAACGCCCTACCGACCATACCGTAAGCTCCTCGAGCACTCTTTCAGAAAGACAAGTCCCCCCCGGTCACTGTCTCTTCCTCATCACTCGTGCCCAGTCCCCAACCCATCCGCCTATTTCAAACGTCATCATGAAGTACAACAATGTCAACGTTGGTGAGAAGTTCCTTCCAGCTGAGGCGGTCGAGGCCATTGAGAAGCCAATCACCAAGTGGGGCGAGTTCTTGGTCGATAGCTGTCTGACATCAAAAGAGGTATGCTGCAGCCTTTGTTCCTGGGATGGAGTTGAACTAACCAGTTCATCTAGAGCGCCGATGGCTCCTGCAAATTCTGCGGCGCCATGCTGGTCCACGGAAAGCAGACCGAGCGATATGTCGCCTTCGCCATCGGACGTGGGAACCCTTGCGTGGATGACACTCGCATCCTGAGCACCGACAAATGCGAGCACAAGTTCCATGCTGGGTGCCTCATGAACGCCTGCATCGAAGGCAAGGGCCGGAACAAGTGCCCACATCCAGACTGCCAGGCGCAGTTCTTCACCAAGATCAACGAAGTCACCTCTGCCGTCGAGATTAGGCGCGAGCTGGCGACAATGAAGCTGCTGGCATCAGACACCACGCTCGGGCAGCTCGTCTCCGTTCATCGCTGCGACCCTGAAAAGATCCAGATGGGTTACTTCACCTTCTGCCTTCTTCTCGCAGCGTACGAGATTCGGAGCTATAAGTTCAGTGGCTTTCGTACACAGGTGAGCATCCAGCGGAGTCCTCTGATCAATAGCAATACTGACCATTACCAGGCTCACGACCACTTCGTGGTCCAGGCTATACTTGACATCATGCGCCATCTACATGGCGACCTGATCTTCATCTCCGAAGGCCAAGCGACAGTTCCAGCCATCCAGCAGCCAGAGCTCACTACGGCTCAAGTCCTTCACGACGGCAAGGGCAACAAGGAGATCCGCCTGGCAGAGTCGCTCTTCGGAGGCGCCTTCGCTCGATTCTGGAAGAAGTTCGTGGGTATCATGGGAGAGAAGGACTGCAATGGCGAAGACATTGTGCACCCAGATCGCACACTGGCTGCTCTCAACTTTGGCGTTCAGGTTCTTGCCCTGGCCTCGAAGCACTACATGCTGAAGATGGGCCAGCTGGAGGTTCTGCAGAAGCCAAAGCCTGGCATGTGGGACTAGACCAGGGGCTCACGCACCATGCTGCATGAAGTTTTGCTTCCAGCGTTCCGCGGTCACTGTGGTGTCGGCGTTGGGGTTGACATTTTGTATTTCAATGAGTTCTTGACTTGATTTCGGATGAGGCCGGGGTGGAGCAGTATCGGACGAACCAAGAGAGCTCGCAGTGCGGCTTTGACTCTCTCCGAGGGTTGCAAGCAGGGTATGATGCATACATACGTAGAATGTCATAAAAGGAACTCCCAACGAGACGAAAAGCTGAAAGGAAGGCGTGAACAACCCTGGCGATGAACAGACTCACTCTTCGCTCACCACCACTTCTGCTGATTGAGCGCTATATCGCCATTGAGTAGGTAGATGCGTGCTGCGATGAAATGATATGTGGATGAGATGGAACAGGTGAAGAGGAAGCAACGTGAAGTTTCGATATACTCTACCTCAATGTCAGACCCATGGACGAAGAATTAGCCGATCACATCACGTGTGTGGAATTAGACTTTGCGGCTTCTCGGGTCAAATTTAGGTTCTACGATCGACCAATAGGAGCAGTACAGACTAATTCTTCGCCCACGGGTCTAAGACTAATTATCGCAGATTCGGTATATAGCCCTCTACTAAAATACGAGGTTAGTATATAACGCGAAATATAGTATTCTAATACGTAGAGATTATAGCGCGTATAATTCTAAGTATAACAATCTAAAAATTATATATATATATAATAATATAGCGCTATATAGTAACTAATCTACGTAGGTAAGTCGAACTATAGCTAGCTACTATAGTAACTACCTAAAATCGTATTTTTTAACCTACCTATTTTCCTATATACTACTATAGAGTCTAACCTTACGATTTATTTAGCGCTAGTCCGACCTTTAAGAGATATAGTATAGTTAAGAAATAACTATTATATAGAAATATTATATCTTAGGCTAGATTTAGGTACTAAGCCTTTACCTAATCGACTTTATTTATAATAGTAGTTAAGCGTAATACCTTCTACCTAGTAGAAGACTTACGACTCTACTTAGTTAAAGACTCGCTAATAACCTAACTATAAAAGATAAGTATATTTAAACCTAGCTAATATAGTAGAGCGACTTAACTAAGATCTCCTATAGAAGAATTAGTATATTATATCTTATATCTTACTTCTTTAGTATACGTACTAGTTATTAAGGTAAATACCTTAAATAGAAGAGTATCCTTATTACTACTTATATTACTTAATTTAATATCCTTATTACTAAAGACTAGCTATTAAAGCGTATTAATCTATTACTTAGCTAGTTACTTATTACGCTTATTAAACTCTATAAAGTCCTTTAAAATACGCTAAAGGATATTATTAATAATAGTACGCTTAGTATAATTAGTAGTAAGTTCTACCTTAATATTAGCGATAAGCTATAGTAGCTCCTAATACTTAATATATAGTACTATATATATAGACTCGCGGCTTAAGCGTTAGAAGCTATTATAGTAATAGTTGATCTTAAAGGGATTCTTCTTTAGTAGGTTACTACGATTAATATATATAGTAATATTAGATAGGAGCTTATTCTATAGCTTAAGGTTCTTATTAGTAGCTATAGTTAGTAAGTATAATATTATAATATTATTATTATAATCGGAGTATACGAGTATTAAGAATTTATATCTACTCGATTATATAGAGACTAAAGAGTAGTAATAAGAAGTAATAAGTTTCTAGTAGTATATATTCCTATTCGTATCTTAGTCTATATATATATATATATA
>JAASFE010006137.1:42943-80709 GCA_013365205.1 Pseudocercospora cruenta
GATAGAGTACAGGTTCGCAGATTGACCAAAACGCAGTTGGCCACCCATCCTGGTGAAGAATGATCGATATGTCTATCAGAGCCACGCTCAGCGTTGTATAGTTGGTCGGCCATCATACCAGAGAGTGCCTAAACAGGACTATGAAACGCGAGGTGAGGTTGGAGTCTATTGTGAAGGGCGGCAGGAGATGTTCAAGTTCACATTGTATAAGGGCATTGTTGGGACTCTCTATATGGACTAATAAAGCTAATAGTGCAAGAACGAAGACTGAATCACTGTTTATTTTTACATTGGACGCCCTCGATGGATTCGGTTGGTCTTGCCATCAGCTTGCTACCATCTTGTCGATCATCTGAGATCCCACCAACGATCGCTTCAGGAGACCAATATTGTGAGGCGATTGAGTACGATCGCGAAGGCAATGAGGACTCTCCATGTGAGCATTGGCTCAGAAAGCAGCTTGCACTTGTGCAACAAGAACGAATAACCAATTGGAGGACAAGGCGCGAGCTTGAGGTGTTTCGGATTATGAAGAAAGATCCCACGGTATTTAGTGGAGCTATGAAGCCACAATGTAGCCTGCCATAACGTGTCCTCCATGCTTTGAAGCAGTATCTATTTGTTCTCACAAAGATGTCAGTACCTCACTCGGAGTCCGGGTCTTCAATCTTGATCGTCAATATTTGGGTGAGCATTGATGAGCGCGGAAGCTTGCCGCTTCGACGGCCTGGTCTAGCCCTTGTCGCAAATCTCCTCCACTCATCCGAACCCGCGACGTCACAACAAACACACAAACTCCATCGCCGAACCATGAATAACATCAAGTCAAAGCAAGATGAACCACGGCCTGACCCTTGAAGATGCGGACAGGCTGTTGGACCCGATCGTGGACTTTCCTGAACTTGGCGCAGCCTTCGAGCGAGTGCGACCGATAACGGACTTCCGCAAAGACGACGCAGAAGCAAGGGTGCTATACATATGCAGGCGAATACAGCCTGATGCGCCGAATGGCACTGGAGTAGTATCGATAGATGGTAAAGATGATCTCTTCGTCCTGAAATGTAAAGTTCAGTACGTCTTGCCATCCTTCGCCACCCGGCACAGCTACTCACTCCCATTCACAGAGCGCCTTCAGTGCTGGCAGGCGGCTTGACGACTCCAATCCCAGGACCCAGCGAGCATACCAAGGACGAGCTCAAAGCTTTGCAGAAGTTCAAAGATACCAAGTCTCAAGGACTTCCACACCTCATTGCATGGAAGACTGTCATGCAGGATGAACGTGGACCTATGCCGGGAGGCTACATCGCCTACATCGTGATGACCCTGATGCCAGGTCAACATTTGATGGATCTCAAGTTCTGGAGCATGGAAGACTCACAGAAAGAAGAGATCCGAGACGCTTTCACCCCTGCAATACGGTGCGCCGAGCAGCAGCTCCAGGCCTTCCATTCAGTGCAAGCTAACATGACTTCAGGCACGTCTGGAGTCTTGGCTTCGACCCGTACGATTGCGCATTACGGAATATCCTATGGGAGGCGGACACTCGAAGATTGTACGCCGCTCGGATGATTTCTTGGCATTGCCGCTGACAACAACACAGATCGCTTGTCGATTTCGAGCATTGGCATCCAATGACAAAAGACCCGATAAATATGGACGTACGGCTTGAGATGCAGAAATGGGGCATTGTACAACAGCCTCCACACAATACGCACTGGGAAGCATTCTTCCATGCGGAAGGTTTGACGAGGAAACGGTAGAGCCATGATACCACGATTGTACATGCTGACCATAAGCTTTTCTCACTTTGAAGCTGATTCAAAAGTCTACCATCAACCTTTCTCGAAGCCAGTCTGGCGCGCTGCTTTCCTGCTGACTGGTGCCAAGCAAAAGCTTCCTAACCTTCCTAACCACAGCTTTCCGCCGTTGCAAGGCAAAACAACATGCATGTCCTGATGAACGCCAGGTCCTCCAAACGATTATATCAATGCACAATGTTGCCCATCAATGCTCCGCGCTATCGCAAGGGCATTCTCAGACAGCTGGGAGACGGAAGACTTCCGGAGGAGCTCATTCTGACAATCTTCAAGTACGTCGTCTGCGATCTTGTCCTGCCAGTTGTCCTCGAGATCACCCCTCAATGCTGCTACTCTAATGCCTTCGCACTCTCGGAACATCTGTTGGGCAATCCCGGAATTGGCGAACACGGTCTTCTGAAGATCATGGAGGAGGCTCTACATTCCGAAAGAGATCTTCTCCTGGACCATCAAACGAATAGCGTCCACAGCCGGGCAACTTCTGCCCTTGGTCCTTTTCAGCTCCGCCAAGTTCGTCATGTGGAACTCCAGGTCTCCATTGATCCTATGTGCTACTACCAAGATTGGGCTATGGAACCCGCAGCTTCAAAGCTCAGGAAGCGGATCCGTCGGACATTGAAAGAGGCACGGGCACAACTCCCGTGTCTGCAACGCTTTCGCCTCACAATTCACATGACACATTATGGCCCAGTACCTCTTACCCATAACTTCATGGAAATACGCGACAAAGAGGAGCCTGCAATATCGGAAGTGCTGTCTACATTGTCGGGCAGAACAAAGGACTGGGAATGTAGCATCAAGCTGCAGCATAGCTTCCTGAGAGAGGGCATAACGGCGGAAGAGGCGGATCTCATGGTCGAGGGAAGCCCAGCGCTCACTCTGCGTCGGACCAAGCAGCGGACCGCAGCCTCCTACACTCGGGCGTGGTCACTCAACAGATTCCTCAGGTTGTCGGGCTTCTTTTCCGAGCCTGAGCATATTCGAGCTGGACTCCGAAAGCTTGCCACACAAGGCGACTCTGCGCCTAGGATTTCTCACGGGCAGTGGCACACATTCTTCGCTCAGTCCGAGGTCTCATTGTACTATGACCCATTCACCACAGCCATCATCACATCGCCTTTCTACTTGAACGGCTGCAGGACCTTGAAAAGGCCACAGCCAAGGCTTCGGAAACACGATGCAGACGAGATTCAGGCACGATTCCAGGCTGCGGGTGGCTATGTATCACGATCTCGGCCGGAGAGAACTCTTTGTGCTCGCAATTGTTTAGGTCACTGCAGTGCCATCTCCATTGAAGAGGCCAAGGAGGCGATGATCGCTCTGACGAAAGACTTGCGTGAAGGAGAGTATTAAATCGCTTCGCACTGGTGAAGAATGAAGCGGGCGTGTGGACTTGTGCATTTATTCTACCTTTCCAAAGCCTCAACGACCAAGTCACCACGTCATAGTCGCCCCCGAGACTTTGCTACTCAACTGCGGAACCAAATGAGATCATGAAGCGAATCATCACCGGGCTTGAGTCTAGATGGCGCCGTACCACGAGCGAAGCAACGTCTGGTCACACAGACAACAAATTGGGGAAGAAGCATCTGGAACGTCGTCGCAAGCTGCTTCTACGCTTAGCTGAAGGCGTCTTGCCTGACGAGCTGCTGCTCGGAGTCCTCTCTGCGATGGTCCGTGAAGACCTACCATGCTTGTCCTGTTCACAGACACCTCTGATGACGGTCGCCCACGCCGCGGAGATACTGCTTTCGCCAACAATTTCCGGGACTAAACGCTTGCAACCGATGCTCGAACAATCAATTCTCGAGACCACAGCCTTCAAAGACATGGTGCACTTCCGACGCCAGGGAGCTACAACTGTCGTCAGAATACCTTCATGGGCGCGAAGCCGTGCGCATCAGATTCGCAACCTTCAGCTCAACTTCCAATATGAGCTCAGCACACATCCGAAGGGTAGGGCCGTCTATCCATCGCAGCTTCTCCAGGCGACTCGCGGCATGACTAGCCTGGCTGAGACACTCCCAAATCTGCACAATCTTGAAATCATCTTGGACTTCGAGCTCGTCTTGTGCGGGAATCGTGTTCTCGGTATCTTGAACGGAGCGGCTAGAAGTGGATGGCAGGAGATGAGAAGCTGGCGCGAGATACTGCTTGATTTTATCACTGCTACCAAGACCAATGGACCTGGCAAGAGCAAGACCATTACATTTCGAGTGACTCGGTTAGAAGGGCCAAGCCATGTCAAGGCAACTGGCAAAGCGAAAATCGATGACCGCGATGCACATGATATTCTTGAGGAAGTTGCAAATGATCTGGAGGAGGGAATCTTCTGAAACCAGAACAGTGAACACAATGAATGTATACGAACTCCACCACGAGCTCAAGGGAATGGTCTACAGCGCCGACTTTTGAAGACCTCCAGGATGTGCCGCCTCTTGCCAACCTTGCGCGCCGCGCAACACTTGGACTTCGATGCGTACTCTACATCCTTGATGAAGTCTGGCTGTCCTCCGTCCTCGACTCGCTCATATTTCTCTCACGCTCCCTTACAATAGCAGCATGCTTGCCTTCCTTGAGCTCGATATAGCCCTGCCGCACACGAATCAGTTCCGCCACTTTTTAAAACCATCGACTATTTGCAGCTCAAATACCTCTGTGTCTTGGCTCTTGCCCATGTCACTGGCGGCGATGGTGTCTGTGGCACAAGTATTGTCATTACACACTCCAACCTGTGGTTGATCCTCACTGTTTCGGCGGAACGTCTGCAGATGGACACGACGGTCCAGAGACGCTAGCCATGGAGACATACGGCCTGAGAGTGTCGTTGCCATGCCAGTGGTCTCGACGCCAGTGGCATCTGATCGATCTCCGACGATCGTTGGTGCAAAGCGACGCTGGTACATGTCAGTCCTGATGCGCAGTACTGCTTCGATCGCCTTTCCACTTACGATGTAATTTCGGAGCGCAGGCATACAGGCACAAAAGATTGAGCCTGTGACTTCAAGTTTTGACTACGATTTTGGTGTCAGAACGGAACACGATCGCCACATCTTGGCACGATTCATCGACATACCCAAAGACCAGGAATGACGAATACCCAAGTGAAGTTGGACATGTCGTCGAATGCGACAAGAGCTTGCAGACGCAGAATACTGACGAGCGTGATGAAGAGACCAACGCCAAACATCATCATGACCTGCAGCTTCTTGCGCATGTTGAGTTTCATGGTCCAGATTGCAGGCATGGGAAGCGCGATGACCATCAAGTCGATGAGTATATTGGTCAAAGACCTAATTGTCAGCAGAACATCAGCTCTTTCGGCATCGCTGCAAATATGTTCTTCCCACTTACGCCGGCCAAATGAAGTGCTTCAGCGGGATGCACTGACCATGATGCAGGCCGTCCCATCGTGTCCTACAAATTTCAGTCGACCACGCTCTCGCAAGGACAACGTCGAACTCACCAGCTGTATTGAACCGGGATGCACTGGAAGATTGCGACGAAAAGGAAGCTGATTGTCCAAGCGACAGTGATGCCCATGGCGATGAAGACCCATTGCCGAAACTGTTTGTGGGCAAAGAAGCGAAGATATGTGAACAGGATCGAGATTCGGACCAGACCGAGCGCCAAGACGTACAGCATTTCGCCAAAGTACGTGAGCTATCCTGCGATCAGTATACTGAAGTTGACAGTCGGTCATCAGCCATACCCTCAAGATCTTGCCAAGATTGCTCGGCTGAACGGTCCAGACATCGGTACCACTGTGGGAGATTTAGTGTCCTCTTGCTCAAACGAACGCATCAACGAAAAACATACTGCCCGAAATGCGTCACTGGCGAACATCGTCAGCCTTGGTGACAATCTTCGCGTTTGTACTCCGACAATACTTACTGACTGTAGTGATGGTGCAATATGGGATGGCAGCCATCACAGTGATCGTGATGAGCAGATCATCCCACCAGAGATCCGTGAACACGACCTTGGACTGGATGCTGAGATGAACTTTCGAGAAGATGCGTATCACGTATGCGAGAAGCGCGATAGCAAGACTCCCGAGACTGGAGCCCTTGACCATCTCCTGGCGATTTCGAATCGGCTTTCGACATATGGTGTCCGAGATGTTCTTCGTAGCTGGGATTTGGTCAGCGAGCGCAGAAACCTAAGAATTTTTGGCACCACGAACACAACGATTCGACCACTGTGCAAGATGAGAGCACACAACCTCCGACTTCTGCCGCTATGGTCTTGTTGTTGCAAGAGCACGTGTGATCGGTCGTTGAGCATGGTGATGCTTGTATCGCTGTCGCAAGGCATGAGAGCTGCACAACCATCAGCTTCAGGTCCCTCTTGACTCCGTCTCCCCACTTACACCACACTTTGGCAACTGTGAGATCAACTTCAGCTCCTCTGCTTGCTCGGCCTTTGCCTCCTCGGCTGGCGCGCGCATGTCTCCATCACTGCTTGCACTCTGGGCTATCGTCAACGACGTCGTGAGCCATATCGCGAGAATGGAAAGGCGGATTCGCATCTTGAATTCAGTCGGAGGAGGCCCACAAGCTAGATCGGAACGGTGTGCGAGGGAACGAAGGACAAAAGTCAGACCCTTTCTCGAAAGCGTCGTGATGGCCTTGACATGTCCTCGGCGAGAAGGTAGGAGGCCATTGCGTTTGTCTGACTTCTGACTTTGAGCCTGTTCCTGGGAAGGCCCGACAAGGCGGATGATGGCGGGGAATGACCTTCATCTTGAGCTCTTCTCTGCAGGTACCAACCTCTTGTGCCTGTCTTCGGAATGTGGTTCCGGTTGGGATTGTGCATTAGCATGCTTGATTTCTGAACTGGAGCTCGACTCGCAGCAACCTATTGCACATTGACCCAGTCTCCATCTCTGAGTGACAGCATGAATGCCCACATCTACAGTCATCAATAGGAACCATATAACTCAGCAAGCTGGTTCCGCAGACCGCAACCACGCCAGATCTACATGCACTGAAGGCGAGTTTGCATGAACACTGGGTCCCAGAGGCAGCGATGTCGTTCGTAAATCCCTGCAAAGCATTACTCTACTTCAGCATTGACTTTCACAAGCAAGCGTTTCAAAGCTGCTCAACCCTGCATACTTTGCAGTATGAACGATTCTGGACGCAATATGGAAGTATCGCCGATGAACGAAACAGCGAATGCTGTTGTTTCAGATTTTCAGTGGACGGTAACAAGCGCTATTGCGCTGACTCAAGATGCCACTGCAGGGCCGATCATTCCAGCAGCGGACTTCATGCCAAGTCCAAGGCCTGCAACTGCACAACCACACCCATCACTCTTCATCAACCAGAATGAGAGTGACGAAGCCTCTCAGCACTAGCGGTACAAGCAATTTCTGGCGTTCTATAAACATTCGTCGCACGAAAGACAGGAGAAATGGCAGCGCATCAGATTCCGCGGACTGGTTCCGACATCCCTGCAACATCGCTTATAGCTCGACCAGCTGCCATCGATTGACCAATGAAGCCTGCGACTGGTTCGTTTGAGGACTGGTGGATGTTATTGAGCAATGCAAGTCCTGCTCATTCGTCGAAAACGTCGCTACGAGAGCAATGCAATGCAGGTTGTCGTCGGAAGCTTGGGCCAGCAACCCTATAGCTCATCTGTTCCTGCAGCTACTGATCCTAGTCGAAGGTCTTCACAACCACGAAGACATTTTGCTCCCTATTTCGAGCTCCTGTGATATGTCATCAGCCTATATTGCATTGGCAAGCATACCAGGATTTCACTCTTGCACCTCGGTTCTGCCCAACCGGAAAGGACGTAGCCCTATCCTGACCACTACTCTTCAAACGAGTGTCTGACTTCTACCGGCGAATATGATCTTGACCTTCTACATCTCGGCGTAGGCGCCTTCGACCAACCACATGTCGCTCGTTACTCAGTCACTCGTTTTGGTCACACTCCTCTTCTGCTGTATAGTCTTTGCTTTCCCAGATCTCGAATCCTTTTCATTGCATGAGCATAACCATGGTAGCCTACATGACAAGCTGCATAGCCATCCACTGGTCAAAAGAAAGGATGAGGAGGAGAGGAAGTTGTATGAAAGACAGCTCGATGGCTTGCTGAGCAGCTTGACTGGCCAGCTTACAAATAGTGGCGGCACTCAAGGTACCAAAAGGGGCAACGTTCTTAACTGAAGGGCGGATGCTGACGATGCGACGAAGATGGCCAAGGAGCCGGCGCAGGAGGGATCGAGACAATCATCGGCTCAGCAATCAATATCTTGGGCTTTGGGTATGGCGACGTACCAGTCGATGTTTGGAACAAGTATCCCTTTTACCCACCAGGTCCATATGATCAACGAGGGCCATGTACACAGCCATCACTGCACTCACTCCAAAAAGTTTCACTGACCACGCCACAGGCCCCGGCCTAAACGCCATGGCAAACCACGGCATCATCTCCCGCACCGGCGTAACAAACCTCGTAGAAGCAACAGCAGCTCTAATGGGTGTCTTTGGCCTCACGATCGAGCACGCCCTCCTCGTCGTCCTCTTCGGCCTGATCCCAGCCGCCGACGTAACAACAATGACCTTCTCAATCGGTGGTCCAACGCCACAGATCCCAGCTCCACTAGACGGAGCAGGAGGTCTCTTCGGTCTCCCTCAAGGGCTAGACTACTCTCACAACGCAGCCAAAGTCGATGGCTCACTCACCCGCGATGACCTCTACGTGACGGGCAATGCTTGGACATTGAGCATGCCGAGATTCATGGAGTATTACAATAGTGTCCCGGAAGGTTATCCGATTACGCAAAGAGATGTCGCGAGGATTTGTGCTTTGAGATTTCATCAATGCGTTGCGACAAATCCTTGGTGTTATATTGGGCCGCTCACGGGTTTTGTGTTTCGCACAGGTGCATTTCTGTTCTCTGCGACGCTGATGGCGAATTATTCGAGTGAGAATGGACCCGAGGGTGAGTGGCATCCAATGCGATTAGCGATATGGTGCGATACTGACTGCACTGTGCAGGTGTCCTGACGCATGAGACTCTCAAGAGCTTCTACGGCATTTCAGACTGGCCTCAACCGTTTACGTACAACGAAGGCTGGGAAAGGATTCCGCCAAACTTCTACCCTCGTGGAACGACACACAGTTTCAGTGCTTTGGAGTTCTTTGAGGGTGTCTTTGAGTGGGTTGGTTGGTATCCAGAATTGCTTAACATTGGTGGGAACATGGGTGCTGTGAACACTTTTACAGGTGAGGGATAGTGACTGTCCGTGTAGCGGTGTCTCGGAACTAATGTCTTGCAGGCCTCGAAGTTGACGGCGGTGGTCTCGCGCTTCCCTTCGTCTCTGACCCGACGACCTACCTGTGCTTTGTGCTTGAAGCTCTCAAGGTGCTCTTCCCGTCGTTCGCGAACAACATCTTCGCGACCGAGTTCGGCACTCTCGGAGGAGTCTTGTCGACTGTCACTTGTCCTGAGATAGGATCGTACACGCATGGTGGTGTGCCGATTTTCGACTATGCCAAGCAGACGTTTCCTGGAGCGCAGCGGGCTGGTGGTGGATTCTGATCCAGACAACTTAGTGCATGCAACATCTCAGGCGGCATTTTCAACGACGACTCTGGGCGTGTGGTACGTGTATGTAGCTGCGATACCCGATTATAATGCTATTGTTTCCACATCACAGCCCAATTGGCTTGGTCGACGGTATTCAGGTTGCCTTTCTCGAGGCAGAGGATACCACCTGGCTATCCGTTGAGCATAGTCAGTATAGTGTCTCCGCTCAACAACGCAAGTCCGCTACGGGCGCATGATCCCGGTTCTTCCTCGCTTATCACTGATCCTTGCGCTGGGCTTACCCATATCTGGCCTCCAGGAGTCGCGTCGGGCAGACATTAAAATGTCAAAAGCCACGGAATGCAGTTCGATGAAAGAAGTCATACCTCCGAAGAGGCTGTAAAGGCTGAAATTGGTGCGCTGCGATGTCGATCATCCATGGGATGTTCCGCCGCCTCGACCACATGACCCCAACCTGAAAGGGCGATGGGGCGCCACTAGCCTCGTGGCATGGGCGAGGCGTAGAGCTAGCATTGACAATGCAGGAGGCCTGAGGTAGTAGAAAGTCAAGATGAGAGAAGGTATAGACGGGGTGCAGTAGAGGTAAATGTGGCTTATGGTGAGTGCTTCGTGGAAGGGCTGTTTGTAGCTTGCAGCGATGCCTGTGTAGAGGTCGGGCTACGAAGAGGAGGGGAGTGATTCAGAGGAGTGACTGGAGGCATCGGCACAGTCGCATGTCTCTAAAGACTGAGCGCAAATTTGCAGTGTCGCGGTGGAGAGAGAGAGACAATGATCTTCTGGGCAGCTGAAGCTGATCTGGTCCAACACTGGCGAGGACAGCATCGATGCGAGCTGCGAAATCCTGTTGTCTTGCCTCATTGGCCACTAATGGCTGTTGAACCACGAGGCCAGCTCCGCAGCCTGGACTTGACAGTTCGGAATCCGATGCTGGCGGACCAGTTCCCTGCCTCCAACTTCTCGCGCTTCTCGCCTGTGTGAGCTCACACCACCATGCAAGCCCTCGCCTCTTTCCCTACGTCGATGAGGTTCTCGATCGCTGATGATCACGCCTTGAGACAATGCAGCAATGTATGTCTCGCAAAGATTCGGAAGGGAATCGAATGAAGGTCGCTTTGAGACCGAGGCAGCTCGGAAGGCGAAAAGAACGATCGCACGTTGAGTATCGGCATCAGTTGCGTCGAAAGGTTGTCTACGTTGATGAAGCGTCATCATGGTCGGGAGCATTGTGGTCAGCGTATTGCAAGAACAAAGCAGGGCTGGTCACCGAGGCTCCATTCTGCCGTCCTGGGCGTGATGTAGTGTCTAAGGCGGACGGTGGTCCGTTGCAGTGCTGACTGCAGATTCGTCGGACAGTAGGCAATGTTTCTATCCCCGATTCTGACCACGCCAAATTTGGAAGCTTAGCATTGCACACCATGCTCAGACGCAGCTAATGCATTCCTTGGCCTGTCTGTACGAATGATAAGTCCCTCAATTGGACTTACGTGGATTCTCTGAGTCCCTTTCAGGCAGGCCCGAATTCGCATTTCTCATCTTTTGACTTCGATCGAGCGATGGTATAGCGAGTGAATCAAAGTTCGATTGGTCGCTGGGCTGTCTCAACATCGCTTCAGCTGCCATACCGAGGAGATTTCCAAGAGCCTCAAGACCTTCCTGCCCAGCCTGAAGTCGTCCCTACAAGCTCCGAACTCTTTCTGTAGATTGAGACGACGATCACCCTTCAAGTACTCCATCACCTAGGTACCCTCGGCGCACAGAATGCATTTTCGAGTAAAGATCTTGGTGGAGAGGGGGAGGAGTGTGGTTCAAAATAAACTTCTGCAGTGAGTGCCGAGGCCACCTCGGTCTCGAATAAGCCACCCGTTATTGGCTGAGCGGACCTCACTTGGAACTTCTGGACCCTTTTTGCATCTTGTTTTGATTCGTCATTCTTCCAAGCCTCTTCCGTCGTCTAGATGAAGCTGGTGCGTACCTGGCGTACACTTCTGCAAAGCCGGACTGAAGCACGGTCAGCGGAGAAGAAAGCCACAAAGATGGGGAAGGAAAATGCGGGAGCAGGTACTGCAGAACCATACGTCGACGGCGAAGATCGAGAGACGGCAACGAGATAAGACAAGAAGGTCGAGATGAGCATGCAGGGAGTCCCGAGACCTGATATCCATGGCCGTAATTCCACATGGGCATTACGGCACGACCAGGCCATTACACGTGGTTGCGAACTTGCAGTCTGGACCCCAAAATGACTACCAAATAAGCTTGAAGATCTCCCGCAGTATTTGCAGCTAGCCTCTCCCAGTGCTTCCAAGGCCCTAGATGGACGATCGCACCAAAGACTACAACCTGGCCACGCTTGACAGCGCAGCACAGTGACTTGGCTCAAAGATGAGAGCACTTCAGACTTCCTGCGTACGAACATGAGTGTCCGGTACATTGAAGAGCTTGATGTGGGAAACATTCAGGAATGCGGGTGTTCCTGCCTTTGACACAACTCATACTTCACCTTCGACGTAAATGGCGTATACCATTTCCCGCCCTTGATCAGCTGGCCAGTAAGACCAATGCAGGAGATTAAACACTATAGGGCAAGGCAGGGCCAATGACAGCACAGATATGACCGCTTACGTCTACTTCCAGAAGGTCGCAGCCACAAGTAGTACAAGCTATCGACACTGTAGCCTACTCCAGCCCAGTGAGACGCACCCCAGAAGCCAATCGGCCCTCATCTGGAGATCAGAAAACACATCGGTCACAGCCTGGCTTTGAAACTCTCCGCATAGCGAGCCGTATCCGCCACAAGCGCACCCAAGCTCCATGCAAAGTTGCATCAAGCTTCACGCGAGCTTGCCTCTGGAGCTAGGCCGCTGGAGCCGCTTTGAATCTGGATGAGGTACCAAGGCAAGCGGCATTACCCTCAGGTGGTATTTGAGTGGACGGATGACTGCTCACTGAGAATTTCTTGTTCTTTCACCAAACAACTTCACTCACATCGCGACCATCATGCTTAACGCTGTTGTTGTCGCTGCCTTGGCCGGCCAGGCCGCTGCCTTCCCATGGGTTGCCCACTCCGTTGGCATGTCCAAGAGGGATTTCGAGGGCGAGACCTTGACCCGCGGTCTTGAGGCTCGAGATGACCAGCAGACCTGCGGTTTCAACCCAAACCACGTCCCAGCTCAGGGTATCACCGCCAAGTACCCATACTGCGGTGCCAAGTATCCAGCTCCAGGTCTCCAGGTCTGCGTGAACAACCTGGTGCCAGCAAAGGTGAGTCTCCTTCAGCCTCTCTCCATTCTGCCGCGTCTTGCTGACTTGACTCCCAGGGTGACACTGCACACGCCTACATTGCACCAAAGAGCACTGATATCCGTGGACCATGCCCAGGTTTGAACGTGAGTGTGATCATGATCCTTTCGACATCGACCAGCACTGACAAACGGTAGACCGCTGCCAACCACAACTTCTTGGCCCGCGATGGTATCACCACCTTCGGTGAGCTCGTCGACGCCCAGCAGAACGTGTACGGTGTGGGCTACGACCTTGCCATCCTCCTCGCCACCCTTGGTGTAGGACTTGACGGTGACCCAATCACCATGAAGCTCTCCCTCGGATGCGAGGCCACCACCCGAACTGCCAGCCCAGGCCTTGGCCCAGAGCCAGGTCTCAACGGCCACAACAAGTTCGAGGGTGACACTTCGCTCACGCGTAACGACTACTTCCTCAACAACGGTGACAACTACAAATTCAACACCACCCTCTACAACCAGATGATCCAACAGTGCTCCGTTGGAGGCGTCAACACCGCCGGCTGCAACTTTGCCAACATCGCCCGCTACCGCAAGCAGCGTTACGATGACTCCGTTCAACACAATGGAAACTTCTACTTCGGACCAAAGTCCCTCCTCTTGTACGGAGCTGCTTCCTTCTTGTACGAGCTCTTCCCATCCAAGGGTGAGCTCGGTACCCCAGACAAGACTACCATGGACTACTTCTTCAAGAACGAGCAGCTCCCACCAAACTGGTTCTCTCGTATCGACCCATATTCCATCCCACTCGTTGCTGGAGAGATCTTCAAGCAGTACGAGGCCTATCCAGTCGCATTCGGTGGTAACACTGGCAAGCCGAACACTTTCGTCGGTATCGGCCAGAATGGTCCATCCTTCTCCAACAACATGTTCAACGGTACTGCTGCTGGCGTTGCTTGCTTGCTCTACCAGATCGCGACTGAGAACGTCCCATCTGCGCTCGGTGGTGGTGGAAACACTGCTTTCACCACCGTTCCACAGGCTAACCTTGACTGGATGAGGAAGATGGTCAACCCAGTTTTCCAGAGCTCCAACATGACTGCTTTCGCTGCATGCCCAATTGTTGCCCCATCCGGCACTGGCGGAAACGGCAAGTAAACAGAATGCCAATCGAGAAATGAACGAGAGTGAAGGAGAGAAGTGTTATGATGATGAGAACGCTGTCAAGTCATGACGAGCAATTTGTATGTACAGATGATGTACGACTGAACGAAGTCTCGAAAAGTTGATTAATCACTTGTCTGAGCGCACCAAAATCTTTCTTCACGCCAGAAATGGTCGGAGTTGAATGAGTATGTCTCTGAATGCTACCATTCGACAAGATAGATATTGATGTTTGCGCGAAAGAGGTCCTTATATTGATCCTGTGCTGTCGCAAAAATGCTATGCCAACCTACACTTTTCCAACTAGAGTACATGTTACAGTCTAGATGCCCAGACGCCTGAATCCGAAAGCAAGAATTAGTACGTCAAGGGCACCGCACGATCCTCTCATTCAGTCTCATGAGATAGCCACTGTGGCACTCATGAGAAGCTGTGGGATGTACCACCAGCTCCAGGCTTTGGCATAGAACGCCAAAGTAGCAGTGAAGGCCACGAAAAGCGTCGGCCAGACCCAGCGCAGCTTCATCAGGATCCAGGATCTCGTGGCCCATGACAAGCACTCAATTGCAACGTTGATCATGAATGGGATTGCAACCAGCGTGATGAAGGAAAAGAACTTCATGCCTGGAATGACCAAGACGAGAATTTTAAGCAATGCCGCGAAGCTGAGTACGACCCCTAGGTTTTCGAGGAAATTGGTCGCTCTATGTCCGACCTTAGCTCGAATGGGAGCCCAAGCCGCTTTGGCCTTGAGGAGGAGAATGTGTCCCTCGGCCATGAAGCAGACGAGGAGCTTCTGACGCATAGGCAGTTGAGATGGACCGAAATGGTATGCAACGATCGTTGTCCCGTGACGCCTGTGGCTCGTGGAGATGTGAGGCAACTGTCCAGGGTAGGGCATCGCGCCTGGGACCTTCGTTTCGGGATGCATTGCCAAGCCTGAGAGTTTGTCAGCCATCCATGCTTCGACCGTGCGAATCGTTTTCCAAACATGATACTCCTCGATCTCGTCCGAAAGCCAGTTTGGTAAGCGTCTCGCAAGAATGATACCCCATAGCCTGTAGGTGCCTTCGCTTGGGCTACAGGAGAAGAAGATACGAATCTTGTCGCGGCCATTGCCGATGTTGGGCTCATTGATCTTCAGTAACATCTGAAAGCAATGGAGCTGCCGAACGACGTGTGCGGGTATTTGGCGGGGCTTTAATGCGAGCTGTCCAGGAATCACGCGGTCACTGTTGCGTACGTTGGCGTCGTACCACAGCATGCTCTCAAATTCTGTTCGGATTTGCTTGTTGGACGCGAGTAGCGTCAGGGTCTGCTGGCTGACCATATGCTTTCCGTCGGTGTCGACGACATTGTCATAGATCTGGTTCCTCGACTCGGCCGGCAAGTTGAGAAATGGAAAGATCTTCTGACTCTCACGAGCAGGAGAAGCTTGATTTTCCGTCATGGTTGGTGAAAAGCTTGCCGTGGAGGTGACTGTGTCGTGAAGTGTGTGGTCGAGCGTGTTCGTGAATGGCTGCAGATTGAATGTAGGGTCTCTGGTTGAGAACAGTATTCAATGGCGCAGTGAGGGAGAAAAGGTGATAATTGAGCTGATTCAGCAAGTATATATAATTCACAGACTCTCTAGGAAACAAAGAAGCCGAGCCAACAATGCTTTGTGGTGGACAAAGGCGAAGGTGGTCAAGACAATGCATAGTGCGCGCTGATTGACAACGTCCTGTATCCAAGGGTACTGTGGAGGAGAAGAGACAACCATCCACACGAGCTGCTCCCGGATGAAGCCGATAATAATGGTCGTCCATGACAGCGCTTGTCCATCTCTCTCCAGAGCAGCATTGTGCATTGTGATCGCATATCCGGCCAAGCGCTCTGCGTCTGCGACGTCCAGGTCAGCCTGTTGCAGTGCGATTCTGAGCACTTCCCAATCTGACATGATGGAGCAATGCCTCTCAAGCCACCACTCATCGAGGTTCACCTCATCGATCGCTTCTTCCCAAATCTCGAGGTCTTCTTTGATTGAATCTCTCCGCACTCGGGAATATGCGAGTTTTGATTCTGCTACGGCCAGCTTGCCAGCGGTGGTCTCGATGTAGTCGTACCGTGACACATGAATCAATCGAATGAAGTAAGGGAGGAACAGCCAGATCGAAGGTCGACAGAGAACTGCGGCCATTATCATAGTCTTCCATGGAGCACCTCGACCCGGATGACGGAATGCTGCTTCTGCAGATGCTGCGAGCCAGAGTTTCCACGTAATCATGATGGCAGCGAGACCCATTGACATTGTTTGTTGATGCTCGTCGGACCAGCCGACAAGCATTGGTTCAATCTGTGGTAGCATGGCTAAGAGTGTGAACTGTGAATATAGTAGCAAAGTGGCCATGAAAAAATGATGTGATACCGACGGTGCAGTATGGAGGGCTCCAGTATACTTCATAGATAACAAACCAGGCACACAATGCACATTGTGTAACAAAGAAGCCCATTCCAGAAATAGACCAGCCGATCCATCCTCTTGTTCGTGCGGGATTCCTTGTCTGCAGGTCACAACGCCTCTTCAAGACAATGATCAGTGCTATATCGCACAGCTTCCGACCTAGAGGTTCCCCTGACAGTGGCAGGGTGAATCAACTGTTGATAGACCAGGAACTGCGCAATACGCCATCATGTTTCTCGCTCCGAACACTTGCCCAATGCCAGAATCCACAGTCTTACCTGCAAAGTCTTGGTAGAAGTGCCTTCTTGAAGTCCCGCTGCCCTGCAAAATGTGGAATACTGTGTGCCTAGCAATCCGCGCGACAATAAAATCGCCGTCATGCTGGTTGACAAGAGGTAGCGACATACAATTCAGCATGGTGCACAAGGCTACTTGTAGGCATGTCCTTCAGTGAAGTAATGCACACGTCTTTCATGCCATCTCACAAAGCAGTTGCTTCCGAAACCGTGTATGAGGCCCAGTAATACAGCTGTGAGTTCGATGGCTTCGTGCACTTGATCGTGCAAAGGCCTAGCCTGGGGACTCTGCGTTTGTGAAGTGATCGGGAATGATATCTCAGGTATCCCAGGGTTGACTCGCTGCCTAGATGAGGCTCGATGCCGAGTCGTACGAATCTTGTTACCATCGCTTCGACCAGAGAGCTCTGATCTCACATGGCAATCATTGATTCGTTCTCCGCAGATCACATGGTCTTCCCTTCCATAGAATGCTTCATGCCAAGTATCAAAACTCTTACCCCGAAGGCTTCGCAGGCCAAGCTATCCAGAAGAGCTTTGTCCCGTAGTGCGACCAACTGATCTTTTGACAGTGGTCTTGTCCTGAGATGTTGAAGTGACAGAGAATCACGTTCATTGAGGGCATCGATGGCAGCTCCGACGATCGATTCGAGAACAATGTGGCTATCGCCGTGATTCTGTGATGGCCAGTGCTGTCCCAGTGGTACCGCAATTACACCAAAGTAGCGAGAGATCCTCAATCAGTCGCCCTCAGGTCGTATCGTGCGTTATTTCGGAAAGTCGTCGGCTGTCGTAAGCATGCTCGAAACTACGTGGTCAGCACGGCCAGCATATCCGCCGTTGAGTAATGTGGTATCCGGGCTATTGAACGGACTCAGTGACCTCTGCCCAATCTTCCTGACTGTCAGGAAATGCTACTTAGACCTGCACTTCAGGCCTCTTTCCAGACTGGATCTCATGGTAGGAGTGGCTGGAAGATAGTTGACTCTCTTCTCCGAGCATTATGCTCCATGTTCCACTGCGGCGGCGATGTCGCACTTTGGCGCATGGTTCGTGTTCCACCTAACTTTTCCATAGCGTGAGGCTTGCAGGCAGCTTAGCCTGGAGATACCTTCCTGGTAGCCTTGAGGTATCCTTTCGATAGCATTGAGGTGTCTTTCGGATAGCATTGAGGTGTCCTTTCGATAGCCTTGAGATAATTTTTCGATAGCCGAGATTTATCTTTTCAGTAGCGAGGACATATCATCTCAGTAGACAGGAGATATCTTCTTGTTAGTTCGAAACTATATTCACTATAGTGAAGTGCTAAGGTGGTCTGATTCCGACGAGGAGCTTTTGCAAATGGCTTCGTTGCAGCAATCGTTTGCCGAAGCAACTGCATGATGGTGTCGTGCAAGAAACGGCATTGCATAGTGAGCGACAAGTGTGGCGAGAATTCCAGTTCATGTCGATTGCCACAAATTACATACCGAAATATCGATTCGCGCGAGATCTCCTGGACAAAGCCGCCTCCCATTTCCATCCTCTGCGCAAACCTTGACCATCACATCGCTCAACAACATCGAACATGGCTTCCGCGCGCTGTTTCGCGCTCTTCGCAGTCTCGGCAATCTCAATCATTCTGTACGTCTTCTTCTTCGCGGGAATCAAGATCTCTTTGGGATGTGGATTGAAGTTCACCAATGAAGGAGTTGTGGCCTATGGAGGCGTGAAGCTGAAGCTGAAGTACAAGGACATGATGGTCTGAAAGCCAAACTGTGATCAGGCTTGGGTGAAGTCCGATGGCGCCAAGACTGCACCTGCATGATGCCAAGCCGAGCTCAACATCACTTTTATCTTGGGTACCCAATTTGGTGTCACCTAATTGTAGCGCTGAGTACGTAATGCTGGGAGCTGAAGTCAAAATTAATCAAATGTGGAACTAACAAATGCATCTCCAGAAGGGATTCGCAGAGGTCGACTTCACTCCTGAATTGAAGCTAACAAAATTCGAAGTCTGAGCTGAAGGTCTGCGTATCAAGAGCAATCAATAGAGATCAAAGTATCTAAAGATAACTGTCGCGCTCAATCCTCACTCTGTCACAAGATTCCGCGTCTCATGATGACGCTATGCTCGCGATAGTGTGTTGCGGAAATCTTGAGCGACAAAGGCTTCAGGCATTATGCAATACGTTGTATAGCCGATGAGGAGCGAACGATTTTTGATCAGCAGGCTAGCTTACAGTTGCCAGACCAGGAGCTCGGTGGAAATCGTGCAGTATCTTCATCGAAAGCATAACGATCCCAATGTTTGATGTGCGACAAGGCCAATATCCAAAGCATGACTAAAGCCGTGTCACCTCATCCCTCAGACATTGCAAAAGAGGCAGGAATAGTCACGCAGTCGTTCTATCCGAAGCTACGATGATAAGCAAGCGCACAGGTCATCGATACTGTACAGACCTGAAGGCAGGCGTCGTGCCCAGTCCTGGCTACGCTGGATAGCCAGGCTCATACAGATGAGAATGGCTGTGGAATATCGGAAGGGATAATGTTGGTCCGACAACTATAGCACGATCACCCGGGGACCTTGGAAATCGTCTTCGTGCCGATGGAATAAAGAAGTCGTGGGCGCGGCGAAAACCTGCTGAGGCATGTCGTTGAGACCTCTCACGCAAGCCATATGGCTCGCAGCTTTCGGCTCCAAGCCCACAAGCTGGACGCAGAACCATACGTGGACGTTGAGCTTTTCGGATGGTCAGTGACTTCGTACTTCAAATGGCTTATTGTCCTATAGCATTGTCCTAGAAGGTTCTGAAGTGACTTGCTTGCTCAAGAGAGTCAAAAGCAGGGTAGAGCAGACCGGAACGGCCAATATGAGCGACGTTGCACCTTCCAGGGTCTCACTCCGTCTTGAAGTCCCTCTCACGCCTTTACCGTCTCTTCTCGAAGGTTCATGTCAACACGGAGTAGAGAGATGCTTAGACATGTGAGAAGTGCTGCAGTGGAGTTCAGTCATTACAATCGTTATTGATCTCTCTATGGTACATCTCTATTCATCATCAATCGTAAAGAGCGTGTATGCAATGCCATGCGTCATCGTCCTTTTCCCATCTGTAAATGCCGATCATCCCAAACGCCTCAAGGTCTGTGCTTGCTCCAAGCTCTGACCAGCTTTCCTTAGACCAGAACGTGAACGCTCTAGCAGTAGCCACCGCACTGGGGGAAAAGGCCGTTACAAGTGTAGTAGTTGGCGATGTTGTAGTCGTAGATCTGTGGGAACTGTGCGAATGGGTAGTTGCACTGCACGCCGTATGGGTAGTTGAAGCCAATTTGGGCACCAATGCCGACACCAAGACCATTCCACCACCGCCAATACCGATGCCCACGCCAAGACCGATGTCGAGAGGGTCGCGCTTAGTGTTCTGGTTGCTGTTCTTCTTCAGGTCGTCGATCTTCTGCTTCATCTCGAGCATTTCTTGTTCCGTTGGGATCTTGGAGTTCGAGTTCTTCTTGAAGTTGGTCTCGTATGCTTCGTTGAGAGCGTGGCCACACTTGTCGAAAAGTTGTTGTGTTGCAGCCTTGGTCTGCTCGCCAAGCGTGACTGCTTATTCGTATACTTTCATGTCCGCTCGTGCTACGAGTGCTCGCATCTCTTCGACATCCTGCTCTCTGTGTCAGTATTGATCGGCAAAGATCATTGGGATCGCGAAAAGCTCACATTTGGTACAGGTAAAGCGAACGTGCCGGAGACGGCAGAGGTAGCAATTGCTGCGACGATGTACTTGAACTGCATATTGCTTTATGATCGGAGTTTGAGAGTGTTGACGGTTGTGCGATTGTCCTAGAGAGCTTTGATGCGAATGGAGTGTTGGGAAGATTGGATGTTGTTGCTATTGTTGTGTTAATGAGCTGGATGATGATCTTCTAGAGGAACGACTTAAGGCTTCTTATAACACTGTCGGCTGCATCAGATCTGGTTCTTCGAAGTCTGGCATAAGACTGTTCTTGGGCCGGAGTCGACAGTTCTGTGCATCTAGCATCCGAAAATGGCATTAAGTTCTTCGACAACGTGGAGCAGCAGAGGTCCATCCCAGTTTAAAAGCACTATACACAGATTAGGCTTAGCAATCGGCGTTTGTACCTTGCAGCGAGCTTCCTAAAGTGGTTGAGATTAGTCATCGACTGGAGAATACAAGCATCTTGCTTACTGACGGGAGGCTCCATGTTCCTCTGGAAGATGGCAATGATTTTCCTGAATCGTGTCGGCATCGACTTTTGAGGCGAAGGGCAGCATTACACTGTGGAGATCTGTAAAAGCCGTCTGAACAAGAGGAGTTTGAATCTGGAACGTGTCTCTGCCAGGTCGCCACTGGTACAGCTTCTAATTTCCCCTTTGGAACTTTCGAGCATTATGCAATGCAGACAAAGGCCAGGAGACCGTGTATGAACGTTGGAGCGGACATGCTTTTGACGAAGTTCTGTGGCATGATGAGAGGTCGCAAGCGGGTGAGTTCCAGATGTCTGAACGGCTTGGCAGGAGACCAAGATACCCGCTGACATGTGGCAGACAGTCGAGCAGATGTTCAAAGCATGTAATATTGCGCATTACCTGAACAAGGCCACGGACTCTGAGCTGGGAGACCTTCCCCAAAAAGATGGCTACGAGAGTTCGGCACTCCCTCGGGCTCCCGTGGATCGTGAGAGAAAACGATTTGAAGTGCTTGACAAGCCCAGACCAAACTCATGCTGTACCGTCGTGGATACATATGGTGTCCGGACGAGCTCTTGTCTTGTTTGCAGTTGCTCTGTATTCCAGAAGGACAGGATTCTTCCCGAGCATTGTATGGTCCAGGATTGAAGATCACTGCTTGCAGCCAAATCGCTGCACGACTCGATAGTCTGAGCTCGGCGGAGAACATTTGGCACCAAGGCTGCGCCCAACGACGGAGTGCACTTCGCAGCTCAAGACACTTTGCAGCAACAGTCAGCTCGCAAAATGCATATGAATAATTCATGATACACACTTATGTCACAGCAGCGTTCCGTGAGCTATTCATATTCGTGGGCGAGCGGGCGATAGAAACCGGTGTTGCGGAATGTAGCTCATCCGTGACCAAGACGAGATGCAGTGAAGAGAGCAAAGGAATGAGGGGCGATGCGGCATCACAAATCAAATGGCTGCTCAAGAGACTCGTTCCGGTGTTCTCGTGAGCTTTGTGTCGAGCGCGATGCATAGTCGCAGAATACCTGCAGGGATTCTTCGGCGCAGCCCGTCCTGCCAAGCTTTCACGAGCCCGACCCACTATTGGGAGCAGCTGAGGTATATCGATAGATGAAAAGGCACCATATCTTCGACCGCACAGGCATATGGTACGTGAATAGCTGAAGCGGTCCACGACGACCAGTGCTCTGTATCACACCAAGGTTGCCCAACGCAAACCCACGATCGCCGTCTTGCAACTCAGAATGCCAGACTCAGTCTCTGGAATTCCTCAAAGGTCAGCAACTGTCAGTCTTCTTGTCTCACACGACAGAATTGTGAGACCTTTTGCAAGAACCTGCCGAGTGAAAGCGGTTGCCGAGACAGACGCGTGGTGGTCAAGGCGTCAACACCGCACATGCCCGAACGTATAAGGCTTGACGGCCCGTCCACTCTTGACTTCTCGCGACTTGACCATCCATACTTGCTCTCCAGTCTCAAAAATCATCCCATTCTGGACTTCCTCAGGGTACGGCAAAGTCCTGTCCCAACGGCTTTGCAATCCAAGAAACTGTAAGCAGTGCGCATACCCACACTCGAGCAATTCCAGCGTCTCTGACACAATTACAGCGCCACTCTTGGCACATTCTCCACCCATACAACCTCCACAACTCGGAACTGCCAAGCACAATGGACTACTCTCGCTCTATCGCCGCTGGATCAGACGTTGTCATGCTCCGCGGCGGCTATCGTATTCAAGTTACCGTATCCCGCGCCATCGCCGACCCTCAAGCAGCGAGAATTGTTGAAGTTCGTCGTTACGGGCCAGCAGAGCAGGACGCTGAGAGCGAGACTGGTGAAGAGGAGGGAACACTTGCCAAGCAGGCGTCTCGTGGCGATGCCGAGGAGGAAGACGAGGCTGACGAGGATGCAAAAGGTGACGAGCATGAGGAAGACGAGGATGCTCCGGCACCAGCAACTCAGCTTTTAGCCACGTCTCCGGCCCCGGCTCGACGCACGCCTGCTCCTCGCAAGGGCCCTTCGCCATCCAGTCCAGCCGCAATACCACAGCGCCGTCGTCCAGCTCCCCGCAAGGGACTTGCACCTCCAGCTCCAACTGCAGTGCCCCAGCAGACTCGCCGCGCTCCTCGTAAGGGTACCGCACCACCTAGCCCCGCCGCCCTACCAGCACAGGCTCCTCCTGCGCCACCACCCGGTCAGTCTCAGGACCTGTTCAACGGTCTCGGTCCAGTCGGCGGCACTTGCGATGTCTGTCGCTCCAAGAAGAAAGGTTGTGACGGTGAGCATCGGCGCCCATGCACGCGCTGCAAGGGTCTTGGATTTTCAGCAGCACAGTGTGTCAACTCAGGCACCAAGAAGTCCGCTACGCCGGCCAAGACTAAGAAGCGTGGTCGCAAGGATGATGACGAGGATGAGAATGGAGGCGATGGTCCTCCGCCTGCCAAGAGAGGTCGTGGTCGCCCAAAGAAGAACAAGAACAAGTAGGCCGAGACTCAAGATGACAGCAATGCCCAAGCCAATAACAGCGGCCCTGCACCAGTCTACAGCGCTGCTGATGGCGTGAGCGCTGTTGCTGGTCGTGGTATTCGTGTTCCGGTGAAGGTGCAGCGTTGAGAGTTGGAGACTCACGATCGCTCAGGGCTTCTGGGAAAGATGGCTTTCAGAGGTTTGGGAGATTCATTGCGTCGGCAATGGCAGAGTTGCCGGCATCGAGCGTTGAGCGTCGAAAGGCAGTGAGCATGGCACGGAAGAATTGTCTGAGCTTCAAGGGACAACGGCGTTGAATGGTATGAGGATTCGTTGTGATTCTTTACAGCGAGATGATCAGCATGGAGCGTTGGGTGCAGCAGAAAGCAGTGAGCATGGCATTTGGGACAACCTGTACACCTGATTGAGAGCCAAGAGACAGCACTTCATGAGCTTTGCGTAGAATGAAGGCGTTCAACTCCGATCCAGCTTGGTACGTTCTCGTCCGAAATGCGGGAAAACTACGACGTGAGCAATTGACATTCTCGTTCACAGCAATGACTTCCGGTTCCTGATTTTTGTAACAATGGTGTATTCTTGCTTTCCAACAATGGTGTACTCTTGCATTCCGGTTGAAATTCTCATTGTGGTAGATTTGACCATGCATAAGAGGCAGGGAGATGTGAGAGACTATGCTTCGCTGCAATGATCACCATCGTTGCCGAAGATCTCTGATCTGCCTTAGAGAGAGCGTGAAGGCGAAGCGTGTCGACATTAATGCGTAGTGCGCTTTGTACACCCATTCCTCGAGATCTGCTGAAGGTGTTCTCTTTGTCTAGCCAGAACATTGACCCTTTTCCACTCCATTGTCGGATGGACAAAGGACCAAAGGTAGTCAAGACAATCGACATGCAGTAGCTCAGATTGCTTGACGACCAGCTTGCAAGGCGTGCAAACGCTTGCGAGGACTCAATCGTGTATTCTTAGCTCTTCAACAGATCTTCTTCATTCAGGTGCATCTGTTATCGTCCTGGTCTAGATCATTGTTTGCAGTATACCAGCTTTCGAGCCCGTATAGTCATCTTCTCTCAGTGATGGTGCGTCTTATCCACTCTTGTGCTCTACCACATGCACGTGAGAGCCGATCCCAGGTTGCGTGAGGCATGTGAACTGGATACCCGCACGGACTCGCATTGGTTACACGAGCGCGTCGAAGATGGTCAGGGCGTCCAACCTCACTTGCTCGACCTTTATAACTTTCCACAACCGCATTGTTTACTGCACCAGAACACCAACCTTCCGAGCTCTTCATAGACGCAGTATCTCGACAGAATCATATGCTCATCGCACTCATACAACTCCCCATACAGCGCCCGATACCAATCTTTCACTCCAGTACTTGCCAAAACAATAGTAAGTTCTCAGGGAAAGCTCGAGTCTCCTAACACTGACCAAGCTTCTGCAGAACATGGATTCCGACAGCTCTGCCAGCAGCTCACCACAATCCGCCATGGAAGAGCTCACGATGGATCGTGAGCGCCGCATCACTCCCGACTCCACCATGATCGTCCGCACCTCGAGTGGTAACCTTCGCACCATCACCGTCGGCCGGCAGATCTACAATCCAATGGATCCAAGAATCGTTGCCGTGACGTTCTATGGCCCAGATCTTCCATCAGTGCCAGGCGATGAGGTCAACCGCGGCGACGTTGGCGATCTTGACGATCTGAATAGCGACCACGAAGAAGAAGAGTACGACGAGATCCCAGACGATGACGACGAAGTGCAGCTAGTCGCCGCCGCAACCACGCCATCTCGCCCGACTCGAGCTGCTGCCACCCGCGCACCAACAACGCCAGGACCAGCATCAAGACCCAGAGGCAAGGCTCTTCCTCCATCACAGAACGGTCCAGCCGGTGAAGGACCTTGCACTCGCTGTCGCAAGATGAAGAAGCGCTGCGACTTGAGCCTCGGCCGGCCCTGTCTGCGTTGCCGCAATGCTCGCTTATCTGCCGATGAGTGCATTGAGGCAGGCCCAGCCGCTCCCGTCAAACCCAAGACACCCAATAACAAGCGCGGTGGCGGAGGTGGCGGCGCTGGTCCAGCGAGTGAGAAGAAGCGTGGACCAGGTCGTCCACCTGGGAGAGTCGTGATGGCCATGTAGAGGCTCGCCGCGGTGATTCAGAGTATGTCGACAAGAGCAGTGCCTTGGCCGCGATTGAGAACGCGTCTGGAGAGATGGAAATCCGAGTGAGTTTGGCTTTTCCTTCGTCAACACATGAGACACTGGGAGACACTGGGGGAGAGTTCGCTGTATGGCTTAGGAATTTGAGACTCGCTTTCGCCATAATTGGGAAAGGCGTTTTGAGCCCTGGACGCACTATCTCGGCATGAAATGAAGTTCTGTTTCCGCATCGTGATTCTTTCCGTGATTGAAGCCTCCCTCTCCCGCTTTGTGAAACATGCTCGTAACCTGGAATGCCTTGCAGCGAGCAGACGGCTTCTCATCTGCTGGCTGGCACGTAGCATTGATGAGTCCGCTGAAGCTTGAGCTTCGATAGCCGTTGCCCCATGGGCGGATCCAATTTGATCAGATGAGATCAACGAGCGTATCAGGCAGCGATGATCACGAGACAGCAGTACACCCAGCGGCTGTTATTCGCTCTCAGTGCTCTTGTCTGAGCCGTTCCAAATAAAGGAAGAGGAGAGGAAAGGTGAAGTTCAACTTGTTCTGCTTCACTGAGCATCGCGTGAGTTTTGTATCCTATTCACTTGCGAAAGTTATGCTGTGGGAGTAAGTGTATCAGCTCTGAATGAAAAGCTGGCCTGAAACTGTTCCCTTTACCTACGTAGAAGCAAACAACGGCTGGACAACAGGAGCTAGAGCAATGAAAGCGCAATAAAGAGAGCCAGTGACGAGAGAAGGAAGACGTTGTCTTTTGCAGACAGCGCAACAGTAGTACGCTTTGGCCCCTTGGACGGCTCCTTCAACAAGCTCTGAATGTTCCGCTCCATCTCGTCCTCGGTCAGTAAACTCTTCTTCTGCGCACGCTTCGGCGCATGATCAATGGGCTCAAAGGTTCGGGTCACTTTATCGAAGGTGTGCGTCTGAGCCGGCAAGGCCCACAGCTTCTCTTCGTGCGCCAGACTTGGGCTGGGTAGTGGCGCGAAGCCACCTTGCTCTTCGTCGATCATGTTAAGATCGCCTCTCCAACGGTCGTGAAGCTGGTGGGGAAACATAGGCTTGCCGATCAGCCAGCCAGGCTCGATCCAATGGTAGTCTTGTTTACGAAGACTTTTACGTGCATGGAATGTTTGAGATGCCATGACGTGATCCCAGTCTTCTTGCGTGACTTTTGGGGACACGTCCACGTTTGGTGCGTCAGGTGGATTGTAACTTCCTGCGTCTTCCTTGATAGCCCAGTGTGGGCCGAACGGGTCTCCTTCCAACGGCATACCTGGTGCGATGATGGATGTGGCGCCATCTGGTTGATCCTCTTGAGTGACGTCCTCCTTTGGGCCAGCAGCGGAGAGTCTGCGTCGCTTGACTGCGCTAGGCATTGTTTGCTGGAGGTCTCCTTCGTGAATGCGGTGGTCGTCTTCCGTGGCATCATCGGTCCTGCGCCTCGAAGGTTTCGAAGGGTGCAGGAGTCTGCTTCCCTGGGTAATGTCGCGCGCGCAATCCTCCGGACGTCTGTGAGGCTTCTTGCAGTCTGTGCAGCGCGGCGGAGCAGCGAAGGGGTGGTCACCGACCATCGCCAGATTGCGATGAGTGTTGGATCTGGGCCGGAAAGCTCAGCAACTCGTATATGTTTTGGCTCTTTTCCGAGGACTACTTGCGCCAGGCAGGTATGGAAAAGTGAATGTGAGTCCAGCGAAGCAGAAGAAAAGTCCATTTTGGTCGGGCGAGTTGGCATTTCATGCTGGTCAAATTTGTACCTGAGAACAGGGCATTGTGATGAAGTCCATCGAACAAAGAGACCTCAATGCTCTGTGGCCGCTCACCACTGCTGAAGACAAGGCTTTGTGAATGGAGTCAGGACCGGGATTTTGCATGCGAATCTGCAACAGCGCAAGTGCCGTGACTGTGCGGCAACAGCGTGAATGAGATCACTTGCTACAGGCAGAGAGCCTCTGTAGCGCTCTCAAGTCAGTAAATGTGTTCCGGGATCCGAGAGCAAGACCACATGCTATAATTCATCTTCTTTGCGTGAGATGGTGAAGAGCTCATACTGGCCACTGGAGATTGTGATCGGTGTGACTTCCGAGTCAATTCCTGTTTAGCTCGTTGCATATGTCTTTCCAGAAGGAAGTTTTGCGGTCTGGACGAGTGCAATTGGGCTTTCTCAATACACGGGTGAGATATGTCGGCCCAGCTTCGATGACCTTGACAGCATGACTGCCGTAGAATAAATGGCACTCAAAGGACTCTTGGTAAGCTGTGGGCGCCTGCTTGGCATCGTCAGTTGACAGCGAGGACCCGAAGTAAAGGCAATTGTCACAAAGTCTGGCCCGCGAGATCGTCGGCGAGAGTACGTTGCTCTTGGGACGCAGGCAAGCCCTATAGTCTCGGTAGCTGTCAACTGTATGTCACGCATGGTGTAACCCAAAGTACGGCGTTCTGGACCGTCGACCAGCGTCCAACAGGATTTCGACATATAACCAGAGCAGAGCAGGAAGTTCAACCTAAGATGCTGCATACATGGACGCTGTGTCCCAGGCCCAGGCTCGACATTGGAAGCGGCAGTGCAGCGCGGCATTGTCATCAAGTATCGCAAGCTCTTTTTTCCTGGACCGATGGGCTCAAAGCAATGATCCCAAAGCTCCCGGCCACAGCATATATCGCACCAATCTTGCTTGTGCTCTTTCAGTATTCATGGCTGATTCTGATGGCTGTCACGACAAAGCAGTCTCATCTCCTCCGCGTTTCGTTTCGGCGCTCTCGTCGGGCGCATGGTCGATGTTTCGTGGTGGTGACATTTTCAGGGCCAGTTCTGCGATATCCGCTCCAGTCTAAGATGCGCTAGTAGGATCAGTATAGAGTGAGTGAAGATTTGTATACCAGAATGCAATAGTAGTACCTAGTAGCGACGTAGCGTTGTCGACTAGGTGATGTCGCATTTGGCCAGGATCAAAATAGATCAGCCCGGAACTCTTGGCGCTTCCCAAAATGGTTACCGAGGTCGTGAAAACTTCTCCTCCACTTTCCGACTTTCTCTCATACTGTACCACCTTCTTGCTCCTCCCTTCGATTCATCACGACAACAGCGTCAGCAGATTCCATACCACTGACCTCAACCCTGCCCACCACGAATCAATAGATCCTGCTGCGAATACCGGCTTCCATACCTGGACGACTGCCACGATGACAGCAGTTCTGATGCCGGGGTTGGTCGGCGAGAGCGTCAGCACAGCCTTCAGCCACGACCCGATGCGGTATCGTCAAGCGGTAGTACGCTGACCGCCACACACGGCCAGTCCGCCATACGAGGGCCGACTCGTGCATACGTCTGGTAGCTCTGAGAGCGTAGCATCAGCAGTTGTCTACGATTAGAAACGGCAGTCTTTGTCTTTCCACCGACTACGACACCACCCGTCATACAAGCTGCCTATATCATACGCCGATCATGCCGCCTTCAGTACCACTTTCTCTCCATCAGAACACAGCATCAGCAACATCTTCGTCCAGTCTCCTATTTCCTTATTTCCTTGTTTCCTTGTGTCTGAGTCGCTATCACATTCGCTTGTCCTAACGATTCCCACGCTCGTCAAACATCTCAGCTACAGCAATACTTTCGCTTTCTTCACAGTCTTCCATATCGCTTGAGAAACACAGCACAATGCATTCCACTTTCGCTTTCCTAGCCCTTCTTGGCGCAGCATCTGCTATGCCAGGCTACTACGGACATTCAGGATCGAATGGGACTTGGCCATCCAGCGCCAGCAGCAGCCTTTCGGCATCGAGCACAACCAGTTGCTCCGAGTCAACATCAGGCACGGGTATCTCGCACAGCTCCAGCTCTACTTCGAAAACCATGATTCATCCATATCCTACCGGCCGACATCCAGAACCTCTCCCGCATCCTTATCCGACTAACGGCTGGCCAAAGCCCCCCCATGGCACTGGCGATCATCCGAAGCCGCCGCATCCAACCGGCAGTGGACATCACCTTCCACCGCCAGTAACCACGACTAAGTCCGCTTCGGCCACGCATACTGGAACGATACATCTCACGACCACAATCACTGTACCTGTCACGAAGACTATCACAAAGCTCGTGCCTTGCAGTACCGAAGTCACATCGCACGATCAGACTTGGTGGAGCACGTCTCTTTCAACCAAGTACATCACAACCACTTACTTGACAACATCGACTCTCGTTACTCTCCCAACGCCTCCAGCTCAGCCAAACCAGCCTTCTCAGCAAGGCTCTCCAGCGCAGCCGCCGCATCAATCGTACCCAGCAGGACCAGTCTGCCCACCACAAGTCACCGTGACCAAATACATTACTGGCCCGTCGCCAGCTCCTCAATACCCCAATCAGCCAGAACACCCAAGTCAGCCACAGCACACTGAGACAGTCACCGTCACGCTCTCTCACGGCTACACTACGACCTTGACAGTCACATACCCAGCACCCACTGCTTCTCACACTGGCAAGCACCCACACCCACCACCATACCCAAAGCCAAGCGACCACAGCTCTGGCAAGCCACATCCAACATCCGCCCACCCGACTGGAGGCTACCCACACCCGACTGGTAGCTGGCCACATCCAAAGCCAATTCCATCTGGCCACTCTCGCTCAAGCTCTGCCAGCAGCTGGACTGGCAGACCCACGGGCACTGGTAGCCCGATCAAGCCATACGGCTATGGCAACGGATGGTAAAAATCGGACAGGATATCCAACAGCATAGATATAGACGGATTCTATTGTTATGTATCAGTATGACATCTTACGAGTAATGCACAAGCGCAGGCGCTGGAATGGAATTATGCAAGGACGGACAGGACCGGATATCATAATCAGCTTCTCAATTAATACTTTATTACTTCATCACTTAAGCAATCGTCATGCTCAATATCGACATCATCTCTCTTTTCAATCGAGGACCTACCTGCTATAGGTAAAGCTTGTTCTCGTGCCATACTATGCTCTCCTATATCAAGCGCTAATTTCTGTTGCACTAGACAATCGCCGCTGCAACATCCATAGCACTGACCTGAAGGAAACCTTGCACAACTTGTAGCAGATCCGTTATGCTTGTCGACAGGTTGCTGAAACATCGATTGCCATACGAAAAGTGCTGCGAGTCCCAGAATGTTTCGGATCATAGGAGAGATGGACTTCATTCGCGGAAGCTTGCGATCAGCTGAAGTCGAATACCGACTCCGTCCATTCAAAGTCAACCAGCTCATCATCCTTTCAGCCCTGCCCATCGAGCCCTTTCTAACACGCATACCTCAAGCACGGCGGCTCATTCGCTCCATATGCTTTCCAGCAGCATCCAAAACTACAAGCACGACCGCTATCAACACAATCTTTGCGACAACACTTCCTTTTCCGGGGCATTGACTGGATCTTTTTATGTCGGGAGCACCAGTACGAGGAAGAAGCAGATAATGGGGGAAAGAGGTTTTGACTTTGTTGGGAATGAGAATCCCACCTTGTTGCTGAGACCGAGATCTGGAGCTGCAATGCCGCATTGGGCGAGGAAGATGAGATTGTGGAGGTATTTTGCTTGCATTTTGGTTGAGAATTGTCTTGCGTGAATAAGCCCGTCGAAGAATGCAGTGCGAAATCACGAGCAACGACTTCGATGTCATCCTGTTATCTGAAATTCAATGCTGATCTGGCCCCCAATAGGGCTTGCTTCCAATTTGAAAGCACTTTTCGTGCCAATCTTCTTGGCACGAAAAGTGCGAGATCATGTGGTCTGGGTCTCTTGCTGTATCTCGAGGAGCCATCCTCCATCAACGTCAACTTGATTCGATGTCCATAAGCTGCGCAAGTGAAGAAACGGCACGAGCCTGGAGGCACATTCAACGATGGACCACTTGGCAGAGAGACCTTGCAGATGAGCGCCAGCTCCGGTGATGATTCTCACTGGGACACAGCTGTTGAGAGCCTGGTTGCACAGAGCTCCAGAGGAATTGCGAAGTTCAAACAACGCAGGAAGCTTTCTGCGCTCTTGATCGGCATCAACGCCTATGATTTATGCGGTTGACATATCTCAGGAACGGCTGCAAGCTATCAGTCCTCCCCCAAATCAAGCACACTCCAAGCGTAATGCGCATACGTAACTGCCGAGTGTCTCTCGATTCACCAGCTATTCAACTCCATGGTGAGGGAGAATGTCGACCGCGGATTCTACAGCCCTCGTGGTTGTTGGCCGATAGAAAGGATTCGAGTACGAAGGAGACCACCTAACAGTATTCGAGCCGAAATCCATGGCTTCATACGACTCCAGACCTGGAAACAATATATAGTATTTTGAAGATGGATAAGATTGGAGGGGAATTGAGGAACGAGGTGTTCAAGTGAAAATTTTAGATGGGCTATGAATTCGCTTCTGATGCTACGAGTGCTCTCCAAGACGTGTTTTCGGCCGAGAGGACTGTGATTTTAGCGCCACTGGGCCGCTGTTTTTCAAGTGTCAGATTTTTCAATGCGCTTGGTGGCTGTTCATCCATCGTTCTTCTTACAAGAATGCGCGCAGCCACAAGATCCACCTCATCGCCGCAACTAGACCAGCATAAGCTTTCCTGAAGCCAATCAAGTCGCATAAGAGAAAGAGAATGGCACCAATATGCAACCATATTCTGATGGCCAGTACTGGAATGCCCATCCTATGTGCGGCTGCTTGTATCAGCTCTTCCCAGAGTTGCTCGATGCGATCGCAAAAGCCAGCGATATGTCTGTAGACCGGTTGCGTGTACGGCTTGACATAGAGCATCGCATCAACAGCTTCGCCGAGCACACAGCCAAGGACTCGCTCCCAGTCCTCGTCCTGCGAGGGAGTGCCACGAATGATTCGATTGGGAGCCCAATACGATCCATCCATGAACACAGCACCATTTGCGATTTGCCGAAGCGGACGTGACTCAGTGATCAGGATGAAGGAGCCCACGCCCTGTATTGGTCCACTTCTGTCCGGAAACCTATCTCTCAGGAAAGCCTGGTACATTTTGACCCGCTTCCAGGCTCGATACTTCAAGATCGCTGTAGCAGGGGGACTGGCGTTCCAGACGAGGACTTCGCATGTCATCCCGAAGTTGGCCCCTACATGCCATTCAAGCTGCATACGCAAGTCTGGTCGGCGAGTACCTCCTTTTAGGCTGAGACAAATGACGTCGATATGGCCTGACTGAAGGAGAGGAGCTATGTGGTAAGGTAGCTTGGACAGTACGGGCGGTAGACCTGGTGTTAGTGCAACGCTAGTATTGACGAAATGAGTGCCGTGATAAGCCATTGCTGTGGTCTCCGAGCGAATTTGACGATTGACTTGGGTGAGAGCTGGTATTGCTGCTCTACCACTGGGGACGGGAGCGAAGTAGGCCTCTGAGATCCTGTTTCGAAGCTCAGGAGGTAGATCGAGGAAGCGAAAGTGCTGGCTGGCGGATGGTGCGGAAGTTGGATTCTCCATGATGCTTGGAGTAGTGGGCTGCCGGTGTGATGAGGAGCGAAGACAGTTCGGGGCGAGGGAAATTGCAAGTACAAATACTGATCGAGACTGGTTGCTCACGCGTCAAATCATTCACCAGCAGGTTCGACACAATGGTTTTGTGAACTGCCTGACTCGAGAAAGACTAAAGTGTGTCGAAAAAACAATGCTTGGTCTTCAACGAGATTGAAAGCACTAAGGTATCGTGTTCTGGCCCGAAGAACAGGGATGCAATGCAGCACTTCCGCCTGTGACCGAGACCATGGCTTTTGAGGTTGGATCGAACATGCTTGCTTGCCAATGGACGCTCTGCTACTTCACCTGATGGTATCGCTGATTCTTGTTGGACTATCTGTACTCAGCCATCATTCTACGGCTTCTTTATCAATGAATTCCAAGTCTGACAGCCATTCCTCCCATACTTGACCACCGCCCCGCCTCTCTCGCCACCAGTCGCACACATCTGGTAAAACTGTTTCTGGCACACCTCCTGCGGCACCCACTGTGCAGGACTACAAGTGCCATCAATCCAGACATAGACTTTGTTCGGAGACTGAGGAGGTTCCGGCTTCAGGTAAACGCCTGTGTGGGCGAAGAGTGAGGGGACGGTGGCTTTCGTGCCGCTGCGTTGGCAGAAGAGGTCGATTGCTTTGACGACGCGGGGATTCTTCTTTTGGCAGACGCCTTTTGGGTTGGCGACGATGTCGAGGACACTCGCTGGGTCTGCTTCGGGCTCTGGGCTTGCGGTGACAAGGGCGGCGAGTGAGGCGAGGAGCAGGGATAGTGTGGTTGAGATTTTCATGATGTTGAATTTCTTCGGTATGTGCTGTTGGAGTTGGAGCGAACTCCTGCTTTGATCAACATTGACTTTTCAGATGGAAAATCTAAGCTGACAACAAAGGAACCAAGGCTTCAATGGCTTCTGCCACGTGAGATCTCTTTTCTCCTTTGTCTCATTTTTGACGCCCTGTAGACGAACCTTGAGGAGCAGAAGTCAGAAATGATCGGAATGCCATTAAACTCATTGCATGGGAGAGACCGGTCCAGATTCTCGATTGACTGCCGCACATATGGTCTACTGTGCGCCGAGTTCAGACGCGCAGAACTACGCGGTAAAGACGCAAGAGGTAATGCCAGAGAAAAATCTACGGTGCGGACGACTCCAAGAACCTACGCACTGCTCGGTACTATCCACAACGACAACTACATCACGAATACCGGGTATAGCATGCTACCCATGCCGTATCTCTGCTGAGGTCGTCTTCTCGAGCCATGAGCAGACGTTCAAAGAGGCACAAACAAAGGGCAGCAGTGTCCAAATCCGTCGACTCTCCAACCGTCGTGCTCTGAGCTCGTGCCATTGTTGTCCTTTGTCCCATTTCAGCTTCCGAGTACCTCGACCAACATGTCAAAATCCAGTGGAAGAATGGAAGTTTCGAAACGTAACACGATCTAGTGTTGTAGCACAGCATGATATCGTCCTCGGCAGATTCAGGTCTCGGGCTCTACGCGCTTGCAATTCGAGCTTATCACCGCCCACTATTCTGGTTTTGGGCAGTGTTCGTATTCCGCTACCTACGCACTGTCGTCCATTTGATCTCGTTCTGGTGCTATCGGCCTGCTCCAGTGCTCAAGAATCACCGATACGGCCCGGAAGACTGCAGTGTCATTCTGCCTACCGTCGACCCTGAGAATCCAGAGTTCACAGAATGCATCGAAAGCTGCCTACGAAACAGACCCTTGGAGATCATCATCGTAACTGTCGGCGACGAGAATGAAAAGATCTGCAAGGTAGTCGCTGACAAGTACTTTTCGCAATATCCTACGGTCATCACTGTCCACACATGCTTGATTGCCAACAAGCGTCATCAAGTGGCGACAGCAATCCCCAAAGCCATAGGAGAGATCACAGTCCTTCTCGACGACCACGTCATATGGCCCGCAAACTTTCTCGAGACTGCGATCGCTCCCTTCGAAGATGAAAGAGTAGGAGCAGTCGGTACGAACAAACGGGTACGTAGAACTGACACGGGCTTCAATGTTCGGTCATATTGGAATATGATTGGAGCGATCTACCTCGAGCGTCACAACTTTGAGATCCGCGCAACGAACACAATCGACGGAGGAGTCTTCGTCATATCTGGCCGCACGTCCCTTCATCGAACGAAGATCCTGAACGATCCCGAATTCTTGGACGGCTTCAAGGACGAACGCTTCTTCTTCGGTCTGTGCGGTCCACTCAACCCTGACGACGACAATTACATCACTCGCTACGAGGTCAAGAAAGGTTGGGATATCAAGATACAATACTGCGAAGATGCTTGCATTGAGACCACACTTGGCACTTATCCAAAGTTCGTGAGCCAATGTTTGAGATGGGTGCGGACAACATGGAGAAGCAATAGCTGTTCTCTGTTCACGGACCGTACAGTCTGGTATCGTCAGCCCTGGTGTGTCTATGCTGTATACATAACCAGCTTCTTCAACTTCGCGCTGTTCAACGACTTCGGTCTGGCTTATCTCCTCTGGCGATCTGGCTATGGCACGACTGCAACGTACTGGACTCTGGGACTCTGCATCTTTGCCACTAAGATGATCAAGCTGACCCCTTACTTCCTTCGCCATCCTGAGGATTTGAGAATGTTGCCCGGATACTTTGCTTTCGCTTACTTTCACAGCCTGGTCAAGCTCTACGCTCTGTTCACATTCTGGAACTGCCATTGGGGCGGGAGGAATCTTGCTGCAATCAACGGTTCTGCCAATGGCAAGACGAACGGGGACTCTGAAGACATCGATCCTGCAGATCTACCACCTTATACTGATCACAATGGTCGAACCATCTGCAACCATTGCGGAGGATCGTACGTGTCAGTGTTTCGAGGGATGTTGCAGGAACTGCTTGAGCTCTTCTACGATGTAGACACTGGCTTCCTGACGTGGCTTGGCCTTGGGTTCGCAGGATTACTGATCTATCTTGGGCTGGAAACGGTGATCGAAGACTATGGATTTGCACGGCATGCATACTATCCTTTTGTCGGTCCTACTCTGATTTGTAGATGGTTTGGTCTCTGTTGATGAGGCATATAGGTTTAACATGATGGTTGCTTCAAATGCTCCTCGATGAAATTCCTGTTACTTCTTCAAAAGCGTCAATGGCTGCCTCTCACAAGTTGTCGTGCCTACCTTTGCAAACAATGGCATTAAGACGAGAGCCTGCAGCAAACGTGTCCCGCTTAAAAGCGCACCAACTCCTCGTCATCGGTTTTCTTCATCATTCTTCAATCGTATACACAACTCTCTCCTCTCTATAGAGTTTCACTTAGGCACGTGGATTGTGGAGTCAAAGTTGGCGAATCACAATCCCTGCTCTCTGGGGAGCAGGGATATTTTCGCGTCACATTCGCGATGCTAGCAACTATGAATTGTCAAGACCTCACAATACATTCTCAATAGCCTTCGAGCTTTGCAGTGCTTGAAGTGCTGCTATCCAACTACATTCCCAGCTTCCAATACACCGCGACACAGATTGTAGCGCGCACATCTGACAAGTCAAGTCTATGAATCTCCCTGTCGCTCCTAAAGCCATCACGGTCTTGAGCTTTCCGAGCTATGGCGCCCAGGAATCGATTCAAGACTCGAAGCCTCAAATACCTCTACCAGGAGCGGCATGCGCACCAGATCTTCATGGAGGAATTCGGTCTCGACAATAGAGATGGTTTCGTCATTGCCCACAATCTCTTCGGTCGATTGTACAACGACTACTACTCGAAGAAGGGACGTGATGCCTACGAAGTCCACACTGTCCGTGACGAATGGCGAAGCCGCGACAAGGCGACGAAGCCGGTCGAGCTATGGTCATATATCACTGCCGGCAACTACACGCAAGCAGAGATCGACATGCGAGACAAGCTTCGCAAATTGATCTTCTACTACGCTGCTCAGAATAATTGCAATAACTATCTCGTCACCGGCACCATGACACCAATCCAGGTGACGCCCGTCGCCGGAACACCAGCCGATGCTCTACTTCGTACTGAAGGCATCGCTTCCATCCTGACTGAAGCAGCACAGCTCTTCGCGTCACAATCACTACCAGATGCTGCTGGCGATGGCCTGGAAGATGACGAGAGGCGCGACGGCGAAGGTTCGACAAGCTCACGCAAGAGTATCCAGCGAGGGGACGCTGCTACGCCGATCGATCTAACCCAAGGCGATGAAGCCACACCTATCGACCTCACCCAAGACGATGCCGATTCAGTGGCTGATGGCACTCAAGACGCTCCACTCTCTCCATTGGATGTTCCTGAAGGCGCTGACGACTTGGCATTCGAGTTCACTCAAGGCGTTGCAGCTCCTCCAATCAACCTTCCTCGGGACCATCAGACTCAAGACAATGAGCAACAGCAACGCCTGAGTGCCCATGGGTGGGGTGGCCTCCACGACGGCCATGAGGGTGAGTTTGTTTCTGACTTCACACTCGTTCCTGATGCTGACTCGGCCTCAGATCATCACAACTACGTCCCTTCTGATCTTGACGAAGAAGGTGAAGAGAGTCAACTTGCCCAAGAAGATGAAGAAAACGCAGAAGACGAAGAAGATGTGAAGCAAGACGAGATGGCTCAAACACCCCAGAACGGTGGTTACTTCTTCGGAAAGCATGACTTTCCCGACCTGCGCAAGTTTCGCGAGCAACATGCTGCCGAGTTTCCGAACTTTGCAGGTGGCTCAGCCGACGAGCTGTAGGGTATATGTATTGGCGAGATGATCAGAGCATGGAATGGAAGCAGGTGAGAAAGCGAATAGTGCACCAACTGTGGACATGTAGACGTAGACGTAATGTTGTAAATACTAGGATATAACTGGCTAACCCGACCTCTGATTCCTCTAGCTATATAGACAAG
>JAASFE010006137.1:82462-110369 GCA_013365205.1 Pseudocercospora cruenta
ATAATTTATTATTTACTCGCTTTAAGGCTAATAAAGCTTATTTCTAAGAAATATTCTATATAATACTAAGGAGGGTATATAGACGCTTAAAGAAGGTACTAACGAATTAGGTGCCTCTATCGCTAAATATAATAGAAGATACTCCGTACGTAGGGAAGATAAAGTAATACGCTTACTAAGTAGCGTCTTTAGTATTTAAGCGATCCGTAGATAGGAGACGTACTTACTTCGTAAGGTAGTCGGTAATAGTTAGAATATTCCTATAGACCTAGCTCTTTCCGAGATATTCGTTATAGCTAAGTAGTAGATCGACGATATAATCGAGGGTAATATATAACTATAGCTCTAAAGGTATAGGTAGCGCGGAGAGGGTACTAGGTTTCTAAAGCCTTAAAGGGTTAGCTCTCCGATATACTCGGTAATTACGTACGTACTAGGCTATATCTACTATTATCTTTAGCTAATAGAAGTTATATTAAGAGATTAGCTTAAAAGTCCTATAGATACCTTAATACCCAGCGACCGGACTATTATAGAACCGCTAAATTACGCGTATTTAAAGATTCTTAAAGAAGGGTATATAGAAGCGATTATTAATAAGTAAACGCTCGTCTTAAACCTTATAGTCTACTAAGGATATCTTATATACTCGTATCTATAGTAATATAGCGCTATCTTAGAGATACTTCTAGAGATCTTCTATAAAGGCTTTAGTAGAGTCCTATTTATATACTTCGTTAAATATACGGTTAATTAAAGATTCTATATTAATCTCCTACTACTTCGCTATAGGCTCGATAGGGATTACTACTAGTATTAAAGGTAAAGTCTACGGAGGTTCTAGCGTTTCTAGCGTTTTACCCCCTCCCTCTTTTAGGTCGTTGTCCTTAATAACTTCGTTTATATTCTCTAATTTATACCCGCTATCTTTATAGTATATTACGAAATAGGTAATAAGATCTACGTTCTCCGGCTTAAGAATAGTTCTTTCTTAATACTATAGGCGAGGATCGTCGATATTAGATAGTAGGTCTTATATACGGCGAGTAAGGCTATCTAGTTTAGTACCCTATTTACTAGGACGGTACGTAATCTTAAAGTTAAATTGCGATAAGAACTCGGCCTACCGTACCTACCTCCTATTAAGTTTCTTTATAAATATAAAGTATTCTAAGTTCTTATAGTCGGAGATTACTTTAACGTCCTATATTATTAGCTCTAGCTCCTATTCCTTAAAGTACTTAATAATTACTAGTAATTCCTTATCGTAGATATCGTAATTAATTTCCGCTAGTAGTATCTTCTTTAAGAAAAACGCTATAGGTACTAGTAGCCTATTTCTTATTTGCGATAGGACCCTAGCTATAACCTAATCGGAAGAATCTATTTCGACCTAAGTCTTATCGCCTAGTATAAAGTATAATAATACTAGTATAGTCGTAAAGGCTTCTTTAAGCTTATCGAAAGCGGCTTAGTATTCTATAGTCTATTTCTAAGGGAATTCCTTCTTAGTATCTAGGTCCTTTTTAGTTAATATAGTTAGCGGAGAGACTATCCTTAAGAAGGCATAGATAAAACGCCGGTAGAACCTAGTAAATCCTAGAAATACTTATATGTCTTTAATATTCTAAGGAGTTTACTAATACTTAATAGCTTCTACTTAAATTAGATCTATTTCTACGCCTTCCGTAGTAATATAGAGGCCTAGATACTTAATACGCTTAATATAGAATTCGCTTTTATTAATATCGATAGGTAGTTAAGCTACTATAAGCTTAGTAATAACTTGTTTAATATAGGTCGTATACTTATCTTTAGAGCTATCGGTATAGATAAGAATATTATTAAGGTATATAGTAATAAAGTTATCGAGGTACTTACGAAGAATAGTATTAATATAGTATTAAAAAGAGCTAGGTCTATTATATAAGCCGAATAGTATTACCTTATACTAATATAGGCTATATCGAGTAATAAACGTAGTTAACTATTTATCTCCCTTCCGGATCCGGAGATTATTAAATATAGCGACTATATCGAGCTTAGTAAACTACTTCGCGCGGCATAGTCGATTTAATATCTCCCTTATTAATAGAATCGGGTAGCGATCTTTAATCGTAATCTTATTAAGTATACGATAGTCTATATATACTTAGAGGCCTCCTCCTAGCTTTTATACTAGTTAGACTAGGGAAGCGTATTAAGAGCTTAATCGCTCGATAGTACCCTTCGCTAGCTAATTATCTACGTATTTCTTTACGGTAGCTAATTACTTAGTATTTATAAGGTAGCCCTTTTAATACGGAGGTTAAGTTCCTAGTTTTAAGTTAATCGCGTAGTCGTTATAAGTATTATATAGCGGTAATATCGTATAATCTTTATTTTTAAACGCTTTAGCGAGATAATAATAGCGTAGTAGTAACTTCTCTTACGGATCTATATCGCGTAACTTTTTTATAAAGATCTTATAGTCTTCTAGAGATATAGCTACTAATATAGCTTCCTCGAGTATTCGAGTATTATACTAGAATTCATCGTTATTAAAGTCTTCTAGCTATAGAACGAATAATTTATAATTAGTTTTCTTAGCTAGGTAATTAAAGGCATAGGTACTAATTATATAGATATCGTTCTAAGCGTTATAAGCTAAGATATCTCGCGGGATAACTTTCGTACGGGAGTTCTTTTAATCTAAGGCTACTAGATAAGGCGTATTCCTATAATTATAGTTATAGTAGTAGTAATCCGAATTAAACTCTATAGTCCGGTATTTTTAAGAGATTTATAGATCGTATTCTATTAACTAAGATATACTAAGGACTAAATTATATTAGTTAATATTAGTTATATAGAATAAGGATATATCTATATATTCGCCGATAGTAATAGTAATATACGCTACTCTAGTTAGTTCTAATCTTCTTCTATCGGCTAGCCGAAGTCGTTTTAGGGATACTAAAGGAAATATCTCGATCCGGTAAAGACGAACGAAGCTAGAGTATATAAATTAAGCTATAGCTCTATAATCGATTAATAAGCGAGCCTTATTAGTAATAGGTTTAATTAGAGTTTTACGAGGACTACGATAGTATTAATATCGCTAAAGACGCGGAGAAAGGATACGTATAGAGTATACTATATAGCGTCCGTATATAGGTTCGACTCGGACTTATCTAGCTCTTACTATACCGGAAGACTATAGAGAGGTACTAGTAAGGGTCTCTTTAGTACGCTCGGAAGTAACCTTAGGTCCGCGTCTTACTCCTAAGGTTCGTCGTTTTCCGACTAATCGGATTCTTTATTATTCTCGCTTAGGTCCTAATCGGGCTCTAGCTCGGTATTAGAGCCTTCGTCTCCTATAAGAGCTAGACGAACGTTGCGGTTATACTCGTTAATCGGAGTACTATCGTTTATATACCTAAAGCTAAAGGGTCCTTTACTAAAGTATATAATATACGTTACGTCGCGTAATTAGTATTAGCTTCTTATAACTTCCGCTCTAGGGTATCGTATTTAGTTTTCTATAAGACGGCTTCGCTTATCTATCTCTTAGACTTATAAGCTAAGGCGTTCTAGTTATATCTCAACTATTTATACGCTTTATATAAATAAGCCGTACCGTAAAACTAAGTACGAGGGCGTACGGTTATCTTTATTACGAAGTCTCTCGTATTCTTTACTATATAATAATCGGCCTCGAAGTTAGCTTAACTACTCTAGTCTATAGGATCGAACTTCGGCGCTTCTATAAAGAAGTTATTTAGATCGATCTTACGGTTCTATACGTCTAGATTATCTTCGTTATCCGATCGCTAGTTAGGGTCTAGTATCTAGTCTTTATAGCTCTTAAAAGGGACTTCTAGGTAATTATAACTAATACGTTTATATCTAGGGAGGATAGCGTCGATCTATTCGATAAAGGTAGTACTAATAGGACTATTATTATCCTTATCTTCTTCTTCCTCGTCTTCGCTATTTTCTAGCGGAGCCCGTCTAGAAGTATATAATAATTTATTATTAGTAGGAAATATACCTAGAGTCTAAGGCATCTTAGGCGATTAAAACGCTATCGTATTCCGCGATAGTAATAGTTATTAAGAACGTCCTTACGTCTACGAGTTGTCGTTAAAGTTTATTAGTATATTTACTATATATACTAGAGACATATATTCGGTAGAGGCCTCGCGACGGTTACTAACCTACTTACGTCGTACTCGGGCTCGAGCGCCGTTATTATATAGGTAGCTATTCTTAGCTTCTAGTACCTAAATATCCGAGTCTTTATCGTCGTCGTTTACTCTTACTTAAAAAGTAGGTCTTCGTTCTAAAGGAAGATTACGCCGAGTCTCTAAACTTCCGAAACTCTTTCCCTTAAATCCTAAAAACCCTTCTCTTACTCCGGTAGCGTCCTTTCGAAAGGGGTTAGTTAGTAAGAGCTTAGGCTCCCTTCGCTAAGGCGGTTATAGTAATACGGAAGGTTTAAGATATAGTTTCTCTAGAGGAACGGGAGGATCGTCTCCGCCTATCGGTATAGCGGAGGTAGTAGTAGGAGTAGTATCTATACTATTATAGATAGGAAACGTACGTCTAGTAATACTTTAGAGAGGGGATTCTAGTAGATTAGTTCCTTCTAAGAAGGCGTTATCTTCTAAGTCCTCTTATTATTATTTGCGAGCGGATCGAGCTACTTAATATTCTCGTAGCGCCTAACTACCTTTAGCTTTAATTTTAGTAATATCCGAAAGTAGCTTTCTTTATTTATTAGGATCGGTAGGAGCCGACGGTTACGACTCTAGTATACTAGATATAGATAAAGAGATAGTAAGTAGTATATAGAAACTAAACTATAAGACCTAAAATAAAACTATAGTATATAGAAACTAAGTACGGAGTATAGACTAACTATATAGTTAGTATCTAATTTAACCTAACTTAGGGACTCTAAGATATCTACTTTACTTTCCCTACGCTCTTACTCGAGCGGTAAATACTATTAAATAGCTCTATAGTATACTATATTACTATTACTATTATATAACTTCCTCTTAATATATTTCGGATTAAAGACCTAACTAGCTAATATTCTCTAGCGCCGCCGACTAAACCTAACTATAAGACGATAATCGTAGTAATGTCGTCTATCCTTAACTAGTAGATACGGCGCCTACTAATAGTTGGCCGTCCTAACTAAATATATACGCGCGCTTCTCGCATTACTCGAAGGAATTAATAAAAATTTCTTCCTAACTATAGTATACTATACCGGCTCTTCTCTAATAGCCCTAAAACCTTCTATTATTCCTTATAATAGACTTAATAGGTAGTACGACAAAATGTTACGAGATAGTAAGGTATAGGAGATAAACGAGTTGTCGTACGGTTCTATCTAGAGGTAGAAGGAAGCGTGCGAGGAAGTATCGCAGCGCCAAGGATTAATGCCTAAGGCATTAATCTCAGGTCCAACTCAGTTGATCCGTGACAGATAGTCCCAGACAGCGGTCAAAATTTTACAAGAACACGCTTGCATGCTCATACTGTTTATGGTCTGCAAAAATGGGAACACCCAAGGTGCTCGGCATTTTTTCGATCGACCGCTGAATTGAGTAGCTCGTTCTCGACAGTCTGGTGACTTCTGTGAAAACATGAGGGTCTGAGAGCGCTCGTAAGTCAAGACAGCTGGTATGGGACTTCGTTGCCCTGCGGTAGCCCAAAGCTTGGCACTTCATATGCACAATGCATCTCTTGGCACGATCTCGATGTTGGAGTTGCGGAATCAAGTTCTGCCAGCATACGATGAACGAGATGGGAGGCAATCGCGATGGAAGTGTAGCTATCATCGATTTCGAAAAGGCGGACCTGTGGGACGAGCGCTGTCATACCGTCAGGGCAACGGTGTTGATTACTGCAAGACCCCTGAACCTCACAACGACCGAACATCACCCGTAATCACAACAGTAAACGTCAGTCTGATTGTAGCTCTCATCACACTGTTGTGATTAGAGGCCAGCGCACACTGCCCCTCGCCATATATAAGGGCTTTGCCCTGACCCTTTCTGACCTTCTTTTCTTCTTCATACTTACCTTGTCCGGGATGGGGCGCTCACGAAGGCCTTACGATCCCCCTTGGATGGCTGCATTGCACATCGCAGTCTCATCCTTGGGTGTTCCGGTCACGGCCGGTTCAGAGGCACAATTTTTGCTGGCTACCGTCGCTTGCGACACATTCTTTTCATCTTGTTGTCGCCTATTGGCGTCGCGAGGAGAAGAGACTCCATCACCACTAACCTCCACCATCACCATCGGACTCCATGAGCTCTGCTCACGTCTCGCATCTTGTCATCAGTCTGTGTGTATCTCGTCGTGCTTCGTAGGTTGTCCTGCACCGTTGTCCCTCATTCAGCCTGTCGGCGTGATATGGCGTGACAGCACTTACGCCGGACTGGCATACCGCCGCCAGATGTGCGACGTTGAGGTTGCCATGCTTCTGAGACGGCTCTGAATAGGGAACCTGCTTTGCGACAGGCTACACTGCTCCTTGAACTGGCTTGGGTATCTTTTCTCGTCCTTTGGATGATCATGATTATCTCTGCTCCTCTCGCCACGGCCTAAATGGTCAGCAACAGCAAGTAATATGAGCAAGAATCACGAGAGAGGAACTGTCGGTGCCGAACAGCTGATCAGCTATGGGAAACAAGAGGTGCCAGTGGCCGCAGGAGAGTCTGTCAGTCGCGACGGAGAACGTGCAGAGAGTTTGAGGGATCCCATTACGAAATACGAAACGGACATGAATACAAGCGCACTCGTCTCTGCTGCGCGACCTGACGTGGTCTTTGAATCAACCTATGCTGACCGGCTCACAGATTGCTACACCACGTACACGACGGCATCATCGGTTATTCAAATGGCCTGCGCAGAGACAGCTCCTAGCTCACCGGACAGGAGCGCGACATCGCAGATCTGATACTTCACGTCCTTACCCTAGCCCTTCGCTGCGTACACCTTCTGCGCTGCTTTGCCACTGGGGCTTGGAACAGCAATATGACAATCGAGTCACGCTCGGCGAGGCCACGAGATCGAGCATATGACTGTACAAGGAAGATCTACGACCTCTGTCGCTCGCTTGAAAGGAGATGGTGACTATCGCAGGACAGAAAAGCTGCAGTGGGAGAGAAAGGATGACAGCAATCACACTATGAATATGAGAATTAATGTGGCGCATCTGTGCCGAACAGTATTGGTTCCTATGACAATCGATTCATGCTGCTCGCTCGGCAGAAGGCCTCGCCGTACACGTCATGACAATGGCAACCATCGCAACACACTCAGCAGACTCTTTTCGTCCATTTCCGCGCCTGGAGGCACACATGCGCAGTACTAACCCTTTTCATCTGCACTTCTTCGACTATCAAAAAAGCCCAATGCCCCTGAGTATCCTCAAGCCTTTTCCTTGGCTGCTCGCCCTGCATTACGACGGCCTGCCCCGTTCGGCCTCTTCCGTCGGCCTGCTACCTCCTCTTCGGCCGCCACCAGACGCTCATGCGCAACGACTCTCTGACAGATTGGGCACCGGTTGACCACACAGCCTTGTACTCGCACCTTCACCTCATCGCCGTCGACAACGAACATGACATCCATCTTATCAACCTGCGGTGGCAAAGAAGACCAGCTCGAATTTGGGATATCCAAGACGCCTTCGAAATAGGTGACCCCATCTCGCACAACGCAGTCGCGCTTGGTATGGACGAATGGCATTCCGTTGACCAACATTGGGGTGTGGTCAGGCTTTACTGGATCTTCCTTGCGGGGCGGGGTATAGCAACGCTCGTTCTTGCAAATATCCTTGCTGCAGACCATCAAGTCGGTGATCGTGCCGGTAAGCTCGTCGATGGTACAGATGACAGCACTGCCGTACTTGTACACTTTTTCATTCTGATCGATGCGCGGGCAAGAAGCGGGAGTAGTGGTAATATATTGGGGATCACGCGAGGATCGTGGACCGAAGGCGACGTAGTCTTGATGGACCATGGGGAGGTGCTGGTGTGCTTGGAGGTTGAATCGCCCGGCAGGTGTGATTCCAAAGACAATCTCATCGTCGTCATCGTCTTCGCCTTCAAGCATATCCTGATACCAGTCTTGAAACGATTTACCTCGAGTAAAGCTGGCTCCGTGGACATTCCGGGTCGCATTCCCGTTGGCTTGGCTGTCATGTTCTTGGCCTGGGTCGTGTTGTCTCTCACCTCGGACTCGATGCTCAGCCTCGTGAGCGATACTGACTTGTTCGCGGTTCGCTCCTGATGCGAGTGGCGGCGCTACCGTGCTGGATGCGGAAGCAATCGCATTGGTTGCCGGTGTCTTCGCGATAGGAGCATTTGTTGGCGCTGACATCGCTTTGGAGGAAGAATGCAACGATGTGTTTGAGAGACCTGGTGGAGCAGCAATACCTGGTCCAGTACCATTGATGGCTGCTTGAACGTTTGCTGGTGCTCGAGCAATGGCAGCTGCTGCAAGAGATTCAGGTGCAGGAGACAAAGAAATCGGGTTGATCGCCCGAGACAAGTTGCCGTTGGCGTCCTCAAGCAACCAATTTCGACCGCCGACGCGTGCTGCTTCAGAGACGATCTGATCTCGGATCTCCTCGCGCATATCCAGCTCTTCCTGAGTGTACGGACCGTCTTGGTTCAGAGCTGACTGGCAGATATGCCCCCAGACTTTCCAGGCCTTGCTTCGGTTCTCGCGCTGATTGAACTCGTCGTTGATTTGCTGTTGCGAGTAATGTGGTCTGCCATCGGTTTCGAACTCTGTCCCGCATATACGACCGAGGAGATCGTGGGTATCTCGCGAACTGCAGAGGAACTCTTCTCGAATGATTTGAATGGTGTGACGCTGGCGATTCGCCCACTTCTTCGCTCCGCCATTGGACTTCGAGTTGGTGGCCATGGTGGCTGAGGTCGCGAAGTCCAATAGGGCAAATTGTGACTTCAGGTTGAAAGCTAGGAACGTTGAGGTACTGTGGGAACGATGGCTGGGATGTAGGTCGCGCTGTTGATCAACTCTCTGAACGCGTCGCAAAAGATGAAGTCGCAGTCTGGCGAATGCAAATACAAATATTGTCGTGGTCGCGAACAAAACATTGTTGCCAATTCACTTTCTTGGTGCTCGTGAATTTGCATGATTCCAGCTGTCAGATCCCTGTCCGCATGCCGAGACTCATCTCCCAAGAGTATAGGCTCTCAGAGTGTACTGATGCACAAGAGTAGGGATATACTAGATCGACGTGTGTACTGGCAGTGGAGGCCGTACAATCACGAAATGGAGAGTTTTGTCGGCCAGGTCTCTGCTCTGGTCTCAGGACTTTGCATTTGAACAATGCCGCTTGTTTCAAGTGCTAGAAAAAACAATGAACAACCTTGACATCTTGTCCGATGAGTACAAGACTCGATTTGTGATACTTCTGGCACATGTATGTTACATGAGAAGCAAACGAGATCTATGAGCTGCTATCAATTGGCACACTGGTCTAAGACGCCATCAGTATCGTGCCGAGACTTCATTACACAGCCGCGCTTTGGAGAACCAAGTCAAATGGAGAGAGGACTGACTACGGCTCTCAATACGTCCTTTGCTAGCCTTTCATTAGAAACCATCGTTTCTCTACTGCAGTCTCTTCCATCACTCGTCCCGGCTCCTGCACTGAATTCGCCCATCAAGAACCGCTGAATGTCATCACTTCCCGTCCACAGTCATGCTTTGTGTGCCATTCATCCAGGCGATCTCATGCTTGATGTGTTGTTAGCTGACACCGTCGTGTCTATCGGAGCTCTACCTCCTGCTTCAGGTGAGCACAAGACAGAATGAGAGCCTTATCTTCTTTCGCCTCGCGGTGAGTGTCATGCCCATTCCCTTCAGAGAGGTGCTCCATTTGCTTCGCGCGGGCCGCAATAGTCACAGCTAGCAATATCGCAGATCGCCACTCGATACACGCGTGGACCCAGACCTGGAACGACGAGGACCACATCGCCAAGGTCCAGTCGCTGGTCGTGAGAGGCCGGATAGTACTCACAGATGTCTTCTGGCGAGAAGAGAAGACGACCGGAGCCGGTATCGCGAATGCATTGGCGCAGGTGAGCAAAGGGCATGCCTTCCGTGGGAGACGTGATATTCTTGTCGGCTGATCGCTTGCATCCGATGCATCGCTTGGTGTCGCAGACCATGAAGGGTGCGGCTTGCTGGGTAGGTGGAGTGATTATCATCACTTGACCGCCGTGAGAATAGACCTCGCTGTCTTGTTGCACGAAGACATCCCTCTCCGGAAAGCGAAGCTTGTTACCTTCGACGAAGAGGTATCGATGATGGACCATGCGTAAGGCGCCACGAGCCCACTCGATGTCAGCCATCTTGAATGTTGGTTCCTTCACCACGGGCTCGTCACCAGAAGCCTTTCTGCCCGATCCACGAAGGCCGCTAAGGCCAGCTCGCTCACTTGTGCCTTGGCTTCTGCTTGACTGTGGAGCTGATTGACCGCCGGTTGAGCCTCCAACGGCATTGTTCTGGCCGCTCTGACCGGAGGCCGATGTGTGTTGAGCTGTCGTGATTGCCATCGCTCCATGATCGTCCTCGTTGTTATAGCCCTCTTCTTCAACAACCTCCTCTTCTTCGGCGGCATTCTCTTCTTCGGCGGCATTCTCTTCTTCAGCGGCATCCTCTTCTTCCCCGCCGTCATTCCCACCCTCTCCTTCATCAACCATGTCCTCCCACTCCTCCTCTTCTTCGTCTTCCGGATCTGCGTAGACTACTTTCCTCACAGATCTAGTACGGCGTTGTCGTGTGCTTCGAGATCCGTTGACAGCTGGCACATGGCTACCATATCCCTCACTCTCTTGTTGCGTGGTAGAGCGAGCTTTTCCGCTTCGAGCTTTCGCCTTGCTGATGCCCGTTTTGCTGATGCCGCTCTTCTTAGCACTAATCCCACGAGCCTTGCCCTTTTTCACCGCAGGCGCGTCGCCATCTTCTTTATTGCCCTTGCGTGTCTGTACTGTTCCCTTACAACTGTTGCAAGTACACATGGTACCAGCGTCCACTCGAGCCGTTGGAGCCGGCAGAGTGATTCGTGGCGTTAGTGCATTGGCGGCGACTTGTATACGCTGGCGCAAACTTTGGAACCAGACCTGCTCCTGGGCGCTGTACTGGGTTGCGTTTCCAATTTCCGGCTTCTGGTTTGGTCGGGCGATTCGCACCCACTTGGAGGATCTGCCATCATAATGCCGGTATGCCCAGTTCTCGTGCAGCTTGCTCGCGTTGTAGTTGCGACCCTTCTGCTTATGCTCCGGGTGTAGCTGATGCCAGAGCCGCTCGAGCTCAGAGGCGCTCAAGTCGGGATACTCGACCTCCAGGACGTGAAGGATACCATACTCGTCATCGGTCCACCTATGGCTGGCGCCGGTCTTGGCCAGTGGCTCTCCACGGCCAGCGCGAGGCATCTTGAATGTGTAGCTCACGGGAACTAGCGAGGCCTACCGTGGACAAAGATCCAAGTCAGTTGTTCCGTCGTGGCTTCCTGTAAAGGTCCTGTTATTGTTGTGTATGAGGGCTGTTGTCGAGGCGGTATCGGAGGGGCGATTGGTAAGAGGTTATTTAGATGTCGTGGGAAGAGTTTTGATGAAGTGTTGCTAGGTGGTAATTCGAGCACCGCGGCGAGCCTCGCGCTTGGACGCGAAACACTAGCGCGACAAATCTCCTGCCCCAGGCAACTGCAGCCCCACAAATCCCGTGACTCTCTCTGGGCATATATATTTCCGAAACATTATCATATATATCAAACGGTTGTGTTGACTGGCCGATGAAGCTGATGTTCAGAAGATAGGAAGTTGTTCAGTATGAAGCGGCGCTTGCTACCAAACAATGGTCTCTTTAACACGCAGATAAAACCGCCGCAAAGTCCTGACCACGAGAGATCTACTTTACCTAGCCAGGCCGTTCGAGACCAGTAAATCCACTACACACAACATATGGCATGTATACTATCCTGGACCATCGAGGAATATCGTTTCAGCGCTTTGCATTGTTTGCTGCTCAGGCGCGTTCAGGGCCAGAGCTATGCTCGCAAGAATCTGAACAAAGGGCGAGAGTCCAAGAACAAGGCATTGTGCACATGGAGCCTCTCCGCTCGTCTGGTTGAGAGGGATCGAGATGAATGTATTCTTCGTGAACTATGAAGCAAGTGAATGTTGTGCCAGGCGTCTGTCGGGGAAGCAAAAGGCGCAACAACTACCTCACCTCAACTCAGAACCTTTCAACAACACCGCTCCACAAACGCTTTCAATATTGCCGAAACTCGAAATAGCATCATTCCGACGGCTGCTCTCTACGCAAAGAGGCCTCTTCAACGATATTGGACGACAATTCCTTGAAGTTGATCAGGTGTCTGCCACATTCCCAGCTCTCTCTTTACAGGCTGCAGGACATATCACCAGCATCCATGGCCAACGGCAAACGCAACAAGATTACGAAGCCTGGAAAAGCAACACGAGAGAACCGCATGGTCCTGTTCATGCTGTTTCAGATCTTCAACTTCAGCGACAGCGAGGATCAGGCTGTTCGTCAGCAGTTGGCAACCATATTCATTGCACTATACGATGACTTCAAAGAATACAATTTCTATAACCTCTACGATCGCAACGTGCAGCGTCTGAAGTCAGGTCACCAGAACGCAGACTGGAAAGCCATCGATCGCCCCAACGAATGGAACAATACCACTTGGGACGCGAATGAGCTTGCCCACTTCGATACGCTGAGAGGCAACATCCTGCGCGAGGCTGCGCGACTTGGTATTCAAATCTCGTACAAGGCCAATCCAGAGCGAAAGCATCAGCCGCTGATACCAGGCCATGTCCCTGCTCCGGCCGCCATTACGGCAGCTACGAATAGTCAAGCTCCGGCTCCTGCCCAGACACAAGCTCCTCCATCGACAAATCTCCATTCAACTGCTATCACTACAGCAGCAGCACACTCGCAGGTACTCTCGGCGACCGGCTACGGCACGCAGCCAGGCTCGTACTCGACCAACACGCGAAATGGCAACGAGGAAGAAAGCAGTGAGAATGAAGGTGACCATTAAGACTCTGAAGATGGCAGCAGGGGGTACGAAGATAACAGCGATCGGCTCCAATGCATGAACTATACCGACTCTGCCGTTGGAGACGAGAGCGATGATGACCACAACGACAATGTCATCTGGTCAGACGACATCGCACCTGGCACCAATTTCGGTCGAGATACCGCAGTCAATGCTCGTCGATCACGTTTTATGAGTGTACGCTACGAGTCGGAGGAGGAAAGCCTGGACGACCTTTCGAGCGAAGACGATAGCGAGGAGGAAGACATCACCTGGACGATCAGAAACACTCTTCGTGGCCGTCTCTCTTCTGACGAGCTTCAAGAGCGTGTAATCTCTTGCATGAATGCAGCAAGCGAGGCTGAGAGTTTAGAAGAGACGGTCTATGGCCCTGAGTCTGGTGGCTTTCTTACGCCCTCGTGGGTTGTCACAGAGGAAATGGTGCAGGAAGAGATGAAGAAGCTGCAGGACAGCGAGAAGAAGGAGACTGATAAGCTCAACCATGATCAAGGCTCCCATGGCTCCCTGTTCTCTGGCGAGCTCGCGATGCTGACAGCAGAGGCTAGCGGTACGGATATCGAGAAGATGCTTGCGCACTTCGCTCAGACTGGAAGGGCATGAAGTTGGGGTTTATTGAAAAATCAGACGAGTTCCTGCTATGGAAGGGACTTTGGGGTCATGTTTGCACGCGAATTGCCTATGTGAAGAACGAGATGGCAGTATTCCTGCCCTAGAGGAGCTTGAAGGCGCTCTTGAGAAATGAGAAAGTAGACTTTGAGATAGAGTCCAACGAGCACAGTGCCTGACCTTGCATGTAATGGATTGAATCAGCAGTGTCAGGCTCGCTATGGGCGGCCTATGCCTTCAGCCAGGATGCTTATGCTACGGCTGATGAGCCGCTATGATAAAATCCATTCTTCCCTCAGCCCGAACCGTCATTTGTCGCGGCCTTTGTCATAGTCTCATAGTCATACGAACAGGCATCGCTGGCTCCTGTCGTCTTTCTTCATTGGTAGTGCCATCTCTCTTCTAATCACTTTCACTCGTCAGCAATGCCACTCTTTTCCGCTCCCCTTCTCTTCCCTCTAGTCTTCGCCCTCTTCGCTCAGGGCCATGTCGTCTTCGCCTGCCATCTCCTCGCTCACATTAGCCATCTCATCGCCTCCTCGGGTACCCTTTAGTACGGGTCCTGCATTGGCGCGCTGAGAATGACCTCTGACGTTGAGCACGTTTCCGGTCAGATCAGTTGGGTGAGCGTAGTCTTGGATGCCACCTCGAACACTTCCATACTCTGATACCACACTTTCTGCGCCAGCGCCAGGCCGAACTCCGTGCTTCTGCAGCCAGGCTTCGAGATCCGCAATGGACATCCTAGAGAATGCTGTCAGGCCACTCGCGCTGTCACCAATCAGGTATCGCCGTAGAGCAGTGATGCCGGCTGCACGCTGGTCATTGATGTGCGGAGTGCTAGGAAGCGCTGCAGCTTCACCAATCTGACCAAGGCTCGTGTCGTTGTTGAAGACTCCCATGTTCCCTGCCGAAGGAACGACTTGACTGTTGCGTGTAGTGGTTGTTAATGAGTGAGCAACACTCATAGCGTCACGGTGACCCGATGTCACAGCTTCGGCCGGACCAACATTGATGTTTAGCTGTGGAGCGGCAGGAGAAGCCTGTGACGCGCCACCAAAGATGAAGTCAATGCCCACGTCACTGGCGACCGTGTTGGGCTGCTGTGCTGGGTTCACTGATGGCAGTGCTCGATTTGCGTTGACGCGCTCAGCTGTCGCTGGCTTCTTGGCCGGCGGTTCACTTGTATCCTGCTGCTCAGAGGGATCTGGATGGCCGGCAAGAACAAACTTGGAACCAAGACGACGAGAAATGGAAGAGCCAGGAGCAGAGCGCTTGGCCGGTGTTGAAAAGCGTGAAGCAAGGCCATGACTGGGAACTGTGGTATTGGTGGTATAGGTGCTGGCCGGGTTGACGGTGGGCAATGTCGTAGTCGACAAGGCTGGAGAAGCTAGAGTATGGGGAAGCACGGTTTGGGCGGCCTGAACAATGTTTGAGGGGCCTTGAACACTTAGGGTGGGTGCCGGCTGAACACCAGGAGCTGCAGGAGGCGCAAGGGCAGCACTAGCCGGCGCATTTGTATTCGGAATGTTGATACCCAGAGCATTGGCGGCGTTGATGATGTCCGCTCGCACTGCAGCACGGTCTTGTTGCTCCTGTGCTGTGTAGTTTTGCTTGACGATGTGGTTTGCCCACATCTGAGATCGTCCAGCCTTCTCGCGATTGTTGTAGTCGTCGCGGACCAACTTCACAGTCGCTTCGGCATTCCAGAGTTGGCGGCAGATTCTCACAATATCAGGCCAGTCAAGGCCCATTTCGTCGCGCATGATATGCGAGCCATGGCGCTCCTTCTGCGACCAGATATGCACCATAGTGAGCCTTTATGCGTAGTGATTCGAGCTTTCTCGATGCTTGACACTCAAGTGCTGTTTAAGCTCGGACTGGAGAACGATCCGGGATGTCAAGCGGCGGGACTCTTTGGGACTCTGTTGTTAAAGCGATCGCGAAGAGTTCTAGGGAGTAGAATTGATTAGTGTTCCGCTTTGTATGAGAGTCGCAAGTTTGGAGGTGTGTACAACTTAGATGCGCAGAAGCATGGGAAGTGGTCAATGCGGGTAGCAGGGATCCCGCGAAGAAGACGCGCTAGTGAACTCAAATGAAGTGAAGTCTTACGATGCCTTTTGCGAGTCAGGAAGCGTTGTCGAAGACGATGCACTCTTACTACAGACTGAAAAATATGGATATACAACGACGGAGGAGTGATTGGAGATGCTGCTATCGTTCTGTTGTTCGTAATCTATCAGAGAAGCCAGTTTGCTAGAGTGCAAAGGCACCCCAAAGCCTCATTGAGATGTGTACAAAGCTTTTTGCTTCAAGCATCTCTCTATCCTTTGGTCGAGCGTACCGCTCAGTGTATGCGAGTCCACGTGCGTCATTCTCTCGATGCAGTGTAGAGTGTGCATGCATCTTCCCGTTACCATCTTCCACTACAGGTCCAACACTAATGACTTCGTGGTCCAATACGCCCATAACTTGAATGCATCGGTAGATGAAGTCCGCAGGCCAACTCGGAGATGGAGCGAGCGTCTAGCCACAGTGCAAGAATGCCCAGTCCTCCTTCTCCCGCTCCTCCGTCGTCATGCGCCCCTGCTCGGCAACATAGTCACGCTTGCCAGCATACTGCCCCTGTTGCCGATGAGTGTCATGACTTGCACAGGGGATCGCATCACTATTCTCACTCACCTTTCTCTCCTCTGTCTCCTTCTTCTTGCTGTTACCGTCAATCACCGCAATCTTTTCTCCGTCCTTCGCATCTGGCTTCACGCTGGAAGCGCTGTCGCCGACTTGCGCGGCCTGCTCATTCGATTTGATGATGGTAGACATTCAGAGGTGGCAAGGAGGAACACTCAGAGGTCGAGTCCTGCTCTGCGATGATCTCGAGCCGAGTCTTGTTGATCGAAACCGGTCTCTCTGGTGGCGGTGTTCAGGAGACGTGCTTTGCGAGATCTTTTTGGATGTGTGCAAATCAAGAGATGGAGACTTGTTGATTGGCACGTTTGTCTGTGAAGGGTGGCGCTGGGCGCGTGGCGAGCAACACATGCGCGGACGAGAAATTCTCGAGCGGGGGTGAGTGGCAAACGCTACGAGGAACCCGTGAATGCAGGCATAAGATCCATTGCTGTATCTTACTGATCTTCACTCTCGCCATCGCCACATCTCTATGCACCTCTCTCACTGTCCTTAGAGCAGTGCCCGTATGTATAAGCGTTTCGGTGAGACTTCTCTTTTGATCCCCTGATCTATGCCCGGATCACACTCTTGTGATCTCAGTTTGATACAAGGCCTGGGGCCTACGACCTTATCATCGTCCTCCCGTCGTCTGACCATCTTTTCATTACTCACTGGTCTCTGTCGTAATGCGTGCCTAAGATGAGGGCTTAGCCGACGGAAATCAAAGAGCTTTTGGTTGGAGACGAAGGCTGAAGATCTAATTGTGCTTGTCCCTGACGAGATTCTACTCGGCTGCTAGAGATCCCAAATGGTTCAATGGTCGAAACATTGGCAAAAGCCTTGGTCGCAGTGGATGGAAGGCAGTCGCCATGAATCTGGTGGCAAACGGATGGGTGGATCAAACTGGGCGGAAGATCAGAGGCAAGCTCTGTTGATGAATGTGGCAGATCAGATTAGCGAGATCATCGTCAATTAATCAACAACTCAACAATGGGGCATCTCCGACCCAGGCGTCTCTCGCATCTTTCCAGGCGGCTGATGAACGGCTGTACATTCAGGAACGGCCGTGCTTCGACGGCGAGTCCCGCAGCAAGTCCACAAAGCTGTTCGAATTTGACCCTGACACTTTCTCTCCACCACAATACTACTCACGGACTGCCAAGCAGCTTGGTACTCCTTCCATGAACACCAGGTCAAGAGCTTGGTCCAAGATTGATGCACCGGAGTTGCGACTGGCTGTTCCTTGCCTTAAGGCCTTCGCTTCCCCCAGCCGTGTCTACTGTCTGCGGGCTGTCTTATGGCGAGCGCAGCGGACTTGAGGCTTACATACCTTTCGAGGGCCATCGAGGCAGAAGACCCTTCGATGGGCGAGATAGACACCAGGTAAGTCACCTTCTTTCTCTCATTCAAACACAGTCGGGCCAAATAAGGCTTCCGGTCCTCTCCATGAGCGTGAAGTCGGCATTGCAGCCCAAGATCAATGTGACGAGAGTCGCAGGACAAACGATTTGGGTGGGGTCCTTCGCTTCTCTCAGCAATGTCTACTGTCTGCGGGTTGTCTTATGGCGAGCGCAGCGGACTTCAGGCTTACATCCTCCTGCAATGTCTTCGACGCACAAGCGCTAACGATTGCATTGTTAGGATCTTGACACGAACACGGCAAGTCCAATCTCGTCTTCTCCGTAACTCTTCGGGCTCTGAAAGGCTTCCACTTACCTCAATGGCTGCGGAGTCAGAAATGCAGCCCAAGAATAACGCATCAGGGACGGAAAGCCCGCCTTCAATCATTGCTTCGCTGCTCCTATCCCTGTCCACTGTTTACAGATTGTCTTATGGCGATCGCTTCGAGGACACTTGGCTCACACATTTTACGTTCCTTTAAAACTTCACCGTAGATCTGCTGGAAACGAATGGTCATGTCAAAACGTTCCGCCCTCTTCCGCCGTTAACCGTTCCATTCCAACTTTTCAACCCCAGCACTTTGGTAGCAGGAATCTGGTCGCCGCCGATGACCATGAATGCAAGCCATCATTTTCCTGAACAGCACATCACCTCATCAGAACGACCTCACCACCCTGCGAGCGCCATGTCCACGCGCCAGTGAACGCAATGGAAACATGTGTTGGCCTTCGGAAGTGAACCAAGGACTCAGCGAGACGACTGACAAGAGAAAGAAGAGACGGCGCGAATTCGTCACGACTAGAGGAACACACAGGAACACCACGCAGATCAGGCAGCTTCTCGATTGCATGGTGAGCAACCAGTGCTAGGCGGTACTGTGGATTCATGAGCCGGAGATATTGTCATGACAAAGACAGACAATCGCGCTCTTTGACGGCATCACCATTTCTTGGCGCAGTCCTTTGTGCTCTGGGTAAGAACTTGTGTATCACAATGCTATTGTCCGTCAGAGCATGTCGCTCGTTCAGAACATCAATGGCATTGTTCGTCTCCCATGACTCGCTGACCGAGAAACATAAAAACTGACAATCTCAGGCTCACCTGGTTACTCTTCGTTCCCGCTGTTCCCATCAAAGCTGCAATCTTGCCCACTCTGTTGACCAGAGTCCTCACAGATTCCAGCTTTCGAGAACTTCCGCAACCATTCGGCGCTCATCACCTCCACTCAAACCCATCACCACCGCCATAATGCCCGAAGAAGACATGCGCCCACATGTCTCGTACCTCACCATCCCCGACTTCCGCACAAAGCTGATCAAAATGATCAACGAAGTCGAACAGAAAGAACTCAAGATCGAGATGTGGATGTTCAAGATCCCCGAAGACAGGACTGACGCTCTCCAAGCGGCACGAGACGACATGCGATCAGCGATCACAACCCGCGTCGAGCTCACCGAAGCAGCCGTAGCCTACGACACCCGTAACATCGGCCTCGAACAAGAGCACGTCCTGAACAACGCCGCATGGGCAATCAAGCTGGCTTCTATAGGATGGATCAACGCTCGTCGAAGCGCGCCTGAAGCATACTCCACCTTTGGCTCTTTGCTTGAAGTAGATCTTGAGTGGAGTTTCAATAGCTTCACTTCTGATCGGATCAAGAAAGAGAAGGAGGACACAACACACTTGTATGATGGTAGTGGATGGGGATTCAATCATGCACCGCCGGTTCAAGTGAAGGAAGGTGTAGGTCCTAAGGATGAAGAGTTGGAGGAGCCGGACGAGTTCGTTTTGGTTCCTCAGATCAAGCTGACGCCTGCTACAGAGACGGATATCAATGATCAGATCCTGGTTGGTTTGAATCATTTGCCCTGTTTGACTCTCTAAGGGTCATGAGTCTGCTGACTGATGGAGAGGTAGGTACTGGATTCTACTCCGGACTTTGATGTGTGGAGAGCATGCCGTGAAGTAATTTGTTTAAAGGTGAGCCGAGATATCTAGCTAGTGTATTAAGCCAGGTAAGTACGTCTGACATTCTGCAACCTCAACTATTTCCATTTCCCTTCTCAAGATCTTTTTCAATCCCAGCATAGGATAAAAGCGCATCGAAGGAGCCTCACGCCTCACCGGGCTTAGTGGTATGGCGAGAGGTGAAGTAAGGCAGAGCCGCAATTGCCGCGAATGCACTACGGAGTGCTCTAGTGAAATGGTGCAAAGCAAGCTTAGCACAAATCTTACGGCCGAGTCGACAATTCAGGGTCAGTCACGAAGTTTCATCTGAGAGCGAGAGAAGATGTCTCGTCAATGCATGTCGATCTTCGACTGCTATGGGTATCGCTAAGTACAAATTGGATTTTCATTTCCTCCCAAATGTTCCCACTTCCTATCTCATTCCATTTATGTCGTCTTGTAGCCAGGGAAGAGGCTGAAGAGCTGGCTGTTGTAGTTGCTCAGCTGTGGGCATGAGAGGGCCGAGAGCGCAGTGTTGAGCTGGTCAGTAAGTGGGCTGACGAGGTTGCCAATAGTGTTGAGAACACCGTTGAGCTCATCAATGCTTCCAGCCTGTGCAGCGCGGAAAGCGAAGCAAGCAAGGTTGTTGCCCTGGAAGAGAGAAGCACCGTTGAAGGCACCACCGGTAAGATTGCCAACATCAACACCAGTGAATGAGTTCGTGGTACCAGTGTTGCCACCGATGTGAAGAGTATCTGGGTAAAGCTGAGCACCTGCGAGCAAGTCCAGGAAGACATCCGCCACGCTGTACTGAGCAGAAGAAGGACGACGGTACCAGTTCTCTGGAATACGCTCCATGCCTTGATTGTGGACGTAGTCACCTGGGTTGTCGCCAGATGCTCCAGCACCAGTTCTAGAGATAGCGAAGAAGGATTGAAGGACCTCCTTACTAAGGTATCTACCTAGCTACTCGGCGGAGTGGTTGGACATGAAGTTTGCGACGAAGTTGTACGCTACTAGCGCGACCAAGCCGGAGAAAGGTCCGGAGAAGTAGTATAGGTTGTTATTAACCGAGTATTTAGTAACGAAGTTAGACTGAGTAGCGGCTTCGTCTAGAGTAAGACCGCCGTCTGCGAGACTTATAAGGTTGTTCTATAAGTACTATTAAACGACGCCGACGTTGCCGTTGTTGAGGTAGGCATCGCCTCGAACGATTAAAGAATCGCCCTCATACTTGTTGTGTGTGCCGACGATACCCTTGGGGTTGCTAAGGACGAGTGGAAGTATGGATACGAAGCCACTTCCGATCGACTAGGTCGCGCTTGGGATGTCTCCTAAGATGAGGATAGCGATGGCTACAAGGCCGATGGCAAGCTCTAGTAATATATTGTATACCGCGCCGAGACTATCGATAGTCTACTAGATGGTTGCCTTTCCGTTTCGTAGCAAAAACCTATAGTTGGCTACGGCGTTGAGACCTAGGCATTCTCCTCGAAGGTCACTAGATGCTAGAGCCTTGAATGGGTTTAGACCACTGTCGGTCACGTCGACGTATTAGTCTTTCGCGTCGAAGGTAGGGTTTGGGTGTCCAGTACCTATGTTGAGTCGACCGCTAGCTACACGCTTTAGAAGCATGTCTTGTTGTATGACTGTTGGCTATACTACTATAGAGGCAGCCAGAGCTGCGATAACTGCGATAGTCTTAACCATTGTGGCGGCAGTAGTGTGTTGCTAGAGGGTAGGGCTTGGGCGATAGTACTCTTACAATGGATGAATGTCTTGTTGGTCTTTATAACTTCCTTATATCTTCCATCTTAGCCCTCGTCTACCCTTGCCACCAGGCCCAACTTTGCCGGGAGATCGTCTATTGTCAGTTACTAGTAGGTGGACTTTAATCACGTTCGTACTCGTAGACGAATGAAACAATATGCATTTGCAACCTTTTGCCATGTGGCGTCCCCGAACATCTCTACGCCCCGCAAATTATGTTGTATAGTATGCGGGGAGTAGTATCAAAGGACGATCATGTGGCGAGTATAGATACTCTTGTCTATCGGAAAGAAGACAAGGCTATCTATAAGCTTAATAGTTTGTAGTAGTTCAGCCTTAAAATCCAAATCCATGGTTGATATTGTCGATTACCTCCTGCTTCTACGCGGCAAACACGGCATTAAGAGAAAGAATACCAAGCGTGTCCCTAAAGTCGAGGTTTTAGCATAGCACCCTAAAGGCGTTATTTTCATATTTGCAAGTTTGCCGTAGTCTTAGTTGACGAGTTCTGCTCTATGCCCTATAAAGAACATGCCGGAGAGTTGGGAACGAGCTGGCCGTTCTTTGCTAAGAGCGAAGATGTAGGCTTGGCTTTACGAATTGCACCTACTAGATCCGATGTATTCTCTAGACTACCACAGACACGAAGCTGGCATTTGCCACTTGGCAGGCATAAGCTCTCTAGCTCTCTCCTTCGCAAAAGCTTCTGGAGGCTTCGGTAGAGACGTGTTCGTGCTCATATGCCGCACTACTAGACGTTAGGCGCCGGTTCTTCGCTCTAGAGTCGAGACTTAGCATGATTCGGCCAAAATCTAGTGTTGCTTCAGGCTTCTATTTTTCAGGACTAGTCTCAACACTAGGCAAGCTTCTTCCATAGACTAGTCCCAAATTCGTCTAAAAGGTGTCCGAAATTTGCTGGCAGTCCTCGTAGCTACATGACTCTTGGCTTGGTCTCTATTCACAATATCAGCGTTCGGAAGCCGCATACCGCAGTAGCATCGGCACAGTTGTACAACAACATTCTTGACTCTTCCGAGCCGACTTAGCCTCAAATGCATGCTTCCTGTTGCAACTAGCAGGTTCGTATAGCAGAAGTTCCAAGCGAAGGGGAGGTACTAAGTGTACCCCGCGGATGCACTAATGCTAGAGTACCGAGCGCCACCAGCGACGGACTCTGCGATAGCTCGTTGATCACCATTTCAAGCCGTATGATTCGTCAAGACTAATATGGACTTACCACTATTGGGCATAAAGTGGAAGTAATACATCAAACGTGCTCGGTCCGGTTCTGGTCATCTGGCAGTTTCTTCGCCACAAGCTGCACATTTGAGCGGCTATGGCGGACAACAGCAAGGCAGAACAAGATGAATATGCAAGAAGAGCACGGAATGGAGGGCTTGCGGAGCATTACCGCTGGGTAATCAAGATCTCAGTATTCGTCTGCCAGGTCAACTTCGCTGTGTCAGCATTCCTGCGTTGTATTGCCGTGATTGCCTGTAACAGCCGGACCTTGAGAGACGAAACAGATCTTCACTCCCCTCTGACTTCGCTTGCCGTCGGAGGACCATCAGCCTCCCAATGGCTAGGTCTCCAGTGCCGTTTTGAGGGAGAGCCGCAGAGTAACACATGCTCAACCGCGCGAAGTCCGAATCACGTTCCTACCAGTCGACATTGGGCGGCAACCAGGCCGTCCTCAAATCACCAGGCCTGAAAATCGTTCGTAATCCTGACCTTGTCACGTCCTTGAACGATCCATAAGCGGGAAGGCAACCCTCGCGCGAGCGGAACAGGACTAGGTGGAAAATCCCAAATGTCAAGGGCTCGATTTGCGTTGCTGCGAGGCTTTTGCATGGACACTCTGACGTGCATCGGAGCAAGTATGATTATAAGACCATCGATATCTATGAAGATGTGGCATGGACCGTCAAGAGGTGAAGGAAATCATGTCGTTTTCTTGTCCGTCGATTTTTTGGGCCAGCACGGGGTTTGTGTCTGGGGATGTTGGCTATGGCCTTGACATTTTTCGAAGATCATTGTTCCGAGCTGATTTCTTGCCAGGCTTCTTTGCCCTTCGTTGGCTCCTCAATCCTCCGCTGAAATGTCGTTATGGTCGATATTGTGGGCGCCGGACCTATGCACCAGCGCTTGCACCACCTAGAGATATCTTGTTCGGCGGCGCCATGAGCTTTGTGTCCCTAGTGGCTTCCTCGTCAGAGGCCAAATTACAGCACTGGACTGGTGGCCAAGGCGTGGTCTCGCAGAAAGATTGTTCGCGGTCAGCGGAATTGTGCATCATTTCGTACATGGACGGTGTTGCTCCTCTGAGATGCGCGCGCAAGAGATGTCGCTCCGCAGAACCCTCCGTTATGTTATCAAGCTGCCACAGCAGAAGTTATCCTCATTGCCTGCTCCTACTTACGTGGCACCGATGTCGTTGTGTACTTGCTTCGCAAAATATCCCCACAACAGATCCTCGCGAGGCATGGTAGAGCAGACTGCGACGCTGCTCCGAGCCGTATGAAGGCTGGTAGTCATGGAGATCCCTTGTCTGAGATCTGGATCCTCGTAAACCTATCGCTCACCCATGAAGGATCTGATGTGCCTTCACAGGGGCCCCTGGATGGCACCGCAGAGGAAGAAGACGTCTGCATTCGTGAGCTGCCGAATGTGTCGTCGGATGAAGACGTCTACCTAGGTGAGGTCGCTGTCGGGCCCCTGCTTGTGGGCAATGGCGATGCATTCGGCAAGCTTATGACACGAGGTGAGGTTCACGGGGCCTTGCGACTTATCAGACTTGCTGTACACTGATCTTTGGCAAGCACAACAGCCACCATGTCGGCAACCTTTCGCACGCTAAATATTGAAGAGCTCCTAGAGCATATCTTCACCTTCGATGATGCTTTGGATTTGCTTCGCCACCGTCGTGTCTGCCGTGCCTGGCGTCTCACATTGAGACGTCAATCGTCATTGCATACCAAGAGCGGGCCTTCCTCCGCTCCCTCGAATCAGAATCGCTCGCTTGGATCTCTGGATTCACCAGCAGACTGACTTCAAGAGTTTCCGCAACCCTCCCCGCTGGTGGGATCGACAGCCAGATCAATGGAAATCCGGGATCAAGACCGGTCATGGTCAATGAACTCCTGTTTTGCGAGTCTTTCGAAGTTCTTCGACTCTCTTCTGGCACACCAATGGACCGCAACCGATCTCTGAAGCTACCAGTCAAACAACGAATCAGAGCCACCATCCAAGCTTGTCTTCGAAAGATTCGGCGTTGGCCTCTGCCAGATTGCATCATGACACGGTCCACCGGCGAGCAATACTTCCAATTCAAGATCCCTCCTGCAACCATACAACCATATCATACGACATGGGATATGTTCGTCACAAATCCGCCAGTACAGAGCATTCTGCTTGTCGAAAGCTTGGAATATCGAGATGGCCATGCCACGGGATGGATCAGCGTCAGGAATCCTGCAGGTGTCCGGGTCGGAGATCTCATTCGCGCCATGTATCGACGCCTAGAGAAAGCCAGCATTCCCATCCATGGAAGGGATGGTCCTCTCGAGAAGGCCTCCGCCAGCAGCTTCTGGCTTGGCATCAGCGCTCCAGCCGGTGTCGTTGTGCTGACGCAAGAGGAGCTCGACATGCTCTCGCCATAAAGGCATTGTGTGACTGACAAAGCTTTGTTCTTGCGCCTATTGATCCCTTGTAAACTCATAATCAGCTTTGTCCTCGCTTTCCTTTGTCGTAATGGAGATACATCTATCGCATCAGTAGATGCTCAAACTTTCCAAATTCGCATTGCAGAAGGATTGCCAGAGCTTTTGACATTGATCGATCTGCGGGTCAGATCTTACTTACGAAGCCATTAAGCATCATACACTCACTTCATTCAACTCCGATACCCATCATCAACCATGCCATCAAGATCAGACAGCGAATTTTCAGACGATTTGAGTACAAGCGAGGACATACAGTTTCCAATATCGAACATGTCGTCGGATTCCGACAGCTCATTTGGGAACGATGCCCTCGCCCGAATAGCGCGACGACGACCTCCAATGTCAACCAGGTCGTCACAGTTCGGGAACGACCTTGGCGGGAGCGAGTCTGTTTTAATGGGCCGCGAACTGCGCAGAGAACAGATCACAGCAATCTTCGATGCAGAGACCATCGCCGACGAGCGAAGTCACCTTTTCCAATTCATTCGCCAGTGGAACATCAACGTCCCAGAGTGGCAAGGCGAAGAGCCATGGCCACTCGGATCCGATCCCAACGAGAACGCGACTGAGGCTCTCGCTCGTCAGAGACGAGAGTTTGCAGACCAGGACAACGACATCCGAATGACTTCCTCTGAAGTCATCGAAATGCATGAGCCTACCGTGGAAGCACCGGAACCTGATCCTGACGCGGACTCGTCGATTCAGAGCGAAGCCTCGGAAACTGAAGACGAGCTGCACGACTTTTCAGACACCAGTTCAGAAGTCGGAATCACTTACCCAAGACCGTCACCCTTGATTCTTGATCCCAACACCGGCGCTATCGATGAAGCCCACTTTGCGAACGAGACTGCCGCTTACGGGATGCTACTTGGACGTATCCAGGACTTTGCAGCTGGCAGACCCGAGCGAGATCAAAGCATCATCCAGGATTTCGCTTACGATATCGCATCTCAGATATGGGGTGACATCGGTCCATCAATTCCTCACAACATCATGAATAGATGGAGGCCGTGCATTGAGCAACCAAACCCGAGGGACGAGAGATTGCTTGATGCACAATGGGACGAGATCTTATTCCATGAAGCAGAAGCTGCAAAGTGGAAGCTCCATCGAAATGCCGCTGGCATACTGTTCCACCAAGCATATCTGGAGTGGAAATGCGAGTCCGAGAAAGATGCTCATGCTTTTACTGAGCACTGGGCAAACGCGATGAAGGTAACTTCCAACAACGCCTGCATAGCATCCATACTGACTTGGTTCCCAGATCTCCCAGACACTGTCAAGTCACCACTTGCGAGATTGTCAAGATGCCACCACAAGCTCGCTGCACTCGACTACAGGATTGAGACCCTACGCTACATGGCTGTGGAGCCAAGCGGGAATACTGAGGCCGCCATTGCGAGATGGACACAGTATGACGAGTCAGAGGCATTCCATCTCGGACGTCAACTGCATGGACGCAAAGGACGATTCGGATACGAATCGAGTTGGGCATTCCCTGATGATGACAACGCCTGCAGATGCATCACCTGCACACCTCTCTCAGCTCGCTTGGACAACGATGAAAGACTCGGTGAGTATGTCGTCTTGACAGCCGCCCTAAAAATCCGTGAAGTTCGTATATTGCTGGCGGAGAAAGAATGTGCACCAAAAGGTGCAAGCCACGCCACCCTCGATTCCCACCGATTTGCTATCAAATGCGCAACTCGCTGGGCTGAAAAAGCTGCAATTATCTTCAGAGCAAGCATAGAACACATCAGCATGCAGCCTGAAGGTAGGTTCCCACAAGAGGTCACCAGAGGCCTCTGGGATCTCGCACGAAAGGTTCAGGATTTCCGACGCCGCTGCTATATGCTCCGGCAGGGCTTGGACAATCTTAAAGAGCAGGACGCCGAAATGCTCAGTCCATGGGCCCAACCACGACGTCTGGCGCGGCTCAGGTCAAGCTTTGCTGATCAAGCAGCATGATCAATACCATCAAGCGACTGAGTCCGCGAGTTACGCGCTCTAGTCGGCCGGAGCTAAGCAAAACCTTTGAGACAGTTCTGAGCTATGTCAAGAAAATATATCGACATCTGCAGAAGAGCTCTACTCCTACAGCAAAGCAGGATTCGAAGACTGTCCAGAAGGCAATGTCAAATATCACAACCACCGATATGCTGGTCAGATGTTGGGTCGATGAGTATGCGGTACTATCGCGAAACCTCGGCGATGCTTGTACATACTGCTTGAACATATTAGCGCCTTTGTGAAACCATATCACCGGAAATTTCCCATCCAAACATCTTCGTTTCTTCTTCTCCGTTTCCTGTTTGACGATCTCAATACTGACTAAAGGCCTCCAGTAAATCCTTCGCAATGTAATATCTTGGCTGGAGCGGCGACGAGAACGTACTCTAGAGGTGCTCTTTACACTCGACGACTCTTTGTACTGTCATGAGGAAACAATGACCCTTCAGCATTGTTGATTGCGGGCCAGAGACTCACAGCAAGTGCCAGCAATAATCTGCACCTTTGCTTGGCCGGCTTGGGCGAGACGGAAAGCTGCACTAGACAAGCATTGATTGAATCGTCAACGCCCTTCGCCATCTCCGGTGCGGGTAAATACTCAAATGGTAAACATTGGCATAGTAATTACTCGGATGGGAAGAGGCTTACT
>JAASFE010006137.1:110479-135307 GCA_013365205.1 Pseudocercospora cruenta
CATTAGATTCTATTACTATTAGATTCTATGCCTATTAGATTCTATTACTATGAGATTCTATTACTATAAGATTCTATTACTATAAGATTCTTTTACTATAAGATTCTATTACTATAAGATTCTATTACTATTAGATTCTCTTATTATTAGATTCTCTTACTATTAGGTTCTCTTACTATTAGATTCTCTTATTATTAGATTCTATTACTATTAGATTCTATTACTATAAGATTCTATTACTATTAGATTCTATTACTATTAGATTCTATTACTATTAGATTCCGTAGGCTTTAGATTCTATACCTATTAGATTCTATCGCTATTAGATACTATCGCTATTAGATTATAAAGGTAATTAAGCTATTAAATATAACCTATCTATACTTCTAAATTCTTAAATCCTAAGAATTTAGTAAAACGAAATCTTCGCGATCCGGATTTCTCGGCAACTAAAATACTATACGTGTAAGAAAGCGTGCTAATGTTTACTATCTAAGTAATTCCTATACTAATAAGCCTACTAATATCCCGAAATCTTACTATTTAAGAAATGCTAGCTAATGTTGCTAATCTAGTCCCATCCGAGTAATTCCTATGCTAATGTGTCCTATTTGAGTATTTACCCGTCTCCGGTGCTTTCCAAACTCCCCTGCTCGCCCGTCTCATGACCGGCTGCACTCAACCGCCGCCATCTCGCATGCACAATACAGACATCCCTGTCCATACCGCGGGAAGCGCCGGAAGCATGCCAAGTGAGTGAAGCACTTCGCACATTCATGCTGAGTAACATGCATGCAGAATTTTTCGTGTAGAATCTGATCTGGTAATGGATGATGCGGTGAAATCTGGTTGATTGAGCAGATAATGGCATGCTTTGCGGGCAATCTCCCTTTATCATTGGCCTTTCGCTACTGCGATCCTTTCAATCTCGGATCCCCAAATCCCGGCTTTGCCCAATGAGCCATCGATCTTGGCGGCCCGCGTATCCGTAAATCCATTCCCGAACTTTTATGTCTATTAATCCTCCAACGTTCCATGGATTCTGCAAAACATCTTGACGACTGACTTCACCTCCCCACAGCATTCTGCCATCGACTTTATATCTTTCGTGGTACAAACCCGCCTTCTTTCGCGCTCATTCGGTCGCCGCATGGTTGCACCCAGCCAAGGCATTCCACGCTTCTCCGAAACCTTATCAATGCGCCATGAGATGTTTTCTCCAAATCCGGAAGTCCTGCAATATACCAGAGAAGCTTGTTTCCGGAAACGATAGCACTTTGTGCCTTTGTGGCTGCCACATGCGAACCTACTAGCCGGTACACACCGTCATCGGTCGCAGACGCCGTGGGCAATCGCTCGACCCCTTCCCATACAACGTTAGCTGCCTCGACTTCCCGTCCACCATCAACTGTCACTACTCGTTGCTTTGACACCCACCGTTGTGAAAAAGGTCCGAGGAAGCGACCTTGGTTGATCTTCCAAGCCCGGCTACGACGATGTCCGGACAGTACGCCAGCTGACACGAAAGTTACGCCTGCAAGAAAGTATTGTTTTACCAACTACTCACTCACAGCCAAGAGAGAGATCCGCCTCCAGAATGTCGCCATGGCGTCAGCTTCCCATGTCTGACTCTATTCTTTGCGCTCGTGCGTGCTTTTCAAGACACTTGATACGATCTAGCCACCACGCCGCATGCCGCCGAGCATCTCATCTGGTTCCTATGGCTGGCGGAAAACGGCGCCTACCAGATGCTCGCTTCGAACCACCACCAATTATGCGACTCGGAGCAGGCATGGCGCTATCTGGACCTCTAGCCTTTGCTATTTAGTCTTTTCATCAGGCGATTGTCTTGGCCTGTGGTTGGGCAGTTGAGTATACATACCGCTCCTAGAGCCAACCCTACTGCGAGGTACTGTTTGCCGTCCTGCTTCCTCTCGTCATTCACAGCTCACCAGAGCTTCCATCTTGTGTTGTCTTTGCAGTGTCGCACGACATTCACCACCTCCATCTCCTACGTTCCGAAGTCCTTACCATTCGCAAGACCATTTCCCGGCTGTTTTGATAACGCCGACATTTCTTTTCCTACTCGTTTCATACATTCACCATCCTACCCGGCGCAATGCGCTTCTACATCGGCCTCGCCGCCATCATCGGCATCTTCGCAGCACTCGTCGCAGCAGCTCCATCTTTCGGCTTCGCATGGCCATGGTCATACTGGCAAGAGCGTCAACTACAAACCGCAGCATCACTAGAACCACAAGAGACATGCATGACCAAAGAAGAGGCACACATCGCAGCAGACATTTTCCGAAGACTGATCCAAGAATACACACACGAACTCGCCCTTGAGGCGCTGACAGAAGACTTTGTGGATTACGCATCCTCGGTCAACATCATCATCAACAAAGGCGCAAGTCATCCAAAAGATATGAATGCGCCAACATTCGCAAGCAGAGCTGCATTTATCGACGGCCAAGGCAAACAACCACAAATTCCATTCGAGACGATCAAAGTTTTCCCAGGATGCAGACACGTCTCGATGCGCTGGAAGACAGATCGCAGCGCAAATGGACACGCAAGTGAAGTGGACACAATTGTAAGTTTTCGATCGCAGAGCCTCATTCGTTGTGGTGGCGCATAAACGTTCAGACATCATCGGAGAATCCTTCAAGCTGACATTCCTTCCTTCCTCCACACAGCCCGTCCACGGAAACGTAATCGTAGAAGTCGAACCCTCCGAACCAGGCAACACTTTCAACTGGAGAGTATCACACATCTGGTCTGAATTTAACAGTGCGGCATGGCTAGTCAACTTGGGAGTTTTCAAGCCTGGAGGAATGGCGCCAGAAGCACAGGATATCAAGCATATGTTGGAGTTCGATGAGCTTGATGACGACGATGTTCCGTATATTGAGAGGGAAGATCTATGAATCAGAAACAGCATTGATATCGACGGGAAATTTTTAGAGAGAGGAGGTTATAGAGCCAAGGCGGTGGCGAAGAGAGTAGGATTACCACTATCATGTACAGTCATCGTTTTTTTGAGCGCTGGCGTTCGCTCATGGTCCGATATTATGTTAATGTCTATTGACACGATTTCAACCAGTGTTCAGTCCGTTTCTTACTGCTTTCGAAAGACGAGCAGAAGACGATTGACTATCACCATTGCCAACTGACTCCGTTCTTGCTCCTCGACGCGGTCCCGGCTCGAAAAAGCTGTGATCGACTTGCTGTAGTGAGCTCGGCTTTGTGAACAAAGCAAGCTTCCGCAAACGGCATCCAAGCATCGCACGAGCCCTAGTACGACAGCAGCATCTTCGTAGAGCTGCAGTGAAGTTACTCATCTGAATCTGACGACACTGACTGTTCATATCCGAGGACAAGGCCCAGGCAGCAAGGTACAATGTCGTACGAGATGGCGAACGTTCCTGAAATTCGGATACCTGTCTGGTGCTGGGGTGCATGGGCGGTGGATCGAATGTTCAACGGCAGAATCTTTCGTAGGACCATCGCTTTGATCGCTCTCGTCCAGCTGATGAGGAGGACCATGCTTCTCAGCTGAAATGTCCGGGCGGAGTACCCACGCGCATAACTGCTGGAGCGTCAAAAGAGCTGAATTTGGGAGCCTGGTGGACAGCGCGCAAGTTCTCTCCTGGGAAAGACAATCTCCATGGGACTGAATCGGCTGCATGCAGAAAGATCAAGGAGAGGGTTTCTCAAGAAGTTATTCAGTTCGTCCGCTTCCTCAATGGAAGTTCGTATCGGCTTGGCCACCTTCCGAGGGTGCATTCAAATCCCATGGCAAGTTGGGGTTCTAGATCTTCGCTTTGCCAGCATGCTAGTCATTCTCAGTGTATATGCGTTGGCATAATATCTGGATTCAACTTTCGCCAGCTCGGCATCCGTTCCCAGTACAGCTTGTATGAAACTTCAAGGCATTACACGAATGATGAGACGGTCAACTGCATCTTGCCTTATTGCAAATCTGAGCTCCTCACCAGCATCGACACCATGGACCTGCAAGAACTCCACCCCAGCAGGGTCGCCATGGAGGCAGTACCACCACCGAGCACCCATGAGAGAGTGGAGTGGCTGGCCGGGCAGTTCAACGCCGATGAGAACGTCACACAAGAAGCCCTCGGACTCATAGGCAATGTCAACACAGATCTTAGTCTGCAAGGCGACCCATGATGACACCACACGAGACAGCCTTGTCCATCCGCCCACGTGAATTGAGGATCACCAGCAAACCAGCTGCAGCAATCACCTGAATAGAGACAGAAGCTCTTCTTAAGCCTGAGAGCTGTACCATGTGCTGGATTCGTCGTAGACTCTGTGGGATCTCCTGGGCTCGGAGCCATGCCGTGTGAAATGTGCCTAGGTGAAGGCATGCCTTTTGCCCTGATCCCTGCTCTATCAAACCTTATTCCCGTGTCGCGCCTCAAATACACAAAACCTCGAATTTTATAATCTACAACTTACAGCTAGACACATACAGTCCATCTCAAGCACGACTCGCGACCATGGCACCCTCGACCGCGCCAAAGAAGGTGAGCAAGAGCGTGAAGTGGACAGCCATGGAGCGCCGCTGCCAATCGCCTCCTGCGCACTGAGTACGATCAAGCGCCAGAAGAGATCCACGATCTGATGGGTCGCATGTTCGGCGAGGATATGAAGGAAGCGGGTCGACCAAAGTACACGGTCGATCAGATCAAGTACGGTAAGTAAGATGCTGCGCCGCCTTCGAGTCTAGTGCTGATGTCGTCTAGAATGGGATCACCGCCGAGACGCTGGCAAGAAGGCCAAGATCTGGGACACGATTGATCCAGTCGACGTACCCACCACGCAACGAGAAGAAAAGGAGCGCAGGGCCGCGCGCAAGATGATTGAAGAAGCAGCCGCCCAAACGGATGGCAACAACTGGCTGCGCAGCAACAAGAAAGGCGAGCTCGAGGTCGCCAATACCGCCATCACTCTTCAATCACGCGCAGATCCGCCACTAGCAAAACTCCCAATGATCCACCACTCCACTCTTCGTGTGCGCAAAGGCAAGCTCGGCGTCCGATTCCTTCTCAAAGGTGGCTTCATTCCAACCATCGATCCGAGTAGCGACGTCTACAAGGCGGGCGGCCTCACAACGCGCATTTACGACCCAGTTGCCCAGCTCGAGATCGACGTGATTGTGTGCGGATCGAAGGTTTGCGCGGACTGCACTGCCGAGAAGTTCGGACCGGGAGGGAACAAGGACATCAGAGATAACGTGAATGCTTTCACAACTGCTCTGATCTCACCCGACGTGAGCTCTTATCAGGGCCTTCCATTCGTCCATGCTGGCCTGGATACCAAGAATGCTGAACGCAAGACGTACACGGCGGTCTTCGATCTGGAGCTCAGGGGCAAGATTCTGAGGGTGCCAACTTCTGAGGCCTTTGAGGGTGCGAAGAAAGAGACTCTCCTGTTCCAGCATGGTGCGGCGGAATTCAAGGCTGACGCTCTTGTCTGCCGCAGCGAAGAATGTCTGGTGTGCCTTCCCGAGGACAGCAGCGAGGATGGTGGAAGCGAGGAGAATGAAGAGGAAGAAGACAATGCCGACGATGGAGAGAGTGAGGAGGACGGACGCCATATTGATGGGGACCAGGAGTTGGAAGGAGATGAAGTTGAGGGCGAAGAGTATGACAGCGAAGGAGAGTAAATGCTGTGCGAAGGAAGACCAGAGTGAACTAATCATTGGAGAAAAAGCGAAGACTGCCTTCTCGGAGGCTTGAGCTCCACTGCACTACGTAGACTGCAGTACCATATGGCGAATCGTTGGCGTTTGCGGTTAATTTGGTGTAAGACAGTGGTGGCCATAGACACAGGCGAGGCGCTCGAAAGAGTGTCGAGCTCACTGCCGCCCATCAAACACTTCCATCAGCTCAGAACTACCGTGGTATTCAGATCGAAGATACCAAAATGTCGACATTGTCAAAATTCGAGCGTGGTGTCTGCAGATATACTTGGTGAGAAGCTTGGAGTGGTCACCTGAATACATTGCCTTCTGCAGCTGGACATGTTCCCTGTACCGCAAGTCGACGTTGTCTTAAGCCGTGATCGTGCTGTACAAAGAGCGACATCGTTGGTCTCTGTATGAGCCATGGCGATGCCACTGTACCTCCCGCTGATCCTTGAACTCAAACGCCAAGAAATCCCAGATTTGGTAACCCACGATACCCTCTCCACGAATGCCTGGTGCCCTTCCTTCTTATTAGAATGCATCACAGGCATATCCAAAACACAGCCTCAGCACCTCTCCAGAAAAGCTTGCGACCCGGCTTTTCTATACCGTGCGGCGCTGTCGTGATGCGAAAGTATCGAGGCGGCAGAAAGTCGCCGTCAGCCAACCACTGAGCGTCCAAGATCTTGGCAGCAGCCAAGCATCCACGATCAACGTCATGCATTGATCCTTGAGATGATCGCGTCTTTGGGCGCGTGGAGGATATAATGAGAACCGGGAGAATGGAAATCCACAAAACAGCAAAACTGGACTCGAGACAGCACCATCATTGCCTGCAATGCGTTCTCCGGCAACATTACCACTGCTCTGGGTGGCACTCTCATGTCTCGTCAATGCACAAGGCGATCTTGCAGCTCTCCTCCAAACGCAACCAGAGCTCAGCACTTTGCTAGATCTTGCTACGCTTGCGGGTGTCAACGAAACGTTGTCAACGTCCTCCAACATCACGATCTTCGCGCCAACAAACGCTGCTTTTGAAGCTTTACTCCAACTCGAAGTCCCAGAGTCTGAAGCAGTGCGAAATCGAAATGTCACGACAGTCCGGGCGCTGCTTGACAATCATGTCTTCCGTGGCTACTATCCATCATCCTCCATTGGCGATGTTCCGACTTTCGTGCAAAGCTTCGTGACTCCGGATCAGAGGAATGATGTGCAGCCTTTCACGAGCATTGAGGGCGGGCAATACAACGGATTGGTCAGAAATGGAAATGGTGTGAATGTCATCTCCGGAGAGCTGGCGGTAGCGAATGTGACCATGGCTGTAAGTCTTGACTTCCAAGACGATTGGATCTCATTCTGACACGGGCTACCAGGACATCCCACTCGGCGACGGCATCATAGTCCATGTCATTGACCAGACCCTCAATTTCGGTCCACCTCTTGAGCTGTTTCTCGCAAGAGCCGGAGAGCGTGGCTTGAATGGTGCTCTCACCACAGCACAGTCAGCTGGGGGCCTGAACTTCACTCTGGGTATTGACGGCTCCAACTCTGGCGTCTCGCCTCTCACAGACATTACCGTCTTCATTCCGACCGACGAAGCATTCGAGAACATTGCGTCTGTGCTGGAGACTGCCGATCTGCCAACTTTGGTGGATGTCGTCGAATACCATTTCCTGAACAACAACATCGTCTTTTCGCCGTCGTTGAGCAATATCTCGGTGCCAAGTTTTCAAGGTGCGGACTTGACAATCTCGGTGCTGGACAACGGTAGCATCTTCGTCAATGATGCAAAGATCATCTTCCCGAATGTCATTTTGTCGAATGGTGTTGCTCATATCATCGATTCGTAGGTCACAACATCGATAGTGGGCGTGGTCTGACCTTAACTAACACTGAAGCTGTGCAGTGTCTTGAATCCTCTGAATACCACCTTCTCGCGAGAGAATATCGATGCTGACAGTCCAGCGTCAGAAGGGGTTCAGTTCGCAAGTGCGACATCCGCCTCGACGTTGCCGTTCACAACTTTTACATTCACAGAAGCGGAGTCAGAATCTTACACCACACCGGCTATCTTGAGCACGTATCCTGCTGTATCATTACCGACGACTGTTGCAAACGCAACAGCAAGTGCTACTACCAGTGCATCGATTGTTCCATACACCGGCGGAGCTGCGGACCTGATGCGACCTTGCGCTACCGCTATGGCGGCAATGGCGGGCGGGCTTGTGATCGGAATGCTATAGGTCTTGCGGAGGAGTCGTGATATGAAGATGATGCATCGGAAGACCCTCAGGAGATGTGGTAGAAGCACTTTGATAGAAGAAGACAATCGAAGAGATTTTCAATCCTGATCAAGGCTCAAGAAATGTGAATACTATTGTCGCCGGTTCCAAACTTTGCTCGGATTAGATCGAGGCGGAGAAGGGCTTTGCACTGAGCGGACCTGCGTTCTCGGCGTCCTAGTCTGGGCGGATCATGCTTGCCATCGTATTAACTCCAAAGTCTGATGTCGGCGTGATCGCAATGTCACCGAACACCCATTCAGAATCTCGTTCCTCAGGTCGATCTTCGACAGGGTTCGCGAACTCGGACAGGAACTTCAGCATCCAGCGATCAAGCTTGAAAGACGTCTCCATCGATGTCCGACACGCTTTATGAAATGCCTGCAGCCGCATCATGCAAAAGTCCAGAGATGGCCAAAGTTCTCGAAGCCGAAGTAGGATATTGAAGTTGCGCTCCAGTCGCTGTCGTGCTGAGGTTATTTCTTCGGGATCGGTCGAGAACAGCAAGGTGTGAATCTGAATTGTTGAAGCTATGACAAGAATGTGACCGACCATGTTATACAGCACATCACACCCTGGAGTATCCAATGCAGCATATACCATGTTGCAAAGATTGGCTGCGTGGAACTTGCAGCGCCCAGCAAATGCGTTGATGATACTGCCATTATGCTGGTCGTCCTTGGCGCCCTGCAGGAACTGATAATAGAGAAGCTGGCCGTAGTGGTAGACACCAAGGTAGACAGCAACGTAGATCCTGCCAAGGCCTTGTGCAGCATAGTGTGCGAGATTTGCAGGGTCATCGCGCATGTAGGACGGTAGCTGTGCCTCCCACTGCTCGATCCGGGCAGTGAGAGCTTCGAGAGCTCGTATGTCTGGTGGCAAGACTTGGGCATCTGCCGCTTGATTGTTCAAGGCATTGACGTCTCGAAAAATGCGATTCAAGGCAATCATCTGTCCTAGAAGAGATGGTGAGTTCCGACTTAGTGACCCCAAATGGTCATTCGTCTCATTGCTTCGGAGCTGCAGGAACGCCATTTCTTCCATAGGCAATGGGACGTCCATCGGTGGATTGGCGATCTGTCTTGGGACACGGACGCCTGAGGATGACCACTCGTCAATCATGCAAAGTGTATGCCACACTAGCAATCAGATCAGCATCATCCCCGGGATGTTTTGGGAAGGACACTACCTCTGATGTTGATCTCTCGCTCAAGACGAGTCTGGCAGACGCGGTGAGGCAAATCCAGAAGCTGCGCCATTCGACAAGCTATGCCATAGTACACTGACTCCCCAGGAGCATCGCCCTCGATGATGCGGCAAGCTCCGAGCATGACACATGCTTGAATAGAGGTCAAGCTGACATCACTGACAACGAGAAGACTAGCAGCTCTGCGCGCCCATTTCGTACCTCTCGTTCTCGGGCTTACGCCAGAGAAATAGTCGTTCGTGGAGAATCTCGCAGCCAGAGCCATCATGGCGTACCGGAGCACCATTGGTGTCTTATTCATGACCAGGTCAGACATAAATGCCGGCTTTTGAAACAACGTGTGCAGCTGGTCGTGGACGTAGTCAAAATAGAGGCTTGCGAGGTGGAAACATATCGCTGCAGGTGGCAGGGGCCCGTCGTTGCCGTCCTCATCGCCGTTGACTCGCGACCCTGTCTTGGTGGAAGTGGGAGAAGACTGACTTGCTGGACTATGCCCTGCTTGCGACAATGCAGACTTGATCACTCGAGACTGCCCAGAGGAGCCTCCTATTCTTCCGCTGGTAGTGGAGCTCCCATGCCGCGCATGCTTTGGCCTCGATTCCGACACGATTGTCGTTGATGGTACGCATGGCACGTTGTGCTTCCGGCATAATGAACATGGACCATCGAGATCATCTTCGGGCTTGTCGCAACGTCGTCGCCGCGCTCTGAACCCATCATCAGTCGGTTTGGTGCTTCAAGACGAGCTGTAGTCTCACGGACCGGCAGAACTCGCAGGCCGTAGGTGGCCGCATGCTTATGTGAACAGCATGTCAGGCGGAGGTGGGATTGAGTTGACGGAAGAGAGGGGAAGCGAGGCGAAGAACGAGAGAAGTTCTCCGCCGGCGGAAAAGGCGGAGAATGCATGCTTCATCACTGCCGAAATGAGCCGAGAGCCAAAATATCCTCCACCTTCCGATGCCTCAAAACATCACCCAGCTACTGCGATTCTTCTTTCTGCTCTATTATCAGTGCATCTTCGCCCCATTGATGCATGGTTCGATAGCCGTCATCAAGCCGGCTGATGGTCAAAATGCTACCGAAGGACGGTGGCGTTCCTTCGTACAACTCTATCCCCGGGGCTATACCAGGGTATCTCCTTCGGAAACCACGCAGCAAAATGCGGATGAGTGAAAAGTAAGCCATTCCTACTACGCTGAGCCAGATGCCGAAAGCTGGTCTTGGGCTTGGGGCAAGCGAGGCAGTGAAGCTTCCCTAGGCGGAGCATCTTCACGACTTTCTTGCATCTCCGAAATGCCTTCTTACCTGCGGCATGGCTTACTAGCCTGCAGTTGGAGCGTAGTTGGACTAAGAAATGTCAGTGTGGTGCCAAAGGAGCGTAAAGCGTCAATACGTACATGAATTCGCGCCAAGACGACAATACGGAGGTTCAATGCCTCCGGTAGCACTGTGGAATGATGGATTGGCTCTTTTGGAACTAGGACATCCCGAGCAGCACCATTTCGCTCTCGACTTTAATCTGTCAATCTCTGACATCATCTCAAGAGTCTTTCTGATTGGGGTGCGACTCGAACATCGGGGGATTCGCTGCTCGATGTTCCCTTCGAGCTCAGCTTATGATCTGTTGAGACCACTGGAAATGCGCCACATACGGACAGTATTGGATGTTCTGGAGAACTTCATTTCATTGCACTATCCTCGTCAGTCGTCATACATCGTGTTCAAGCTTATCAATCTTTCTCGTGACATCTCAAACATTACCAAAACGCCAGTCATCCCCACCAATGTCCAGACTTCCCGGCACTTTACTTCAAAAAGTCTGGCGTCCAACGATGTCCAAATATCTTCTCCACAAGCTTCCTCTGCTTCTTCTCTGGATCATTGTCCCAAACACTCGTCGAACCTCTCCTTGAGCCAGCAGCACTAGTAGGTCTGCTTCGACTCCTGCTCCGAGAAGATGTTCTTGACTTGGTTGTTGGAGCTTCAGCTGGACCACTCTGATGTCGATTCTTGGCCTCGTCTTCAGCTAGGACAGCGTCGATGACTTCTGTTGTCGAAAGTCTTCTTTCTTGTGATGATCCTGCTGGGGAGTCGACTGATGCTGGTGAGATGGGATTTTCAGAGATTGCTTTAGCATTGTCAGCGGTCGGGCTGGCATTGGCAGACAGCTGTTCTCGACTAAGCTCACCATTGCCAGGAGTTGGAGGTATGACCGCTGTTTCGGGGACTTTCGCAGCGTTTGTCGTTGCCATGGTCTCGTCCATAAAAGGATCGTAGTGCATAAAGTGTCGAAGTTGTGGTCGATGTAGCGTCGCCAGGATTGCTTGTAGTCTTGTGTTGCTGTTGTGAAGTTGCTGACACACTATCGCCGATTCATACGGTCAACCAGAAGATATACATCTATCGTGTTCGATGACGAGAGGCTTCCACGTGAGCATGGCGTGACCCATGTGTCGCTCTCCGCAGTATTCTCGTAAAGTCCCGCATCGGAGTTCTCCGAAGAAAGCTCCACAACATTCTCGATCAGCACATCCCGATGCTCAACCAATACATCAAGTGTGGTGGTACGACCGCGTGGCAGTGCTCGTAAGATGGTCAGACGCCAGATGAGGTTCGAATAAAGTTGTCGAGAGCGAGGATGATGGCAGATCCGTTGCAAAATTGTTGCCTCAGGCACGGATCATTGAGGCTGAACTCGTTCTGGTACTCCGCGCAACACTGTGTGTGCTCAGCGACATGCCAGTCCTTGAAGCTGTAACTTCGCGCTATAATCCCGATGCACCTATGAGCTCGCTGCAGTAATAGGTAAAAGAGGCAGTGTTGGTCAAGCGACCTCGAGAGGTATGCGTGGCGGTGACGAATCTTAGCTTGGCCAATGTCTGCGACTAGGCCGCGGACTGCTTGTCACCCTTCGGAGTCGAAGAGGTCTCGCGTCAAGATAGACTACGTTGCTCTCTCACCATCCGCTCTCGTCAACTTATTCTTCGCAGTAGTGTTCAGCACCGTGTAATTGCCAAGGTGCATCAGTCCAAGGCATCTCGTTCGGATTCCGAACGGATCGCAACATCTTCTGCATGACCTTAGCCAAGAAATGCGCAGGCAGATGCTCCAGATGACGTAGGGGAGTCTTCGCACTCCTGTCCCAGGTCCAGGCGGCCCCGTCGACCAGGAATTTGCAGAGTGCTGCACTGGCGGGCAGATTGGTCCAAGCCGCGTTGATTCGATCGGTGGACGAGCACAACTCCCGCACTTGTTCTACAGTGTATGTTGACAGACGCTCCATGATTGTTAACCGAAGGCGGGGAATGTCGCGCCGATCGCAGAGGATGTAGAGGTTTATAAGATCACTCTGCCAGTCGGCCCACGGCGTAAGGCGCTGCTGCGCACTGTCGAGTCCTGAACTTGTGGCGCTGGCTTCTTCTCCATTTATGCTTGGTGCTTCACCATCGTGCGCAGGAGCGAAAATCGTCCTCATTTTTGCGAAGCGTTCTTGATCTTCAGCCGTAGGCTGTATCAAGTCGTCTTAAAGAGCATGAAGCACCTGGATGAACAGCACTGGATCTTCATTTTGCAACCGGACGACTCCAGACTCTCCCTCAACGAAGTCACCTTCGAAAGCACCACGGAAGTACGTAGACTCCATCGAGAACAAGCTCTTGTGGACGATGAAAGGCATCTCTGCGGGTCCAACGAGGACTGTGCCGACTTCGTTTAGGTAGTTGTAATAACTCGCACCGAAGCGTGATTCAGGCTTCGAACGATTTTGACCATTGCCACATGCGACGAGTGCACAGCTTCCCTCGTGCGTGTGGTAGCGGCAGCCGCGGTCGACTGCCTGTCCTGAGCTGGTCTTGCCTAGGCTATCCCCATTGGCAAGCTCCGCCTCCACCAAACTTATGTATTCACGAGGGAACACGTCCGAGGTGCGCTCGTCGAAAGGTCTCCTGCACCTCGTTCGACGAAGCTGGAGCTCCGCTTCTTCGGCCAAGTATTGGTGAAGTATACCTCTACCGGTGATTCCGCGTAGTGCTAGCTCGATGCCTGCCAAAGAAGTGGTTCGGCGGAGATCAATGTTCTGTGTGGCCAACATCGATATTGAAGAATTCGCGAGATCGTGTATTCCATACCGCATTCCAAAGAAGAAAACGTTTATCAAGTCTGTGTCAAGCCAAGGATCGTAATGCTTGATCACTATACCTGACACAAGTCGTTGCTCTAGCAGACCCTCCGTCTCTTTGTCGGGACCATCTTCGCTCAACCCGCCGAGCTCAAATGGAGGTTTCATCAGCTCTTGCGTGTACAGCCAGACTAAGAATATCCAAAAGCATCTTGCGTCTTGGTGCTGGAGACGGATATCGAGGTTCGTTGAGTCTTGACGCCGAGTGACAACGCGCTCTGGGAGGACGGCTTGTGCTAATGCAGGACAGCGATGTATGAGAAGGCCGGTGTGCAGGACGAATGGCACGGCATCGGGTCCAACGAGGAACTCTACCGTGTCGATGTAGCGGCCACTGACGGTCATTGAGCATTACGCACGATTGCACGTAGGCAAGAGGCATTGCACTTTCAAGACCGATTTCTGGCGTAGTTCAATGAAGTGGTCGACTGGTTGCTGCTCCGCTTGGATACGCTTTGGCGTGCTTTCATCTCTGGTTTGAAGATCGTCATCGCTAGCGGAGCGCTTCCCATTTTCATTGAGCATCTCATTGAGCATCTCTGCGATCAATGGCGAGTCATGGTAATGTTGCATATTCACCATCGAGCAATGTTGCAGATTGCGGAAGACGCGAGCAGACGCGAACGCGACTGGAGATGAGATGCAGGCTCGGGCCAAGCAATGATCCTCCTCCTCCACATTGCCGGCCCAACTTCGAAGTCTATTCCGCGTGGACGGATAGGTGCAGGTCGGCACCGGTGCTCTGCTTCTGATGCCAGGAGATACATCGCAATGTGGTATGGTGCTGCTCTACTCGATTCCCAGAAGACCTAGCACGTAAGGATATGATATCCTTACCCTCCCGATATTGGCCTCGGCTGTCGCCAGTTGTAGCTTCAACTCATGAATTCTAGAAATGTTTGACCGCTCAAGTACACGAAGCTCCTCAGCATGATCGCCTTGTGCACGTAGCCGTTGAAGCTCATCCTGGAGTTTGCCGAGCTCGTGTCGTTGAAGCAGATTGCACATAACATTGGCTAGGAAGTCTGATGGCAGTTTCTTCATCTCGCTGCGACTCAGGTACATCGATCCGCTCCAGCTAGTCGATGCTTCTTGCTCAAGCCATACTCGCAAGGGGTCTTGATCAGGCAAGTTGTCGCAGGCCATAGAGATGCGCTCAATGGAGGATACCAGCAGCGGCCAGGTTCCGCTCTTCTGGGCGCAGATTTGCGTCAGAATATCATTCTTCAGGCGTTGTACACCCCGTTTGTCTGCGAGAATATAGAGTCCAACGAGCGAGTCCTGAAATCTGCTTTTGGTGTCGATTTGTGCCGTGGTGTTCACGCGACCATTATCATCTTCTGCGTCATGGATTACATCTTGCGGCTCGAGATCCTCTAGAAAATCGTAATCAGCCTTGCTCGCAACATGTATGTCCCCAGTGTAGAGCCAGTGCATCATCATCGCGAAATCCGCGGGACTGTCGTCTTCAAGCACCACCTGCCCTGTCCGGCCTTCCTCAAAGCGTCCTTCAAAGGCACCTCGAAAGAACTCCGAGAAACAGCTGGTGAGCGAGATATGCACCGTGAACGAGACTTGCTCTGGCCCCACGACGACGGTGCCGGTATTGGAAAGTCGGGTGTACAGTGCTTGTTTGCGACTTCTGTTCAGCCCCCGTTGCTTGCAGAGTTCATCCCATGTCTTTTCACACCTTTGCGGGGTGCCGTGCACGCAATTGGTATGATATCGGCACACACGCTCCCAGTAATTATCTAGCACTTTCATTTCAGAACGGTCATACTTTGAGACTTTCTGCCTCTCTAACATTCGACGCAGTATGCCCGAGATGTACTCTGGAGGGAACTCTTCCGTGCTTTCTGGGATGTTCAGGTCATCCTCATACAGTCGATAATCTGCTTCGTGGACCAGAAATTGGCTGAGGTGCTGCGATTTTTCGAACGCCTTTCTGATGGCGAACAGAGAGGTCGTGCACTGGAGCGCTTCGTGTTCCGCCCATAACTCGTCGACGATGTCATTACGAAGGGTCTCAAGCTTGAAACGTCTGCCCAGCAGGTAAAGATCCACCAGATCTCCGTCCAGCCACTTGACACTGCTCTCCGCCTCTTTACTACTACCTTCAATCAACCTGCGGGCATATCGCTTCGACACGCTCAAGTCGTCCTCGCGCTTTCCCAATGCCTCTGCCGTCGGCTCAATGAGCTCCCCAGTATACAGCCAGACCTGAAACATGCGAAACACTCGTTCGTCTTCTTCCACAAGCTCAAATACATCGCCGCCTTGTATGCTGGCACCTTGGCTAAGCGCTTCCAAGAGCTTCGGACATCGCTCGCGGAGAATGCCTAGATGGAGCACGAAGCTTGACCGCTCTGCACCTACATAAATGGTTACTGCATCGAGGTATCGAGCACTATAAGTGTATCAGATGGGTCAGTATCCTGGGGTGGAGAGGAATACTATGCGGACTCAGAAGCACGCAGATCATCGAGTCTGGACCTCTTCCTTGGCTGAACATCTTGAGCAGCATTGCAGTCGGATATCGGACGCTTCTCTGCGCTGTTCTGAGCCGATGAGCTTGCCATTGTGCATTACTAGTTGTAACAGCAGGAGGAAGCTCGATTGCGACCGAAAAGACCACCAAACGCCAAGGCCCAATGCTTCCCCACTCTGCCGAACAACCCTGGCCTCCAACTTCTCCTTCTCCTTCATCCTCCCTCGTGATTACCTTGCCATTGCAGCCAGACAGCGTCGCAGCCATTGCACAGACAACGAGCACCTCCGAAACCACTCAGTTACTGTCATATGGACATGCAATATCGTCAAGGGCCCTATCGCCGATGCCTCGAGAGCTTTTTCGATCTCACCCGAATGCCTGGCCGGCCACGGGTGCTGGATGAATCGATCAAACGGACATTTCAACGACAACAATCGCTTCAAATGCCTTAGCATTCTTCATCCACCCTTACTACACAGCGCCATCCTTGGCCGGCGACAGGATCGTACAGAAGTCAACCCAGGCGCCTCAACGAGTAAACAGAATACTCTACCTCGAAGGCTGAGCTCCAGGTTAGACATCGTTCCAAATGTTATTACTGAGCAGAAGTGCTTTTGCACCTCATGCTACATCCTCAGCAACATGATCGACGATGCTCGAGAGCCTTCTCACGACTAGGCAAAAATCAAGCCGGCCTTGTCAACTTGCTTCACGAGACCATACTGTGTGTGGCCAGCAGCGATGCGGTATGGTACACATTGTTGCTGAACGATGGCATTCTCAAGATCTGAAGATGCTGTGAACAAAGCATGTTCGGTAGACACGAGGAACCACAAAGGCTTCCAAGTCAAAGCCTGCATTCTGCCTACGAGGGGAAGATTCGCGGCTATATATTGACCTTACTGACCTCCGCCGCTATGATCGCATGAGATCATGATTCCTTCTGAGTAGAGCGCATTCGGAGTCCATATTACCCGCATTGTGACTCGTTGCTCGCAACATCTTTACCGCTGGACGGTAAGCATCACGTGAAATTGCTCATCATGACTGAAACACGCGAGCCAGGTCTCCGCTGTCCCTACTTTTGCTGCTCTAATTTCAACACACAGCGAGGCCCTCGTCCCGATTACAAAGTCGACTTGAAAAACAAAATACATCCAATCTTCCATCCCGACAAGCTTGCCGGCATCTATCAAATCTATGACAATGACGATGACCGCAAACTAATCGACCAGTCGCTACAGCTTGCCTCGCAGTTCATGAGCATGGACACACTCTACCGGCATATTTCCACAATGGCAGAAGGGACTGCCTACTTCGTTTCAGACACCACCGACACCGCCCACATCCCTGAAAAGAAGGTCAGGCGGGCACACCTGATGGACGAGCGATACGAGGTCTCCAATATCTTTGTCTTTCCGAAATCAGCACACGAGACTATGAACAACCGTCTTCGCCAAAAAGCGAACGCTGTGCTTTTGGATCTGTCCGAGATGGTTGACCTCGAGTTCCACAACGAGGACATCGATGAATCACAAGGGTTGTGCCGCGCCCTAGAGGGTCCACTCCCAAAGCACCTTTACAAAACCTTTCCACTCGGCTGTAGATCACTGATTTCGGTCAACTCCAATGTGCTCCGTCACATTCGCATGCCCGCATCAGAGTGCCATAGCCACCAAAGCTACAAACGCGCTGCACAGTTCGATTTCGCAGAGGTACTTTGCCACGAACACGGGCATGCTTTGCTCAACTCGGTCTACGGCGACAGGTAGATCGAGCCTTGCAATGGGTCTGCCTGGGCCTCCGAGGGAGGTTACGACCTGACAGCCTCCATATTCGGTGGAACACGCTGGGAAACGACATTGATAGAAGTGCCCGAGGGTCCCCATTCGCATCCAATCCTAGAGGAACCAGACTCCCGATACCTCATGCCGTGGCCTTCCAATGTCCAGGTTTGCTCGTGCCTTCGCGATGGTGCCACAATCGGAGTATTGGACCGGCCAGAGTGGTTCCAGTAAGTCTTTCGCCTGCCGGATTCTTTCATCGCCAATCTATTTCACGAAAGCTACTGGTCCCTGCACCACCAGTACCGTAGAGATAAGACGTTGAGGCCACTTGACATGCCAAGATGGATTGTAGCTTTGGACAAGGATGTGGTCGACGAGTTGCGTCAAAAGCACTTTTACCATGATGATGGCTCAGAAGATGTCCAAGAGGGTAACGAGAGTGACCACGAAGATGACGCTGACAGCGATGACGACCTGACGCCTTGGACTGACCTCTTCCTGATTGACCACGACGATGAAGGCCTTCCAGCACATGAGGCTCGTCGACTCTGGGAGACGAACAGGTTTTCAGCAGATCCATGCGACATCATGGAGACCGCCGTCTGGCCATGGAATGGCGCAGAAGTCGAGCCTATGACCTTGAGTGACCTGAATAACGCTCCTTTAGCATTCACCGACTTTTATGGTCGTGATGACTATCCAGACTCTATCAAGCTTTACTGATGGCTCACTACAAACCCCATGAACGGTCTAGAGGACCGCGAAATGAGCATCTGGAGTCGCCTATGGCAATCTTGCTTGCGCACGGTGCGAGCAGTCTTCACAGCTTCGTCTGAATGATATCAATCGAGGGCAGGGCCGCGTTGAATCACCCAAGCTGATCATGATTTTGAAGGGAATGACGAGAAAGATAGGTACATCCCATACATTCAAGTCCTTGCACTTTTCGCTTATCACAGATCCCACCCAACGCCCTTCCTCTTTCACTCTCATCCATACTGCTACGATGTGCTCGAGACTCAGGCACTGCGAGAAAGCGAGCCTCCAATCAGAAACCGACGCCGTCATCAATCATCCGTCTCATCATCAGGAGAACAAAGAGACTGCCCAATGACTTCTTTGTTTGGAAACAATGGGTTCCCGGTCCTCGTCTTGTCAATGCTTTGTCCCCTCGCTTGAAAGAAATCAATATTTCTTTCTCGATCATCATGCAACACAATGAGAGAATATCACCACTCATTCTTCGCCGCTCCACTTCCTGACTTTTTTCCCATCACAAACACTTCCGCCGGACGGTAAGTACAACATATCTTCCTCAAGATGAAGGACCCCAAAACCGGGCAAGTTAGTTGCCCATACTTCTGCTGTTCCAAAGTCAAGAAACTCAAAGATGAAGTCGACAATCCAGATGACCTCATGATAGATCTTCATAATGAGATTCATCCGCTTTTCAATCTGGACACATTCCTCCATGGTTCAGATCTGGAAACTTCGGGCATGTATGCGACACTGATCGAGCAGTCTGTCAGATTAGCGTCTCGTTTCTTGTCAACGGATAGTGTAAGTCGACACGTGCTAACAGTTGCAGAGGGGGACATTTACTATCGCGCGCGAAATTCCAGCTCTGGCCGTGGCAAGAAAGCAAATCTCACTGACGGACGTGCGAATCACCTACTAGTCTATCCCAAGCCATACCACAAGAATTTGAGCGCCGACCAGGTACGGAAGCACTCTCAGCGCATCCTATCAGACTTGACAGCGATGGTGAGCATCCACCTCGCCGAAGACATCGACAGTCTGGGCGAGAACATTAATGGCAAGACCAAACCTCTCCCAGGCCCTCTACCAGAACATCTCTTCCGCAAATTTCCAAATGGCTGCCGATCTCGGGTAGTCCTGAACAAGGCAGTCCTGGACCAAATCGGATACCTGGTTTCCCGCGGAAAAGAGAACACCACAGAATGCAGATTCCTACAATTCTTCTTCGCCAAAACCCTCGTCCACGAGCTAGCTCACGCTTTAGTCAATGCCGTCTATGGTGATCGAGCGACCGATCCCTTCATGAACGGTGCCAAATGCGCCGAAGCCGGATTCGATCTCGAAGCTGCAATCTTTGGTGGAATCTTGAGCATGAATGAATGGGAACTGCCTCAATTGTCCTCACTGGGACGGGGAGAAGACTTTGCAAGGTCTATTTCTACAGGAGTGGCCATCAAATCACAAGATGTGCAGTTATTTGAGAAGTGGGAGTATGTGTGGGATGGCGAGCAGACCGGGAAGATTTACCAAGGTCACTCGTATCCCATACCATGTCATGACTGCTTTCTTTCGGGAGGAGTTTTGGAGGCATACGGACCCATTGACGTACATCGCGTCCAAGAAGTTTCCTAGATGGCAAATTGCTTGGGATCGGAAGGACTACGAAGAGATGGTCTGTCTTGCATGGACAGTTCGAGATGGAGGTAAGGTCGGTCGTGGAGAGTATCGTCGTATGTTGAACATCCCGCCACCTACACAGCATTTTGTTGAGCTTTACGAAGAACGATCGGCTTTGAGACTGCTCTGGATATTGTGGGGGCACATTCGTCGTCAATCGTGTGAGAAGTTTGATGTTCCGCTGCTGCTGGTCTTGGCCGCGCTTTTTGGCTTTCTCGTTATCCTTCTCTGGCAAAGATAAAGGAGGGAGAGCAGATCGGCTTTTTCAGCGGGGCGTTCTGAGTGTCAAACAAAGAATCTGATTCTCCTGTAGATCATGCTAAGTGAGCTTGGGCGAGCACTTCCGAAGCACAGTAGCGCCGCATCTCAGCAATCGTGATCGATGTATTTAGTTAGCCTCACGAGTTTCGCATTAACCACATCTCAGTCGTTCTCAAACTTTCCTCTTGATGATGCCTTCGCGCCTCTTTTCCATAGGCCATATTGGTTCCAACAACGTAAAGTGTGCAAGTGAAGTAATGAGATTATGATATTGACCTATTATCACATGCACTATGGCAGCCTTGGCGGGACTCGAGTGAATGAATTGTCCATTACCTCAACACTTAGTATTTCTCTTTGGTGATGATCTTGTTATCCCGCACCACTCTGTTTACAATTTTCAAGCAGCCCTCGTCTGAATCTTCATCTCAAGGTCACCATGGCAAAACAACGCCGCCCAGATCAGCCCTGCGAGTTTTACTGCTGCTCCAGATTCAAGCACTTCGAGGAACCAGAAGCAGACTACACCATCGACCTCAAGAATGCGATACATCCGCTCTTCAGTGCCGACAAGATCACGAGCACTTCGAGTCTCGTCGAATTTAACCCAGAGCTTTTGACGGAATCGACTCGACTTGCCACTCGACTCCTCGACGTTCAGACGCTTCGCAAACACATTCTGACTATTGCGCATGGCGATGTGCACTACATGAAGAACGACCCGCGATATCTACGGCGTGGTCCGAAAATTGATAGGGCAGATGCTTCCCAAGTTGACTGGCCGTTGTTTGTGTATCCCCGGCCCGAGCACAAGAAAGGCGGCGACTTCAGCGCAGAGATTGAGAAACTTCTCATAAACTTGTCCAGGATGGTGCAGTTCGAGTTTGCTGATTCACTGTCGCTACCAGGAGCAGCCGGTGTATGCATGGTTCGTGAAGGACCTCTACCCGTAGATCTGGACAGCATGTTTCCTTTCGGGTGCATGTCGTTGATTCAGCTTGACTCACAGACGCTTACGACCATTCAGTCGTGGCGAGATCGTCTCGCTCAAGGCGAAAGCTGGGAGTTCGAGCTCAGATACGCGCAGCTTGGTCTTACCCAGCTGATGTGGCATGAAGTAGGACATGCGCTTGTGAACGCAACTTTCGGTAGCTGCTGGCACTCAGAGCCGATCAGTAACAGTGCTTGTGGCGGCGAAGCAGGCTTTGATCTTGAAGCATCAATCTTTGGCGGCTTGCTCGGAAAAATGCTTGGTCTGCAAGTCCCCGAGGGTGGTCATACAGACTACATGTACGACGACATTACCGTATCACCCTTGGTGTTGGAACCATGGCCGTCAAGCTCGATGCTATGTCGCTACATGAACGACGAGTATTGTTGTGGGGTATTGTTGAAGCCAAAGGCATCTACGGAGGTCTCTCGAATACCGCAGAAGTTCGTCGCAGATCTGTTCCATGAAGAATTCTGGCGTACCCGGGATTCCAAGGCATCACTACGGCCCTCCAACATGCCATCCTGGATCATCGCAGCCGATAAGTTCGAGTACGATCTTTTGATGCGTCGGACCTGGGATCAGATTGACTACGGTGATAGTCGGGCGGCTAAAGAGCCGACCTGGACCGATGACGAGGTCAGCCAAACTCAAGACGATACATGTAGTGCTGCCGTCTCGGAAGGTATGATTGCTGCGGACACCTTGAAGGAGGACGACGAGATGAAGCCCCAGAGTCCTGTAGACTACGGAGTTCCTCCGGCGGGCGAAGACGAGCACCAGACCCAGAAATCATCATACAACCCAACGTATCGATTGATCGAGTCTTACGACGAGGATCTGGACAGTGCAATCATCCAGCGTCTCAGAGACATCGTCCGTCGTCAATGGGACGATCGATTGTCAACGGACCCGTTCGAAGTTCTAGACACGGCCGTGTGGCCGTGGAATGAGAAGGCCGAAGAGGACGAGAGAGTTTGGGACCCAATGATGATGCTGTGGTACGACACCAGAACACCAGGCGCCACAGCTGAAGAGAGGCAGAAGATGGAGGATGAGCGATGGGCTGTCAGAGAAGGCGGGAATGCCCCAAACGGCAGCTGGGGGAAAGGTTGAGTGGTGAAATCGTACCGGAGATGGGTGGACAAACCTACCACTGTTCACTGACCAGTTCGCGCGGGGATATCGACCTATCTTCCTAGCCAGAAGTCATGTATGCGCTGGGATTGGTTTTCTTTCCAGGGCGCGATTTCGGGATGTTATGCGAGAACGAATACCACACACTGCGTGGCTCATAGTCAGCGTCAAGATTCTTTCAGCTCCCATGTTCTAGGTCGATGTCATATGTCCTTCCATTCTGTAGCGATTCCAAAGCAGCTTACCCCAGTCACAACTCATTCAGAGACAATTCTTTCAGCCAGCAAAAGGGTCCGGTGCGAATCTCGAGAGTCGTGGATCACCAAAGTCCATACAATGTCCAGTCTTTCGTGAGATAGTCCTTTCAGCCTGCAACGACATTTACCATAATCCCAGACACCATCGTAGTCGATTTAATGTCGTCCCAATCCGGCAGGACCCAAGACCTCCCCGGTTAAATCTAATCTTGGCAAGATCTCGCATATATCAACCGGAAGTCAATACTGCATATGTCACAAGCCCGTGACATTGACGCCACCCTAGGCTCGTATGCAGGAACACTGCCGATTTGTAGAAATGTGCCGCCTTTCGACTTCACTCCTCTCTTGGCAGTGTGGTCGAGATGTTCGAATTGCGGCTAAAAGGTGGAAATGGACATCGTATATAAGTATCCGTGGTCGAGTTCTGGTATTCGTGCAAGGTGTTAGGAACAGGGTACTTCGTCAATATGCATTTCACTACATTCCTTGCATCAATTCTTAGCCTTGGCGCTGTTTCTGTAGCCAGTCCAGCGAGCTATGCCAGCACAACTGGCCTTGCGCAGACTATGCGCCAGAAAGGTCGCTCCTTCATTGGAACAGCTTTGACGCTGCGAAGCCCGAATGATACCTCCGAGCAAGCCATCATTGGTAACAAGGCCGACTTTAACAGCATCACTCCGGAGAATGCCATGAAGTGGGAGTCAACGGAGCCAGCGAGAGGCCAGTATACTTTCAGCCAGGCCGATGCTCATGCGAACTGGGCTGTACAGCATGGGTACCAGCTGCATTGCCATACGCTGGTTTGGCATAGTCAGTTGCCGACTTGGGTGGGTAGTTGGAGCTCAGTACGAATCTTGCAGTGCTGACAGCTTCCAGGTCTCATCTGGCAGCTTCGATAATGCCACTTTGATCTCGATCAGGAAGTCGCATATCGATGCACTTGCTGGCCGACACAAGGGCAAGTGCACTCGCTGGGATGTTGTCAACGAAGCTCTTAATGAGAATGGCACTTACCGCGACTCCGTCTTCTACAGGACGATCGGAGAAGCATACATTCCTCTTGCTTTCAAATTCGCAAAGCAAGCCGATCCAAAGGCCAGGCTTTTCTACAATGACTACAACCTAGAGTATGCCGGTGATAAGTGGCTAGGAGCGCAACGGATCGTGAAGCTTGTAAAGCAGTATGGTGTCAAGATTGATGGAGTCGGTCTGCAGGCGCACCTGAGTAGCGAAGCGACCAAGACTTCACCAGGTAAGATCTCATGTCCACACAATCGAATATAGCTGATTTTGGTGGAACGTAGGCGCGGCTCCGGACAAAGCAACGCTGGAGAAGGTCTTGAAGGGCTTGACGACGCTTGGTGTCGACGTGGCTTACACTGAAGTCGACGTTCGCATGAATACTCCCAGCACACCTGCGAAGCTCCAGACTCAAGCAGACACATACCAGCGCATCGCAGCGAGTTGCATGGCCGTGAAAAGATGTGTCGGAATGACGACTTGGGTAAGGCTTGTCAAGTTCCGAGTCCTCGGACATTTACTGATCTGACACCAGGGCATCTCGGACAAGTACTCCTGGATACCAAACACTTTCCCAGGCGAAGGCGCTGCTCTCATGTGGGACGAGAACTACCAGAAGAAGCCAGCGTACAATGGCTTTCTGAAGGGCATCCAGTCGGGCAAAGGCCGCAGAGCCGTGGTCAAAGGTAATGATCCCAAGGTACAAGAAGCCGATCTCGAGTAAGAAGCAACATATAGCGCCTTGGATACTGTATACCCAGCAAGAACTCGTTGCGACAAGCAATGAAACCCTCCCAAAGTCCCATTCATCTAGCCGATACGCCCGCCAGCGCGCGTCTCTGAACAGGAGATCTGAAGTTGTGCCGTTTCTGATCGATTCTGTCCATGCATATTATCCGCCACCCTTGATCTGCCATTTCTTGCACTGTGTTCGCGGTGGCTGTTTCGTGGCGTGCGTTCGTCCAGGTCTGGGTCTCTCGTGTGTTGGATTGGCCGCAATGGACGTTATCACGCTCAGCGCAGTTGATTACATTACGTAATACTGCATTATCAGGAGCGTTCAACT
>JAASFE010006137.1:144331-159257 GCA_013365205.1 Pseudocercospora cruenta
TTTATTAAAATACTACTATAGACTTAAATAGTAATCTAGAGCTTCTAGGGTAATAGATTAATACGTAGACCTATCTTACGATAGATAGCGAGTAGATAGCGAGTATTGGCGAGTATAGAAGATATAGAATGGTAGAAATGCGGTATATAGGTAGAAAGTGGCATTGTCCACTTGGTATATCTAGGCCTCCCTACACTTTTCCCGAACTCAATCGAAGGATCTCCGCCAAGATCTGCCAGCATCTGTCAGAGACAACACAAGCTTTCGACCATTGCCTCATCGGCCAACAACACCTCTCGCGTCTTCCAAATAGGACATGAGATAAGCTGTGAATTGAGTCGGTCCGCGCGGCTCGCCCTGACGTGGTAAGTGAAGTCATCGCAACAATAAAGCACAGGTAGGTCCATCGCGACAATTTCGGTCTCTCTTACCAGCTTCAATCCACGGGAGAAGATCTGTAGCAGTACCTCTCACTTGCTGCCAATCAGACAAGATGCGGTCCTCATACACCCTCGCATTCGCCGCCGGCGCAACAGCGCAATACTCCTCGAACCTCCTCCCATCAAACCCAGGCGGCGCACTCCCAGCAGGCGTTCAAGCGCCAGCGACAACCGGTTTCGAGAATGCAACCATTCACCCAGCTCGCGGCGGTCTTGCGGTATGCGTGTCCGGATATGTGTCAGTCACAGCTTCAACGTCGAAGAACCTAAAGTTCAAGAACTTCAGCTGCCAAAGAACCAGTCGCAGGTAACAGGAGGATTTGGGGACATGGTTTCGTCTGGCTCGACTGTGATGCAGGATATAATGGATGGAACGCAGTCGGTCAATGGGACATACAAGATTGGTGCTACGCTTTGTACGCCGGCAAATGACACCAAGCCCGATCAGATACAGGTTCTGTCGCATGGTGTTGGTTTCGACAGGAGCTATTGGGTAAGCATACACTCTTGATCCCAGAAGGATCAGAGCGTGAAGACTAACACTGCACCCAGGACTTCGCCCCGGGCTACTCCTATGTGGGCGTCGCGGCCCAATACAGCCACGCAACCTTCTTCTACGACCGCCTCGGAGTAGGCCAGTCCTCCAAACCAGATGCCCTCAACATCGTCCAAGCACCCCTCGAAGTCGAGATCTTGCACGAGCTCCTCACAAAAGTCCGCTTAGGCTACTTCAGCGACATCACACCCAAGACTGTTGTCGCGACCGGCCACTCTTTCGGCAGCATCCTCACCCAAGCTATTACAGCCCAATACCCTTCCTTAGTCGACGGCGCAATTTTGACCGGCTTCTCGGTAAACATCACCGCGATGCCAACATTTCTCCTCGGAAACAACTTCGCCATCGCAGCTCAGGACCAACCCTACCGCTTCTCCGACGCGCCACAAGGCTACCTCGTCTCCGCATCCCCAATCTCAAACCAAATCGGCTTCTTCAAAACTCCCGGCTTCGATCCAGAAATCCTAGCTCTCGCAGACGCAACAAAAGGCACAGTCACCTTCGGCGAACTTTTGACCACTTCTGCTGTTTCGGCTGTGGCTTCTAACTTCACGAAACCTGTAGCGGTGGTGAACGGAGCTAATGATTTCCCTTTCTGTTTTGGAAATTGTTCGTTTCCGACTAACTTGGCGGAGGCGGTGTTTCCGAAATTGTATCCGAGTACGAATAAGACGGGAGCGTATCTTGCGGAGGCTGCGGGACATGGATTGAATTTGCATTATTCTGCTGTTGAGGCTTATCATTATTTGCAGGACTTTTTGGGGAAGAACCTTTAAGATGGACCAAGAGATTGTATGGACGAGCAGACCGGTTGCAGATACGCATGGAGATAGGAGGGATAGAGAAGGTGGACAGTAACGTAATGTAATGCTGGAGAACTGATCTTGGGCAGCCTTTGGGCACTCCAAGCTGTCAATCTTGAGACTGAACGCTGAGTCGACCGACTTTGCCGGTATGGTTGTCGTCTGCAGCAGAGCCCTGCAGACAGAGCCGCAATGTATCGGCAGGAGTTCAAGCGAGACTCGGGTCTACTTGCTCCAACACCAGTCGACCCTGCACAGTTGTGGTTCCATATCCCTTGGACGTTCGGGACCACATTCGGTCTTGTCTCGCGTCACATCCGCGTTGCGTCTCTTCCGCTGCCGCGACTCTTCCTTTGATCTTGAAGTCTTCATCACTGCCATGGCGAATCTAGAGGAACCGGAGGACTTGAACGCCTATTTGGCGGCAACTGCCAGAGTGTCGCGTCTGGCGCAGGAAAAGCGAGAAGCTAAGCGCAGGAAACTCGCGCATTTGGAAAAAGACGAAGCTGCAGTGGACGGTGAAGAGGCTAAGCGTCCCAAGCATTGACTATGTCCCGTGGCTGTAATCTCGTCATCTGACCATTGTCCAACCAAAGAGCTGACATTGAGTAGAACTCAATTCTCTCAAGCTCAGACTTATCTCATCGGTCCGGATAGCATCGCCTTCTCGCTTCACAGCAATGTCCTCAAACATAGATGTCCCGCCTACTACGAGCTATATTGGACACCGACCACACGCCAGATACGAACGGAAATCGTGTGCTGCTTTATCAAGATGCGGGAGTCTTCTCAATATTCGTGGAATGGCTCTATGGAGGAACGATCTTACACTCAGGAGCGAGTGATCATGATTGTACAAACGATGAGGTCCGATTGATACCACCGAGGACGCGCACAAACGTCCCACACTTTCGCGATGAGACTCTTGTGGATATTTGGATATTTGGCATGACCAACACGTTCTACGATATAGCCAATGAGGCTATCTCGCTGTTGGCCCAGCAGAACGCTCATGCAGAACAAACCACTTCAAGGCGGGCCGTGGAGAAGGCATTCGCAGTGACCATCTTCCAAAGTAAGATGCAGGATTTCTTGGTCGATGAGGCTGTATTTTGCATCGGCGACAATGGTATTCGCGCTCCGAGCTCTGCGATCGGGTGGCCCGCGAACTACATCTCACGCATATTCGATGGGTTCTTACTCTGCTCACACGACATTGTAAAGGCGATCGACAATTTTTAATCGAGAAAAATCGCAAAGATGACTGCATGTACCATGCACACAACGAGCTTTCGATACCATGCCAACCAAGGCGTAGACGGGCCCCAAACAGTCCGACCGGTGTGCTCGGCTTAGCAGTCAAAGAGCAGTGAGTGACTATATTCCTCCTACCATCGCGGATTGAACATTTGTGACAATCAGGTACTCGGAGCTTGTCACCATTCTGCTTGGCCCAGAAGCAATGCCTTTTATCTTACACAAGACAACGCTATTTTCTGCCTCCGGTTATTTCAAAACGATGTTTACTAGCAGGCTGCGAGAGGGTGCGACACAGACATTGCGCTTGCAAGACGTCAAGCCGCATATCTTCCGGATGTTTGTCGCCTGGCTGTACACTCGCACAGTATCGCCAGTCCCTGCCGAGGCGCTGATGGAGCTCCCGAGTGACAACAGATGGCGTGCAGCTGTCTCAAGCTATAGCGGCCGGCTTCTATGCGCCAACAGAATCTAACCCGACCATCGAAGCAAGACGATGCGTGGAATGGACGGAGTCGACAGATCCACTCATGAATCCAACTCTGGCCTTCGGAACGTCAAGGCCGGTCGAACGGTGCCAAGGTTTTGCATACCTGCAGATGCTGCACGTGAGCATGTGAGATATAGAGTCCGGAGTTTCGTCCGAGAGGCTGATGGCGCATGAAGAACCACTGGTCGTATTCTCCAGCCAGGTGGATCGTTCTCGCGTGGACCGTCTGGGACTGCTCTCGGACGACGTGTTTCAAATCGCAGGCCCAGCTCTACCAATGCGAGAACTGCCGCAAGGCATATCTTGCCCCAGGTGCTATGGTTGCATGCACGATGAGTCCGTGATTGGCGACACTGTTCGGTCCAAAAGCACATAATACATTTGACAACCACGAGTTGCGCATTGTGGTCTCTGGTCCCACAAGATGTGTCAAGACCTACCGAAGTCCAAGTGCGATTCTATACATGCAAACTTACCCTGTGGTCTTCGAACAGCAATCTGCGCACTTATTCGGAAGGGCGAAAGTAGAGCTGATCTTGTGCGTTGCGGCAGTTGATACAGCTCCATTCAGTAACTGCATGACTACTCATATCACCTCATACCGTGGACTCCATCTGGACCATCATCATATATGCCCAACCCAAGGACAACTTCCGCTCTCACTGTGCTTGCATTCTTTCACCAATGACCTCCACAATCGATCCTCTGCCTAGGAGTGGGTCGAAGACCAGGCTGCTCGATCACCTGGGCCTTGACATGAGGAACCTATGGCATCGTCGAATATACAACCTAATGAAACTCGAGGCAAGCGAAGGCCGGAGAAGAATCATCATGCGGCTCAAAGGTCGCTCAACGCCCGACGAAGAGATACCAGAGACTGAGCAAAGAAGTGTCAGTACTTCACAGATCGACGAGAGAACGCTGCATGAAGAAGTGTTTCGAATCTACCAGACTGCTTCATCAACTACGAAGCCCATCTACGACATTGCGAGGGACCCAAGAAGTCCGGATGGGCCAAATTGGATCATACGATGGATGCTTTGGCATGTGTTCAGATACAGAGATGGGCGACAGAAGCCACGAAATCGTACTACTCCTCGTCTGCCGACCGGACAGGACGACAGGAGCAAAGGCCGAAGTGTGCTCGGAGATGACACTGCTGATCACACATCACCCACCTTTGCCAATGCCTTGCTCAGTCCAGCCAAGCAGACAGCATCTCGCAGGCTATCTGGTAACATGAGCCAGCCAGATTCACGCAACGCAGTGTCCGAAGGCCGCAGTCAGCAATTCTTCGACCCCGTTCGAGGGCAATGGTACACGCGAGGATCGCGATGAAACTGCGCAGCAATGGATCTCTGATTACTATCGCAGTCCATTTCCATCTTTCTTCATGCACGGAAAGTGTTTTGGCGTTGGTCTTTGGCTCTGGCGGTGATCTGGCTAGGACATTGAATAACACAACGAGCATCGTGAGCAAGATGCTTGCAAAGGTCGCAGAAGTCGAGATGACAAGCTCTCTGAACTTCTGAAAGTGCTCAAATGAAAGCCGCAGGTCATGCTGAGATGAGCTTCGAATTTAGCGTTGGTCGGAGCAATGCCACAAATACATCGTTCGAGGGGCGCTAATGTTGAGGTTTGAAAGCCCACCCTATATCAATTATGATCCTTTGCGAGCTCGAAGAGAACGAAGGTACTTTCGGGTGATATTGCCAATCTTTGAAGCGGCAATCCACACCTGTTCAAAAAGCATCAATCGACACCTCAAAATGCCATGGACGACCGCTCGGAGCAACGTTGCCTAGGTACATTCCAGGTACATTCGATGCCTGTATGAAGCCTCGCTATGCGTTATTTACATGGTTGGTCATGTAGTGGTATCTGTACCCAGGTACCACGAGCTCAACACGACGACCAGTATCGAAGGATCTGGTACGCTTGTGTAGACGAGAGACAGGCAGCGTTGATTGGGTGGGGAGCTCGGCTTTGATCCGCTCTCTATCAGCACACCTGCCTGGCGCAGCCATGACGATGCCTCCTACAGCCAGACCAAGCAGAGCAATCTAGCCTTGCACTGGGTGCCCTAATTGAACTAGTAGCCAAAACACCATGCAGCCCAGCAAGCCCCTCTTCGCAGTCTCAGAATTCTTACGACCGTTATTTGGTGTGTGGGCTACGCGACCGAGGCGCAAGACGGGTATCTCTCGACGTCCGCCGAGTCCTTCACTGGGCATGTCTCTCAAAACGGACATGTTTCACAGCAGCCAATCTCATAGCGAGCTATCAAGGAATGTGTGTCTCGTCAAGATAACGCTTTAGCAGGCATGCTGTGATGGTATGCACATCTCACGACAACTAGCAAGACATGCGGCTCATATGTATTCTCATTGCTCGAGTTCAAGATGTCCAGAATATGTTGCCCGTATGTCAAAGACGATTCTCGACCCAGAGAGACGCTTGAGCCCCACGCCATCGTCCTTATCCCCGCTTTGCTGCCCTTAGTCTGTCAGGGTTCGAAGGACATCGCAATGGTGGTGATGATTGAATGAAGGCCACGGCTCCATCACCTCGACAGCCACCTTGATCTTTCTATTATGTATCCGGCAACACCTGAGTGCTCGCTTGTGTCTTTACTCCAGAAATCGATGAGCACGCCTTAGCATCGGGCTTTGGAACTCATTGAGACAGCGTTCAATCGGGAACGGTACTCGCGCATTCGCTTGCAGACCTTGCTAGGTCCGAAGTGACCTGAACTGGCAGTGAGTCTCGTGATCGCGACGACATTCGTGCTTCGTTTCGACCATGTAGCCGCTCAAGCTCTCGGACATGCAACGCACGAGGGGAGTTGATGATGACAACTGCCGGGCCTTGCGATGCCTATTTGCTTGTCTGCCCACCTGTTTGCTGGCCTATTGTCATCTTGCACATGCACAAGTAATGCGTAGAGCACTGTGATGCACAGGAAGCGATATCGTGTTGGGGAGAGGTGATGTTGGAATAGGGTCCTGTCGTGCAAAGCACATTTTAATGCCTGTCAAACGAAGACGGAGAAGGACCGACTAGCGATGGCACAAGGCTGTTATAACCACAAGACGGCTAAATGGGGTCTGTAACGCCCAGCAAACAGTGTCCCGAGAGAATGGTACCTGCGTGGTATGAATTAGCCTTCTGCACCTCGGTGAGCTGACCGAGCTCCGCTGGCCAAAGGTGGACAGAACAGGTACCGCTCAGACGGCCCGCCGCATCAGGTGAAGATGCACTTCACTTCTATAAAGCAGTCCAGACTCAGAAATGAAGAGCTATTGCTTTTAGCTCGCTACTCCTGCAAGTCACACATGCTCGGGAGATATGAACGACTAAAGCATTTCCCTAAAGCAGATCAGCAAGCTACCTCAATACGCAGCCCGACCAAGCCATGTGCTATGTCAACCTGATCACATGGCTCAAGTGCGACCACTTCTCTGTTCGTCACCAGCTGTGCGAGGATCAACGGCAGCAAGGACGGCGAGAGTTCTGCACAAGTTTGCACACAAACCAATCGCAACGGATATTCCCGTTGAGTACGGATGCTGCCCAGATCGTTCAAGACACCCCAGTACTGCGTCGAGCTCAACTTACGAAACTTGGTACCGAGAGCTGGGCATCACATCTACGCAAGCAAAATCTTATGGCAGAGCGACGGCTTTTGGACCACAAGCCACTCTGACTGAGTCGGAAAGCAGCGGGTGATTAAACAGTTGATCATTGAATCAATCTCGCCTAGAGTTCAAGGTCCCATCGAGGGCGCGAATTGTCGTGCGATATTGAGACGGCGAACACTCGCGCTCACGAGATGAGAGTCGAGCTGTGGCAACACGATATCTTAGTGCTAGCAAATGGAAGGCCGGTCGCTACGAGGAGGGATGTCGAAGCTCGATTGATTGGTAGATTTACGACGATCGCACCGACAACTTGTGAGGCAGCAAGATCAGCGCACTGCAAATGAGAGAAACAGGTCAGAATGGGCGGTATGTAAAAGCAGGCGTTATCTTCACCAGTCACAACGATATGATTTCATCGCCAATGAATCACATCGAGACAAATTACTTCGTCTCCTCACACCTCCTCTTCAAATCCTCATTGAACTTTACAAATCCTTCCTAATTCTGCTCGCCACTTTCTTTTTTCGTAGTCTTCATTGTGAAATTCAATAGACCGGAGAAGTCCTCATACTGCACGAATCTCGTACCTCCAACGCTCTTCTCTGAACGATGAAATTCGAAACAGTGATCACCTGTGAAGATTCCTGGGAGAGAGCCTCGCCATTTGAGACGGCTCGGAGAGTTCTCCTGCGATGAACGTTGTCAGATTCGAGGGATTGAAAAGTCCGTGGGATGTAGGTACCAGGATCGCTGGACTGAAGCTCATGCCTGATGATAAGACGACTTCGAGTTTATCGCCTTCGGTGAGGTCGATGCCCATTCTGATGGGATCTTTGGGCTTTATGGATTTGAAGTGGACTTTGTGCCAGGATGGGTAAGACGCGAAGTCGAGGACCTGTTTTGTAGTCTTAGCTTCAGTAAAACCAGGAAGAGTTGCACTTAAAGCACGAAATATTTCTCGAACTCGCTCTGGGAAGCCGCGATCTCAATCGCCGCTGCCTCAACGTGGACAACAACCATGATGTTGCTTAGACGAGTCCGGGTCGAGTGGGATCATTGCAACATATCTAACCACAAGGCTCTCATATATTGTGCAACTGTAAATCACAACAGGAATATCAGTATACCGCTGCGTTCCGGCAGGATTCCATCCCATGTCAAAGGATCAAAGCTGAGCCCGTGAAGTAAGACGCTCACTGGGCACAGCGAAGGCACTTCTCATTCAAGCAAGACATTGATTTCCTTTCCAGGCTGCCATATGGATCAAGCATCAACAAAGGCAGCACAGCTGAGCGCGTTCGCATTCGCAAAGCGTCAAAGATAAAGACATGTTCATCCGTCTGCTACGATCGGGGTGTCGTGCTGCCCGTATCGTAATGTACGCCATCGAAGTCATGCGGGCCATTTGTGCCCGATGGCCTCGCTGAGGTGCCTGTCCGAATCTTGGGCATTGAAGTGAAGTTGCATGCCGGGTTAAAGGAGACCAGGAAGTGTAAAAGACCATCGGCAAAGCTTCTAGGATGACGATACAAAGCATACAGATGGCCAAGTCAAGTCGCTCTTCGTTGCCGAGCTCCTGGCTCAATATGCCCGTCAACGAGCAGCACATCTCTGTTGAAGCGGTGAATTGAGCTGTGGTCGGGATGAGAATTGCAAGACCAATAAGTTTTGGTCCTTCGGATGCCACATTCGATAACGGCGTCCTCCTCCACATGTTCGCCCGACGAAGTCCGGGAATGCTCGGGACCACATCCGGAATCCAGGGGCTTGTCTTTGGATGTTCCATATTTGCTTGCCTTCAACATGCTTCCACGTAGGCAATTTGGCCATACGTCCGGACACACGAGCGCAGTTGACTTCTACAATAGACACATCTCCATGCAATCCGAAACGACCTGCGAAAGGCCGTCGAAGTGGTAGCAACAGGTTCCACGAGTTTGTCGCGCGCTCAACCGATAGCAACTCTTAGGTGACAGCAACAGCTGTAGCTACCACGGCAGTCAGGACGTGGGTCAATCAGGAGCGCTTTGAAATGAACACTCAAGGCCTTCCGCGCTCGAACCCAACTGGTGCTCGGAGTCCTGCTCTTATGTCCATGTTCGCATGCCAGCGCAACGAAGCCTCAGAGGTCGTCCATAGAGACATTCTACGCCAACTCCGCTTGATGTCGACGTCTCAAGCGTATGAGGAAGAGCACGGATATTAGGGATGAACGATCTCACGAGAAGCCACACAAGACTGAGTTGAACTGGCGGTGCAGAGGAGAAATTGCTGGCGAAAGTACTCTCGTGCTATCCTGACTGATGAAGAGGTTAAATTGGGAAACCAGCACCTCTAGAGACACTTTTAGATGTCACTCTGGCGTAGGACAATAACCTGGCCTCTGCTTCCCCGGAGTGAGAGTCGCTACTTGCATCCCTAGCACTTTCGAGATGAAGTGTGCGGTGAAATGGTGCGTCTGGTAAGCTGCATAGCTTGCGTACTAATGTCATTGACACAGCACAGGTAGACGTGAAAGGTGTAGGAGAGGCTGCCGCGATCGCACTGTCAGCAAAAGACTGACGCGATCCAGCTCAACGAAGCCCTCGCCGGACCTGCGCAGATAGACATGAGGTCGGGCCAGAGCTCCACAAGCTCCACTTCACACTTCACACCTCGGCTCTGCTACCCGTAGGCGCAACCCTTCAAACCTGGAAGCCACTCGGTCTTCTCGATTGCTCATACTACACACTACCCAGCTCGACTCGATGTCAAGCTCGAAAGTCACAACATCTTCGGGTGGCAACGACCATGTCACGGCCGCCTACAACGCCACGGATCACAAAGAGTTGACCTCGGTATACGATGCATGGGCTCTAGAGTACGACGAAGATCTCCTCAAGCAGCAAGGGTACGTGGCGCCTGTCCATGTCGCCCAAGCTATCGTAAATGCCGGAGGCAACATCGAAGGCCTCATTCTTGACGCTGGTTGCGGCACCGGACTTTCTGGCTCAGCATTAGTCAAAGCGGGCGCAAAAGTCGGCAGTATTGATGGTCTGGATCTTTCTTCTGGTATGCTCGATGTCGCGAGAAAGACAGGCAGCTATCGCGATCTGGAAGTTGCGGATCTCACCAAGCCAATATCGATGCCAGACTCGACGTATGATATCGTAGCTTGCGTTGGAACATTCACACACAAGCATGTCGGACCAAAGCCAGCTCTGGGAGAGTTCGTGCGAATCTTGAAAACGGGCGGCATCATCGCTGCTACTGTGCTCGATGACATCTGGGATGAACAAGGATTCGCTGTGGAGGTGGAAAGATTGGATAAGAAAGGGAAGGTGGATGTAATAGGAACGCAAAGTATGGATTACAGAAAGGCTGCAGACGTCAAAGCCAGGATCTTGATCATGAGGAAAAAGTAGAGCTACGGTGAGCCTTCCATTTCACAATGACGACTGCTTCGACAATGGGGCTTCCTCTCAATTCTGAACGAGCGGCGGAGGCCGTTGATCGCGATCGAGCCATATGATTCGGAGACTTTCTGACGTCGGATAATGTTTCGCAGGTCCTTTACGACACTTCCAGGAAGATCTACCTCGTCGTGCTCGATCATTCGGACAAAGTTGATTTTAGCCGCCTTCGATCTGCGAAGGTCTCTATCTCGCTTCTTCTCTGCTTTCTGCTTGGTCGGTCTCGTGCTGCGTCTGATGCGGCTGGACTCCTCGTTGTCCCGATCTTCGTCTTCGGTATCTGAATTGCGAGGCATATTTTCGAGAATCTCCTCATCCGTCGCACCATGCCTGACTATCCACCCCGGGAGCTTCTTTGGTCTCAGAGTCGACGTCTCGTCATCCGTTTCCCTAGCATGCCAGAACTCTTCGCGAAAGCACTTCTCGATCAGCGACTGAGGGAACTTGAACACTTTTGTATAACCTGTGCCCATTTTGCGAAGGCCGATCCTGCCTGTGCCGAGGCAGTATTTTCGAACAATGGCATCCGAAGGCCATTCATGCAATACGTAACTCCACTCATAAGCAATGCTCGAGCGTATTGCTTGGACCCTAGGAATGCCTCCGAAAATTGCATATACCATGTCAAATCCGGATTCAGAGCACCATCTACTTCGTACGAATGGCTCGAAGTATTGAGCTTCATAGAAGGCTATTGTGAGAGCGTGGCCAAGTTCGTGACACAGTGTCTCTGCCAACCAGAATTGGCGATCCCTCAGTGCATATGGGTGGCGACTATAATCCCCAGCTGCTGAGTTGATATCGTCGAGAATGGAAGCATTGAGCAGAATGCGCGACTTGACGCCATGTGGGAACTTCTCGCGCAGATCATCTGAAAGTGCTCCATCCTCCTTGTTGCATTGTCCTTCCCTGGTCTCGCCAAGTGTGTCAGCGAACTTGAACTGGACCATGTCAACAAGGTCCAGAAGAAGCAGCTCAGCACCAATGCGAATCTCATCATTGGAGGCCTTTGGTCCTGGTCTTGGATAACAAAGAAGCTCCGTTGCCTCGTTCAAGCGATCTGTAGGCTTAGCCTTTCTGCCTCTACAAGTCTTACTGAGACAGTCATCACCGCTGCCGGCTTCTCGAGGAAGGTAGAGATCGCCATATGCCATATCCAGCATGTGCTTACGAACGGAATGCATGCTCAGAAATCGAGACGCGAGTTGAAGAGCCGGCTTGAGCAGTTCCCAGTTAATTCGAGATTGAATGTGTTCGGACGTTGATGCGAAGTTCCCAGGAGCGAAGATCGGGTGTATGGCATTTTCAAGATTGCATTCGAACGACTCGGGCTCTTCGCCTTGGAAGTTTCGAAATGCTGAGCAGCAGAAATACGGGCATGGTCTCGGCTGCTTCGACATAATGAGATCAGACTACCGTCCAGCGGCTCGTAACCGGGGCAAGAGAATGGAAGGAAACACCAAAGATAGTTGGCTGAGGAATGATGGAAACGTGCGACGCTTGAAGTCTCACCCTCGAGATGCATATTGCTGCTGGCACTTCAGAACAAAGACAAAATATAGCTTTCGAGATCAATACTTCTTTTCAAAGAGCTATAGAAAAGACAACAGCAGATTCTTTGTTCTTTTGTTCTCGATCAATGCATCTCATTTCACCTGGACATGAACCGCAACGAGATGGACACGATATGACCTATCGCTTTGATTGCGATTGCGATTGCGATTGCTCTCATTGCAGCATGAACAGGCTATGGTATGGCACTTACTGTAACGCCGAAGGCACAATTGACATCGATCATCTCTCATTGATCGCTTGAAAGTCCCTTTAGGCAGTCTTCCATGATTCTGAGAAGGCTCGTTGTCCAGCTTTCAAGGCCAGTGGTAACTTCAACCACCAGCGCTGCGACCTGACTATGCCCTCGCCTTCTTCATCAATGCTGTCGACGTCGCTCAGCGAGTTCTCTTTCTCGCCACGCAAGAATCTCGCGTAGCGAGCCTGCACGTCATTGGCAATTTCACTACGGTGAGACACCTGCAGAATGGCCTTGGCCCGCCAGTGATCTCGTTCTCTAGAGGAAAGATCGTTGAGAACCTGACGAAAAGCTTCATCCTGCACATTACCTGTGTGCTTTCTTTGAGCGATATGGCGTGTAAGAGCTGCAGCGTACACTGCCTCGAAGTGCCCTTGATGATCGAAGTCAGTAGAAATGTCAAGGAATGCGTTCGGATTGGCACTTCTTCTGTCGCCATGGATGGGGTGCGTAAGTGCTTTGGTCGTCCTCTCTAGCATGTCCGGACTGACATCGCCCTTGAATATGGTCATCAGTGAGGACATGACGGGTAACCTGAAGTCGGGCTCGAACACATCTGCGATATTGACTGCTCCGTTGAGGCGCTTGCTGTGATTGGTTTTAACGCTTGGGTCTTCGGCTCTGACTTTGAGCCAAGGAGTGATCTTCTTGGGAAGCGGAAAGGTGTGGATGAACATGTTAAGATCCTGCTTCGGGAGATTGCTCCACTTCACAGCGTTGTAGACATGAGCATGGATCGTTCCATGGATCAGAAACTCGTCACCGTAATCTCGGTAGCAAGTTTTGCTGTTTTGGGATGTCTGCATAGGCTGACAGATGTCCAGGAGGGTTCCAGCATTGATGATGAGCTTTTTAGAGTCTTGTTCTCGGAGCTCCATTGTATTGAGAATGTACAAGGTTAGAGATTCGTCCTCCGCCATACTCTTGGCCATGGCCATGCAAAGTGGTAAAGAATGTGTCCAGGAGGTAAGCTGGGTGCCCTTCTTCTTATTTTGTAGATGATTCTTGACTTGATCGCCCACCACTTTGCTCCCATTCTTCAGGAACGCTATGCTGCCATACTGTGTCTTTGGCAGAGAGTATGATCTGGGCTTCATCTGGTCTTCATCGGCTTGACATCCGGTGTGACTGCTGGTCATGATGCGAAAAAGAAATGGAGTCGGGCTCTTCGCTGCTGCTCTGACACGATCTACAAATGCTTCAGTGGACTTCTGATCTGCCATGATAGACGGAATGGCGTGGATTGTGCGCCTCACCAGATCGCAAGACGAAATGGACATCATATATTCGCAGCCTCTGTCTCAAGATCACTTCGTTTGCTGCAGTTTGCCGTCCTCCATGGTACGTGCGGTCACCGACAGAGACAGAGTCTTCTATCATTGAGTAGGAGATTCCACCTCTACATTCCATTTGCATGTATTGTGAGGTTTGCTTCGATTGGCGTCCTACGGTGGCCTCCAGCTCCCAGCTTTGTGAGCTGCGCGACTGATGGCCTAGGTCAGTAGTCAGCATCCGCGAGCCATGACGGCAGCCCGCACACCGACACGTGCTGAGGAACATAGGTACCACTTCTCTGCTTTCGCTCGGGAAGCCGTCGAAGGCGGACTGTCGGGCGACTACCACTCCCTCAGGTTATCCGTTCACACCATATCTCAGCCAAGTGTCCCGAAGGCGCGCCTTGTCCGAGCCTAGATGATCCGGTGTACAGGGCTCCTGTCAGGTGATTCGTCTTAGCAGGCCAAAACCCGATCGAGGTCCTTCTGTCAGACGCTGAGCGATCAGAAGTCACCACGAGTGTGGTCCCATGCGGAGGAATGAATTCCATGAAACACGAGAGCCCGCGCCTCGATATAGTGACCCTTACTTCCCTTTTGGCTAAGCTCAACGCTGTTCGCGACTCATGCCAACGGGCAGCGGAGTGCTAATAACCGTACCGTGCCGTTTCGTGCTGCCTCCCGCACCTGGGGAGGAAGCGCAAACAGTGGAGCAGAGTGGTGGCCATTAGAGTCGATCATGACGGCAGCGGCGGCGGCTTTTGGTATGCCGGGGAATCGGTGGGTATGTCGATATTCGAAAGTCAAGAAAGCAGCGGAAGAAGAACAGTCAAAAACGCGGCGCGAGGAGTGCGGGAGGCGGAACTTCCAAACGCGCTAGTGCTGCGCACGGGCTTCACAACATGCCTGAGGCGACTTTCACATGCCCGCAGCAGGTACAAGGACTGCAGCGGTACGCTACATGCCCTTCCCTCAAGCATCGGGGGCTGTTGGGTCTGGTTCTTGGGAGCCAGTATCGTGGGCTCTGGAGAGATGTGAACCGGCGGTGACCTTCTTGCGAGCTTGACTAGCATCGTCTTGTTCTGGAGCTGAGTCTTCGCCGTTCATGTGCTCGAAATGCTTGGGAAGGCGAGACCGACCAAGTGCGATCTCATGTTGACTGGTGAGCGGTGGCGACGCGAGTCCTTCCAAATGCACAAAGAT
>JAASFE010006137.1:159376-173940 GCA_013365205.1 Pseudocercospora cruenta
CAGCAGATGCCAAAGGGTCTTGTGAGAGCAGGAGTCATGTGAGCTGACCGTATACCAAGAGCGTTTCTATCCTGAGAAAACATGATTCAGCTTTTTCCAACCCGTCGGCCTGTTTACGGTCATGGGCAACACTCCAGCACAGCCTGGAGTCAACACCTGGGAGCAAAGGTTTGGTGCAAGATGTTGTTGGTCTTCTTCAACTCTTACGCACCATCAAGCGGCTCCAAAGGCGGAAAGTCTGGTGACATCGTGTGTTCCGTTTGTTCAGAGAAGCTTTCTTCGATCTTGGAGAGAAGCTGGTCTCTTGCGCGAGGTCCACGGTACATGGAAGGATCTCGGATATCGTGCATGAGTCCTGAAGATGTAGTCGTTTCTACGAGGATGATCTAACCTCGTTTCCGTACGTGGAGTTGCTACAAACCAAATCCCAAACGCCAGGACTGAGTGTTCAAAGTGGTCCGATGCCGTCTTGCTCGTCCCAATGCGAGTATTACTCCTTGCATCGCGGCCAAAGTGCATCTCATACTCGATGATGATGACTACTTGTTCTGATCGACTGCAGAGATGGCAGCAGAGAATGAAGTTGAGGGAAGACAGGGGCGGGATCAAACTCTCACGGACTCAGCTCCGGTCCAAAAATAGATCGGCAAACGTCCAAACTCCCGCTGTCAACATCCTCCCTTGCCTGAACACGGTTCAACATCGCCATGAAATGCGGGATCTTCGCATCAGTCCTCGCTACCGTGGAGATGCTCTGTAGACAGGACGATGATGTGCTGCACGACCCCAATCTGCCCATAGCACGCCTCTACGAAGGACTGCCGGTAACATGACGATCATGAGATGGCCGGAACCGTGAAAGAGCCGGCGGGCTATCGAACAGCCTTGTACAAGAGCAGAAATGGCCAGGTCATGATCCCGTGGGCTACTTGCATCTCATTTTCCATCAGTCGCCGCGCCGAGATGTGCTGAGAGAGTGACGAGGCAGTGCCTTTGTCCCAGGCACAATATTAAGCCAAGCCAAGCCAAGCCATTATAGTGTAGTCGACCTTGATGACTTGTGGCTCACTCTGATCAGACTCGAGACAAGATCTTCCGACGAACAGACCCCCATCGACATCGCGATAATGATCGGCGCCCTCGTTCTTATCGCGATCGCACTCGCCATTGTCCATGCGAATCTGGTGCACTCTCAAGAGCTTAAAAGGCGGAAGCGGATACAATGTGAGCAGTCGGTGGATGCTGCTAGATCGAGGAACGAGTGAAGAAGTAGAGGGAGATATGATGCGGTGGACGAGCAGTCGGCCACCATTGAGGACGCCGTCCGGTAGAAATACTGGACCAAGATGCAGAAGCCATGGTCCAAGTCCCCAGATGCGTTTAGCCAGCAGGAATACCTGTTGTCTTGGAGTCAATGTTTCAGATCTTGATGGGAGAGCTTGCAGATTCTGAGTCCGCTGGGGCCCGCGTCTTGCAGTATCAAGGTGTGCCGCCAAAATTTTGTCGAAGGCGATGAGAATGGACGAATGGCCTTTCAATGGAAGCGCTACTTCGACTTGCTGGAGCTGAGGTTCGACGTTCTCTCTGGCCTGAGATTCGGCATTTTAATCGTGCATGGAGAAAGTACACGTTGACGCTTGAGCTTCCGAACCATCTCCAGGTCTGCGGAACGCAAGATGGCTGCAAGCAAGCTGCTCGTGGGGTCGACCAATGTACTCTAGCCCGCTCTCTTCAATCTTTTGAAATTGACATGAAGTTTCCAGCAGTCCTGAGTCCTTCGAGTTAGCACTCGATGCTGTCTCTCGGCCGGCCATGGCTATCATTGCAAAATCTTTGTTGACCTGGCACAAGATACTGCAATCTGGTCAAGATCAGATCCAGATCAAGATGCGACGGTTCATCGTCTCGCTCGCTAGGACTCATTGGAAGCTCCTTGCCCATACAAGCCCAGTACATTGCTCTCGGGCTTGTCGAAACAGCCGCATCGCACAGCTCTCGGCTACTGCCGAAACAAAGACATTGTTTTGAGAAACAAAGTGATTGTGAAGATTAATGCGTGCGCGCACTTCACTTCGCTGCTGGACTTGGACCCTTCAAAAGCTTAATCTTCCGCGCTAAGCAAGACAGCACCACCGCTATCACCTTCCACCTCGACCACGCATTCGACAACATCGCATACCAGCTGTCTTGCCTCCATCTTTACGACTCGACTCTACACACCGACTCGAACCAGATACCATCACACCAATCAACATCATGTCGCAGCGCAAGTTCAACGCCGTTGCCGCCGCGTTCGAAGATGAGAACCCTCGAAACTGGCTTTTCAAGAACATGCCGCTTGTCGTCGACTGGCTCAAGACCAAGTACTTCAAAGATGGCATGAAGTCAAGCAAGTCGCTCGATGACATCGTTGGCTACATCTCCGTACCCACCGGCCACGACAAGACCATCGCCAACCTCGCCGGCGCCCTAAAGATGAACAGTCGCGTCGAAGTCATTCCCAAAGGCACCGAGAAGAACAAGGTCACCCTCTACCGATACAAGTCCAAGCTCCCGATCCACAACGCCGAGAGCCTTCTCAACTTCTTCGCGCAACCAGAAGCGCCGCTCCATGTCGAGTACAAGGACCTGCAAGACGGCTGGCCAGGCTGCGAGTCCGAACTCCTCATGCTCGAGATCGACCACAAGATCCTTATCATCCGCCACGAGAAGAAGGGAACAATCAAGACCATTCATCCTGACAACATCAACCTCTACATCGACTCCACCGATGACGGCAAAGCTAGCGCCGACTTCTACTCCTTCTGGCGCGCTGTCAAGCTCCCAGATGACAAAGAGATCAAGGAGACGCTCGAGGGGGCCAACATGACTGCCACCAGCCAGCAGACTACGAAGCGCGCTTTCGACGACAAGTACTTCGTCAAGCCACAGGGTCGCAAGCGCCCGGGTACGAAGGGGCCGCAGCGTTTCGATACGAAGAAGGCGACCAATGCTGCGCTCTTCAAGAGTGGCATGTTGAAGGACTATAGCAAGAAATGAAGGGGTTCTGGTGACATTGTGGGATAGGGGAATGACAGAACCTGGGAATTGGCGTTTTTGGATGGGTTTTCTCTTGTTGGCTCCTGAAGATGGTAGCCTTTCGCGCGGCTGGGTTGAGTACTGGCATGCGATATGATGAAGCAGGTAGCGGAAATGAATGGCACCTGTACGACGTGATACAACTCTTAAACTCTCCTTTTTGACTTTCAAAGGCGCTGTGCTTCAAGTATCTGGAGGCCTTACGCGCAGTTGGCGTCAGAGCTAGCTTGCGATAGACCGAAGCAGGTAGCGGAGATAAATTTCAGTGTGTTTATGTGCTACCTGTCTCCAACTGCCTTGCCCACTCCAAGTGCGCTCTGGCTTCCCAAACGCAAAGGACATCTGAGCGGCTGTACCGAGACCTAGCTTCAGATTTGTTGAAGCAGATAGCAGAGACAAATGGTAACCTACAACGTGAGATATGTTCTTCATTCGCGGATTTCTATTGTGCGTCCAGTAGTTTCGGTCGTCGTGCATGGGGCGAAGCATGCAAGCGGTATTGAGGCACTTGTCAACACACATCCGCCGCAATTCGTATAGGCAGTCGCTGTGGCGGTCGGTACTGGTGGGCAGCACTTTGAGGCTATGTGGGTGAAGGTCTTGGTGCAGGTCGGATACGAGGGCAGTCCAAGGTCATCGGCAGCAATTCCTGCCACGAAGGCCATGGCCAAGGCAGCAGAGACAATGCGGAGCATACTGTGGGTATATCGTTGCAGAAATACTGTTGATGGTGAATTGTGCATCGACTATAGAGATCGCATCTTCTTAAGCTACAGTGACGTCGCACGACACATTCAGCTTGCTCGTATTGCGCCAATCCAGGCAATCGGCGACATTCCATACCGCGCTGAAACCCTTCGAGTCATGCTATCGTGTGCCGCCTGCTGCACAAGCGAAAGGGTGTTTGTGTTCCCATTGTCTGCTGAGACCCACAGTGCTCGACGTGTTGAAGGAGCGGTCTTGAGCGCGAATGCGAAGCATAGTGAGCCACAGTTGCACAGAATCGTATGCTGAAGCAACATATTCCCGCGAGGCATGAGTGCTCAGCTGACTCAAATCCGAATCCGGCAGGGCTGAGAAGTGGCGTCGCATGGCAATTTGGGGTCGCATGGCGTGATGCCTGCAATGGCTGAAACGCGACCAAGAGTCAAGAGCATCGTAAGCATGCCCAGAACTGCCACCAGAGGCATGTGTTGTGGAAGCGAGGATCAATGTGCCGTAGCATGATCTCAGCCTTCGGTCGGCAAAGGCAGAAGAGTGCGGGTTGTTCTTTTGGCATATCGGCGGCCATCCACCACGTTCGCGTCTTCAGCTTGCACCACCCACTGCTCTTCCGCTGGCCGTTCGCTTGCTTCTCCTGCGCTCAACAATCTCAGTTGGTGTGCCTGCCAACGGCTCCGTCTTCACGCGTTGTCGCGGCTTTTTCCAATCCTGGTCTTCCTTGCGCTCATTCTCGGAGTCTTCCTTCTCCAGCTTCAAAAAGCTCGATTCTCGTTCATCGGACAGCTCTTCCGAAGGCGATCGCTTTCGCTTGCGAAACTTTGTGGGTCGTAGTTTGGTGGGTTCCGGAGGTTTCGCGACGTGGACGAGCTCTGCTTTGTAGAGCCAAGCTGAAAGATCGGCGAATGGGATGATAATATGCTCATCGTAGGCAGTCGCCGGCAACCTTTGCATGGTCGCCTGCGGGAGCAGGTCAGACAGTGTCAGCTGTACTTCTCCCTCACAAGTGATGCCCTGACTGCCACGAAACGGCATCTCGTGCACATCGCATGCGCAGACTCCAATTTCTTCTCCATTCGCACCGTACTCGATGTCCGGCCGCCAGACCGAGACAGTCGCGGTGTGATCCTTCGGCGCTTTGCCTTTCGCATTGCTGTATGTAATGTCCAGCCCCAGCACACATCTGATCGCATGTTTGGAGTCGATGATGTAGCTCTCCGCCAGCCTGGGCAAGTCCTTCGTCTGCTGCGAATAGCTCACTTCCACCACCAGTGCCGGCATATTTCCTCCCTCTTCAATATCGCCATAGTATGAGGCATCGGGACTTCTGCGCACCACTTGCTCTGCTGCCTCGCTCTCTTGGCTACTGTTCTCTAGCTTAGGGACATGAAGTTCCAGAGTCGTGCTTCCTCCTCCGAAGATGCCTCTTAGCGCTGTGGCGATTTCATCCTGCCCATCTCCTGCCAATCGATCGGCCAACTTTGTGATTTCAGTATCAATGCGACCTAGGACCTGTTGTATGAACTGTTCATGAGTGGCGCTGGGCATGCGCAGCGTGAATCCGCGCTCGTCGTAGTCGTAGTGGACTTTGTCGTCGAAGTAGCCAAAGAGACCTTCGTTTTTTATTCGATCTAAGAGGACCTCAAGGTCGCAGTCAAGAGGAAGTGTCTTCCAAAGGCCTTTGAGAGGATCGAAACCAAGTTGTCCAGAATTACAGAGTTTAAGAAAGTCAATGACCCTGTTTACGGGCGCAATCGAGGCGGCGGAAGGCTTTGGAGAGAGCGGTGGAGAGGGCGGGAGGTGCAGAGACTGTTCGATATCACTGCTGGGAGGTGTTTCGCACTTTGACGACATGAGCGTCTATGCACAAAGCTGTGTGGCAGCTTATAATGCTGCTATGTTGTTGTGATGGTAGGGAAGTAGGCAGAGCGTCGGCGTTTGAGATGGCATGTGAGATTGAGTGAAAGAAGTCGTGACTGCCAAGCCTCAAGATGTTCTTCTCCGACAGAACTTCGCGGCACATCAAACGCTATGCTGAACACTTGAAATTATTGGAACGTGAGGAACAAGTTTCTCTGAGTAGGAAGCTCTGGAATGGACCAAAGCTGCGTCGACTACTCGAATGATGAAAGATATTATCCTTTGCCGCTCATTGTGCATCATTGCTTATTTGACAGCCAAGTCGTCTGATCGCTCTCGACCGGGAGCTGTGAAAGCCACGTCTGGACGAGTTGACCATGTTGGGTTTGCCTACCTTTTCTCAACAGACGCCCTCGAGTGCCTAGTCATCCAGCGAAGACCGCCTCTCCTCATAGCAACTTACTCCGAGCCAGAAGGAGGCTTAGTGCCGGCGGAGCAATCCAGATGCTGCACCTTTCCACAAGCACAGTATTCACTACTGCAGCAATCTCCCACGCAGCCTATTCGTTCTCATCAGTATCAAGCTCCACGAAGAGAACATCAAACGCTCACAATTCCCGATATACTGCTCCTGTCCCGAGACCTCCTGACAATAACTGTACCAATCGTCCGACGTTTGTAGCGTGATTGCTGCGTTGTAGCACTGTGTCGAATAGCATTAGCCACATCCACCTTGCTTTGTTTGTCTTCTTGACTTACCCCTCCGAAGAATACACCCTTACTACCCTCCGCAACATAGTAGTGTCCCAGTCCCTTCTCGTTACAGACCTTTTGTGTGAGTGTGTCGTCTGCAAGTCCGAAATTGCCTGAACTGTCGGCCGCGCGGCAAAGGCAGTATGGAATGTTCGGTGCTGGTTCCACTTGGCGACTGGATAGTCGAGGTGAAGATGACATCCGATGGTAGAGGGCTGGGGATGATTCGATGTCGAAGGAGATGGCGAGAGTTGTAGTGGTTAGAATATTGAGAGCGAGAGTGATGTAGTACATGTTGTCTCAGAAGCCGGATAGATAGAAAGGAGTAGACAGAGCAGAGTATCGAGATTTGCGGGTGGTGTTGTGAGAATCATCCTGAGCACAGCACGCCCTAATCTTATAGAAGTAGAATCCCTGGCTGGACCGCAGAACTTAGCTTTGATGTCGATGCTATAACACCTTTCTCATGCACTTGGTCTTTAGGTACCTGCGCCGATCTGAGTGTTTAATGAGCCCCGGTGCGATCTCCTGTATAAGGGTGAAGGCTTTTAGAGCAGTATGCTTTCGAAAGCAGCGAGGATGCGCCTTCTTCAGTGCCCATTTTGGGCTGAAGTAATCCACAGATGGGGCAAGGACTTTGGTTCATTGTTTCCGAGTGGTCCTATGTGCCTGACGAGCCATGCTCCAACTTGACATATGCTTTTTGGGAAATAAAGGAGCCAGAACAGAAGGCGTGATTCTGAAAAGCCAGTCGACACACGGGCTGCGGCCTTGATGGTCGAGCAAACTTGGCTCGTATCTCGTTCCGAAGTCATCGGCTGGGCATGCAAGACTAACTGTGGTAATGTCTGCCTTGTATTTCTGGAGAGCTGGCAAGCGAATGAAATCATCGTTAGTCGAGCCTCTGCGTCCAGACAGCGGTCGGGTGCTCAGACGTCATCGCTTCGGCCTCTTCTTGTACGCTTGAGGCAGTCACGAAAGATTTCATCTTGCCGGTGTGCATTATTGGAAGCAAAGGTGATGACAGGCGATGCATGGCATGCGGTTTGTGTGTGGAGGAAGGAAAGGTCGCGATGAGCGCGTGAGAAGAGGCGAGATATTTCCGCGGCAGCCGCGGTGACAGAAATCGTGACCGCCAAGTCTCTAGGCCAACCTCTCCAACCTCCCTCTGCTTCATCCTTCTTTCCATCCCACACAAGTCGCACTGCTTTGTCAAGCAAACGATAAATATCAAACTCATATTGCATCTTGACAGGCAATGACAACTTCGACAGACATCTGTCATCTCGATAGCCTCCCTCCCGAACTCCTAGACTGCATCATCTCTTGGCTGCCAGTGGAGGGTCTCATATCAGCACGAGACGTCTGTACCTCATGGCGTCGTCTCATCGATCGAGATCCAGAGCTCTACGACCAACTCTTTCTCCAACCTCAAAAAACCGAGCACTTCGCCAACTGTACTACCTCCGCGCAAGGCCAAGTACCCGAACACACTCTACACGTCTTCAATGATCCAGCAGGCCTACATCCCGAGGCTTCAGATGATCCGCACTACGCCAATGCAGTGCCACTGGGCTTGGTGAATACAGCTTGCTTCGAATCTGGAGTGGATGTTGACGGCCGAGCCGGCATGTCGATCACCTCGTATCTGGCAGAAATAATGCAATCTTTCCAAGTCTTACGTTTCGTCAGGGATCCGCGACCCGAACCTGGTGTCTACAATTCAGAATTATGGCGAGCAATTTACATCACGCAACCCCCGATCAATCGCGTTGAATATTTCTGTTCTCCTATCGGGAAGGTCGAGGAAACTGATGATGTGACTGCCCATACATCCCAAGGCCTATTTCGTCAAATATCGCCCACTGGTCCACAAATTTGATCAAATAAGCCTTATTCTGTCACTCGGGTCTGCTTGACCAAATCGCGGCTATTTCATACCCGTGTAAGCGACAAAAGGCAGACACTCAAAGATCAAGCTTGGCACTCCGCTACCAGGATTATCTCCGCTTACGGCCCCGGGAATTCGCATGCTAGGCTCTCTACTCTAGGTCGATTTTGCCCTGTCGAGAAGTAGTTGTCCACGGTAGCTAGGTATCAGGACAGCGACAGCGAGGTGTTAGAACAGCGACAGCGAGGGGCCTATCTAACAGGGTGTCGATAGCAAGTAGTGCTTACGTACCTTTGGACCCGAGCACGCCTTTCTAAGGTTGGTATTTAACCAAATTGCCCCTATTTGACGTACGAAACTGAAGAGCTGAAATAGAGCCTGTTTGATCAAAAACAGGGTTGGACGTAAAGGCCGTCACAATGATGCGTTCATTGATGGCTGCATTAACGGGTATATTGAGGTTAGGGAAGGAGGCATTCGAGTTCGCGACGTGATTTCAAAGATTGAGTCTTTGGAAAGAGAATTCGGTGGCGAATTTGAGTGGCAGGATGCGTGTATCCGTATTGAGGGGCGCGTACTCCTAAGCAGCAAGGCAGAGCTGCGACAGCTGCGTGGGAAGAGTCAGGCTTGTACGAAGTGTGCTGCAGCGTACAAGCAGCGCTGATAGCGGCATGTCGCATTAGGCATGGTGGTGTCTCTGAAGGCCTTAGCCAGAATTCAAGACCCGAGCCAGACCTCAGATGTTTATCGTGCTTTCTTGAAATCGGTCCTGTAATGACCCAGCTGACGATGGTGTCGCGATCTCCAGAGACTCTGGGACTTCGGGACTTCTGCTTGAAGAGTATCTACGACACATGCGCGTAACCAAAGTACTAATTTTGGGAAAGACACGTGGTGTGGAAGAAGTCGACGCAGCAAGCCTCTGTTCGTTGCAGACAATGTCCCAGACACGCAGATTAAGGAAAATTCTCGAGCGACCACAAAGTCGACCTGTCGTTCCACGAAGTATACCGCCCTCTCGAGCATTCTGCGGCATCCACATCGTCATCCTCCAAGCTGGCCTTGAAGCATTTTCAACACGATCTGCTCTCCGTCTCCAGGATGTCGAAGGAATGCCGACATTATCGCCTGAAGTTGTTGCTTCGTGCATCCGACAACCATTCTTCGCCAACAACAACCCTATCCATTTGAAGATCCTCGCAATGGCGAGCTACCAAAGGCTTTGAGAGTCGTCAGCCTTGCCAAGAACGCCATTACCTGTCGTGCAGGCTCAGAAACTACGAACAATCGATGTCCTCAAAGATTGGCCGAACCTAAAGTCGCGGCTGCTTTGCTCGCGCTTTGGGACATGGCACTCACCTTCACGATTAAGGATGACCAGCTTTACGAGAGGATATCCGAAGAGCTCGGACCACTTCTGTGTTCACAGAAACATCGAGATCAAGAGTCGACAACGAGGGTCTTGGCTCAAAGCTGGGCCCCAATCATACTTCAATATCGCTTTTACATGCAGGGCAATTTTCATTCCAATGCTACTCCGGGAGTTTCTATGGACGTATGCGACTCCGATGCATCTGAACTGCAGAAAGTCAAAAACTTCCTCGAGCAGCAACAAGAAGAACTCGCCAGACTGCAAACAAGAGTCAAGGGACTGGAGGGTATCATAGACACCTTGTACATTGAGTGTGAGAATGACACGATGCGGGAGGTTCTCAAACGCATGGAACAGCAGCTTTGGTCCCCGGTGAATGTTGGAGGTGGCTGCAATGGACAGATACAGATCAAGTAGGAGCCGACACGGGGAGAGTGGTCTTTTGGGCCCAGAATCGACGGCAGTGCTATGGTAGTACTGAGGAGCGATGTGCTAGTACAGTAGCGACAAACCGCTCACCGGATCGTGACGAAGACCAACAGTATACTTACATACCTTTGCTGGTGGTCATCGCGGCTGTGGGCATCATCGGATGAATATAGTGGTTTCTTCGGATGGGTAACAGTCAGGACAGTACTTGGAAATATGCCAACTCTGCATTGCCCCGGAGAACTCACGCATTCCCATCAATCGTGTCAGGCGTCGCAAAGCATGGGACAGGCACCCGCCATCACAACCTCACTTCCCTCCCTTCCTTCCCATCCCGTCCTACCTCTTAACGACTTTGCATTCACACCGACCAACTATATGAATACACAACTTCAACTTCACTTCCCATCAAATCAAGTCGTGTTAGTGTAGTGGTCCAACACATCAGACCTTAAACGTCCAACGTGAGATCGTGAGAGTTTCCCCCGGCTTGTTCGAGTGTCTTATGTTGTAGGCTACCAAGGTATCTGAAGGCAGGAGTTCGAATCTCCTACACGACATACTCTTTTCATCTTTTTGCCAATGTGATGTATGTTCTCACATTGATTGGCTTCCGATTGAATGAATGTCATTTGTGACAACGAATGGTAGGGAAATTGGCATTCTTTTTGATGGTCTTTGGAAGGAGGTAGGTGATGCTACGACTCCGATATCCTCGCATCTATTCATCGAAGATAGCTTCATCTTTTCGTATGTATCAGTCTCTGACCATAGCGCTCACTGAGGGTGTCGATTGAGTGTTTTGAAGGAAGAACGAACGACTCAGATCGATGTGATCAAGCTGGATAGCTCGGGAAGATACAGTTCCTCCAGTAGTTTCTCCTAATCCTTCTTTGTTCAAGACATCGAGTGAGCTTACGAGTGTGACTCGCTGCTGCTGTGGCACTGCTTTTGCATTTGAACCAATGTTCTTGTGATCGAAGCTGGCCCTCACCACAAGTGCAAGCTCGCTGCTCAGGCCTCTATGTGTCCAGATCATGATATGCTTGATCATAAGCTGGCTCTCTCACATCTCCATCATCGAAGCATTCCAATCATCAATCATCCAGCATGTCCAATCCCATCCGTCCTCCCTTCACGCCAATCGCGTCCAAATTGTCTCATTTCCCTTCCACTCCGCAACACGGTATCTCCTTGCGGCTTCAGCCCTCGTCTTCAGAACATATTTCGTTCCATCCTTCATCTCAACGACACCCTCATCTTGATCTTGCACTTCTTCAATTTCAAACTTCCTCAAAGGCGCGTTTTGCTCCCTGTCACCTTTCATGAACGCCTTCGCTGCGAGTCTCTGATCCGCTCTTGTCCAGGAGAGACACTTCTGCAATGTCCACAAGATCACTGGCGTCAGCACTTCACAGTCGACGGAGTCGTTGATAGCGTCCAGGTGCAGGCTCAATGGGTAGATGACTTCTTTCTCGATGTCTGCACGGGTAAGGCGCTCGACGTGAGGGTTGAACATTGGTGCTTCGATCTCGAATTTCTCTTCCCAGGTCGGGGATGTCATGCGCCATTCGAAACCGCTGCCGCTGTTGCGAGGGTGTTTGGAGAAGGTGACTGTCATGCGACGGAGGTAGTTGTGCCAGGTATTGCTTCCTTCAGTGGCGTACTTCAGGAAGTAGGGTTCGCAGATGGAAAAGCTGGTGATATCTGCGATAACAGAGTCTGGGATCTGATTGGGCATCGCGTAGTACATCTTCTTTGGATCGAACGTTGTGACGGTGAAGTCTTGGGCGAGATCGACGCTCAGGTGGCAAGAATTCGTGGTGGTGTCGAAGGTCTGCTGGAGATTAGCTCTGGTCGAAAACGTGTTACAGGACAGCCGTACCTTGCACTCCGCCGTAGCAGCTCTGATCTCTCGCGCAAGCTTGTGATCAACCACTTCTACATAGCAGCGCCTTGTGACATCGTCGACTTGGTAGCAGACGGCTTGGACCGGGAGTATCGGAGGAAGGACAAAGACCCTGTCGACAGCATCTTTGGAATCGATGCAGAAAGACGAATCGCTTTGTCCGGAGCTGACGTTGTCAAAGCCAGCGTCGGGGCCGAAAGGATCCCACGACATGATGTGGAGCGCGCGCAGTCTTTGGACGAGAGACTCGAGGACCATGGATGAGTCGTGTATGAGGTCTGATCTTTTGAGCTGGATATTGTGTGCATAGGATTGCAATGGTGAAGTCCCCAGATGCAAGCGCATGTGCTGCGAGAGCTGGAGTGAAGCAGTCGAGTAAACAACGCTAGCAGGGATTCGCGCTCCGCCAAGCATCACATGCCCGAAGTCGCGTCTGCAGACCCTATACTTCAGCACTTGTGAATCGAAACTTGCATTCTTTCTTTCCACTTCAACATCATCGACTTTTCCTACAGCGCATGCGATCCTCTTCATCATGGAACGCGACAACAAACAAGAGAAGGAACCCATCACTTTCTTCACCTTGCCGGGCGAGCTGCGCAATAAAGTGTACAGCAAAGTACTCAAGCGCAACCCAAGAAATGGACCAGCGAAGCTCGTTGTGGTCATCCGCTACGAGGCGGTTGGCAAGGGCTACGCACATATCGCCGCCGTGGATGTGATCAACCATGAAGAGCTAGAACCATTCTTCGGCATGTTCGAGACGAACGTGCAGATTGGAAGCGAGGTAAGCCCGGAAACCACATCAGTCATGCGCAGTATGCTGACAACAACCAGTCTTTAGATCTTTTTCTCTCCCGCGCCACCCTTCGCCTTGACGCCATCGGCGCCGAGCCACCAGCTTGCCGTATCAATTAGTCCAGCGCCGCCCTAAACCGCTTCAAGAACTTCGAGGTCACCGCCCTGTTTCGTATCGACCATAGCCCACCTCCTATTGGCGTACACAAACACATGAATATGAGTCTCCTGACTCTGACATTTACCAAGCGTGAAGCACCAACTGCAGACGGCGTCTGGTGGGAAGCTCGAGGTCTGCGCTGGGAGATGCTGAAAGGCGACTATGGCTACACTCAATGCCAAGAAGCCGTTGACGAGGGACGTGCGACAATCGAAGGTGTCGTCGATCTTCGTCTCAAGCACATCATGCAGACTCAGACGGTCTTCCGTCAGCCAACTCTGACGGCAGACTTGCTCGACCAGGTCAAGAAGGTCATGCTGTTCGAGCTCGATTCGGGCATTCGAAGCACACCCCGGTCGGAGTATGAGCATATGCCGCATCAGTGGGCCAAGGAGCATTACGTGAAGTTGACGGAGACCATGGAAGGACCGAAGGTCGAGCTGGATTGGAACTTGCTTCAGTTCCCAAAGCTGAGAACGTTGACTGAGGCAGTGCCAGTGGCAGATGAAGAGGGAAAGTTGCTGAACGTGCTTGAATTGCTCAAAGAAGCGGAGGATGAGTAAGTGCGAGGACGAGAAGCTCATATGCTTCTTATAGACGAAGCTTCTTGCATCCATGTTGCTGTTACTCAGCAATACTTGAATGCTGAAGCGCCACCTACCGTGAGAAGACACAGCTCTTCTCTTCACACGATACAGCTCCACCAGAACATCACGAACAAGCGACTCAATGTCAGCTCGCTACATTTCCTAACGTGAAGCTCACAACGAGTCAGGTCACGGCTTCTCCTTGATCTCGCATCTTCAGACATCGGTCGTTGTCCGTCAATCAAGCATCGATACCGCCAATGTCTGCTGCTTCTCGTCTCTCCAACACATCAGTCACAAACGAAGATCAGGCCCCTTCCCTATGTGTATTTTCGGACATCACCATCACATTGGCACTCATCTCTCGTTTTTCAGGCCAGGCCTTGGCACTGCATTGCAAGGCGCGGCATTGCAATATAATTTGGTTCAATGAAGCAAGCGAGCCTGGTTGGAGTGTAGCACAATCGAAACAACACCCTCACTCCCCAGATCTCCATTGTCTCCACAACCAAGCCCTTAGCCTGCCTTTCACGTCGTGTTCTAGGTCCCATGTCACCGGGGGTGTATTCGAACTGGTCAAGAGCGATATGACAACCAAAACGATCTACCCAAAAAGCATAATGTAACCCTTGCAACTACCATACATGCCTGTTGATGATCAGGTCGAAGGCGGACTCGTGCTCATTTGCATCCTCTATATGTGCGCAACCACTGCGATCTGATGGCTCTTGCCTCTCGACGTACATTTTCAGTTGCCAAAGACTTAGCGACAACCTTGGCAGAACTTCGTCTACGCCTTCTTTGATGTGGATTTCATGGTGGTCATTGGAAGCCAAGTAAAGGCGGTCAAAACTCGGTGCTTGGGCCTAGAGAACAAGGAGAAATCGAGGATGTCATCCATCTCCCTCGGTCCGCATACAAGTGCCGCATCACATCGTCTCTCGCTCAGTGAGGTTATTGGTTTGGTTACCGGTCCAGGAGATGGCTCACCATACCATACCAACGCC
>JAASFE010006137.1:174073-226184 GCA_013365205.1 Pseudocercospora cruenta
TCTCGCTCTATGACCATGGAGCTACTTTGCCACACAGTGCGGAATCGCGAGAGGAGATGAAGCTTGTCTCGCCGTAAAAGACCTGAGACATCTCTCTCAAGTCTCATCTAAGTACCGCACAATACTATTGTTTCCGACATGAGCGTAGAGACCACAAGAACGGCCGAAATGGAAGAGAGGCACGTGCGAGACGAATGCTTCCGTCTTCACACCCGAGGCATTTGTTGCTGTCAGACCTATTGTAGGCATTTGATAGACCTAACGGATACCTGAGCCCGAGGACTGTCGTTACAGGTAGTGAAACCTCCATACTACGTGAGCAAGAGAGTGTGTACATGCATCTGCCCTTGAGACGGTTGTACTATCGATGTTGCCCCAATAGTCAACATAAGCAGCTGCGATTGTGGCATCGCTGTGCTAAACTGAGGCGAGAATCTGTTAACTGCCGTTTTGCCAGACCGTGAAGCTTCCAAGGAGATGTCGACTGCTTGCACATTGAGCTTAGCCCACAGAAAGGACGTTGGAGGCAGCTCCTTGGGCCCATGCCTAATTAGCTCCTTGAAGGTACTAGTTATGAGCTGCAGAGCATAATCATTGACGGCATACAGAGTGACGAGGAGTCTCTTGACTTCCTCGCTAATAGGATCATTGGATCCGCGAGATATCAGCTCCCCAGTGGGACTATCGCCTACATTCAGAGTTATGGACAGGCTCTGAGGTCCGAAATATAGGTCTTATCTACGCTTCTGAGACATGTGAGACATTGCTGACTCCATTCTTAGCCCAATCAATGAATATGCTACTCGTGAGCTGCAGAGCGTAGTCTTTAATGCCATGTAGAGCAGCGGTAAGCTGGAAGCGCCAAGTCTGAGTCGGAACGAAGCGCTATAGCATGAGTCGTAATCAGCTCCGTCTCTAATCGATCGTTTGGTTATGCTCACAGTGATCTGCGGAGCCCAGCCACTGATGGTTTAGGGATTGACAGCAACCAAATTGGCTCCTAGACATTATAAGCATCAGCCGCGGAGCAAATTTGTAGGCACGCGGAGCGAGAGGCCTCTCTTCGACTCCATTCCTAATCAAGTCATTGAATTTTCCGGTCGTGAGCTGAGGATCATGGTGGCTTATAGCATGCAGAGTAGCTATTCGCACAGCTTTACATGAGTTTCTACGTGCCAAAGAATACACGTCAAGCCGTCCCATCACGCAGATCGAAAACATGTCAGCTCGAAAACGCCCCACTCTTCTCACATTAACACGATCCTGCTTGATTTGCATCCTCATCACTGCAGACGCATGTGGCATCACCGGAACTATAACACCCAGTCGGTCAGCTCGAGCTCATCCACACGAGTGCTCACGTCGAGTATGTAGGTACTTACTTGCGCTTCTGATAAGCAAACCCGGAACCTCCGCAGATGCTATCACAATTTTTCGTCTGGTCCACACAGTACGCAGCATCGGCTTGTATGCAACCCCAAGCGCCCTCACCATGGCATTTGTCTAAAGAGTTCGAGCAGCACTGGCCACCGCGAATTGGTGGACCTGGGGGCGGAGGAGGAGGTGGTGGAGGAGGCGCCGGACAGGTTGGGTCAGTCTGGGCCAAATCCGCATTTGAGCAGACGCATCGACGGTCTCCTGAGTTACGCTTCTGATAAGCAAAGCCTCCACCCCCGCAAGCTTGATCGCAGTTCTGGGTCTGGTCGATGCAGTATATCGCATCTGCTTGTACACATCCCCATGCTCCTTGGCCCTTGCAGGTCTGCAATCCGTCGTCACAGCACTGGGTTCCGCGGATCGGTTGCACTGAAGGTGGTGGAGGAGGTGGAGGCCTTGGTCGTGGGCACTGTGGGTTTGGCTGGCTTGCATCGGCAATACCTGTGCAGACACATCGACGATCGCTTGAGCCTGCCTTTTGGTATGTGAAGCCGGAACCTCCACAGGCTTGGTCGCAATTGGGAGTCTGCTGCACACAGAATGCCTGGTTGCCGGCTATGACGCATCCGTCTGCTCCTAGAGCCTTGCAATAGTCTGTGCCCTGGAAACAGCACTGTCCTCCACGAATTGGTCGGAGAGGTGGTGGAGGTGGTCGTGGACATGTTGGTGCAAGCTTGGATGCATCGTCGAAACTGCAGACACATTGACGATCCCTCGAGCTGCATCTCGTTAGTGTCTTGCTCATTCAGGGAGATGATTGGGGATCGCACCCGTGCTTCCTGTATGCGTATACCACACTTCCAAACACGCCACAAGCGCCATTGCAGCCTCGTGTCTGATCGACGCAGTTGGGACTACTTAGGCCATTCCCGGCAGGAAGCCTCACGCAACCCCAAGCTCCTTGAGATTTGCAGTTATTGAGTCCTTGAGAGCAGCATGCTGGCCCACGGACTGTAGCTGATACTATGGAGGAGAGAGCGACGAGGAGGGTTAGAATATGCCACATGGCTATGTGATGGTGCTCGGTACTGCCCACAGGAAATCTTCGGTGAATTGAAAACACTGATAGCGAAAAGGAGCAACCGAGGAGTATCTATACTGAAGTGAATCGTATAACTCGCTACTCTAAGCGACCTCATGATCTCTATCATGGAGTAGCCGTCGAAATTCATCGATAGTAATTATAGGACCGCAAGGCTAGACCTTACATAACCAGGATCAATACGAAGTCAATTTTGTGAACAGCACGGTCAAGGTATCTGGCGGATGCTCGGTAGTAACCTAACTTGCCGACCGTATAAGATGAAAACACCCGAGTAACGAGGCTATAATAAATTAGCTAAAGCTTTTTTCGAACTATGAATTTTAATAGTAGAATTCTTGGCGACAATGGTCCATAGTATGCAAGTGTATACGAGGGGCTCAGGCGTAGAGTTGGCCGGGATATGGATCCTTGTTTGGCTCTGAAGTTCTAGGCCCTATCGCCACCTCGTGTGCTCGGTCTTGACTGTTTGGATACGCAGGTTATCCATGGAGTTTTGCGAGGCGCAATGCTGTGGTGCTGATGAGAGGGCAGCGGCTACTAGTACTCCTGCATTACCCTGAACGTGATGTGATCCTGGACAGAGGCGAGATTAGGAGACGATGCGATCCGGATGGGAAAGCTTGAAAACGAAACCATTCATTTCACATTTTGTCTAGATCAAAAGAATCTGGTCATCATTCCATTCAATCATACTAAGCTCATCGAGCTCAAGTCATACTACAAAACATATCTCCAATTCCAATCTATGCATCCTGTCCAAAATCCACACTTTTGATATTGTGAAAGGGGTATCGCATTCAACATTACGATGTGCCGTTGCGCCGCCAAGTAAATGCGTAGACCCAGGGTATTATGCTTGCTTAGAGGACAAGAGCACCAGCGACAACACCAAAGACACCAGCAGCTGCGCCGAGGACGGCACGGTTGGTTGGCATGGCGCCGGAATCGCTGTTGGTGGCAGAGACGGCGTTGCCATTGGAGTCGGTGGTGGCCTCAGCGACACGGATGCCGAAGGAGGTGCTGATGGAGGTGATGGATGAGCCGGATGCGTCGGTTGTGGTTACAGTGACGGTGGCTGTGGCAGTGGTTTGGGCAGTGCATGCTGACCAGGTAGTCCATGGTGCGGAAGTAGACCAGGAAGCGTCAGTCCAACCTGGAAAAAGTCAGTATTGCTAGTCGAGATCTCGAGAGAAGCGTGACCACTCACCAGACCAAGTGCTCGCTGGGCAAGCGTTCGTTCCCCACCAGCTAGTCCAAGCACCGCTAGTCCAAGCACCGCTGCTTGCCCATGGTCCCATTCCCCAGCCATTGCCACCTGGACCGCCATGCTGACCGAAAGGACCGAATCCACCAGCACCTGGGCCACCCCAACCTGGACGACCGCTTCCAGTTCCGTTACCATTCCATGCGCTCACAGCAGAAGCCCAGGCAGAGTTGGTAGTCCAAGCAGTCGGCCACGCAGAGCCGCCTGGGAAGCCATTAGCACGCCACCAGCCAGCAGCCGAGGAGAGGTCGGAGGGAAGGGGATGGGCAGAAGTGATGGAATCCCACTCGGCCGTGTTGGTCGGCGCGGCGGTCAGACCAGCAGCAGAGGTCCAAGAGGAGAAGTCCGACCAGGCAGATGTAGGCCAAGGGCCGCGACCGCCACCGAATCGACCAGATCCCCAGCCGTTCGCAGATGCCCAAGACGACCATGCCGAGGTTGCAGTGGGAAGGCCATTGGCGCTCGCCCAGCTCGACCATTCAGCAGTATTCGTTGGCCATCCGCTCACGCCCGCAGAGCTCGCCCATTGTCCCCATGCTCCTGGTCCCCACGCGCCGCCGGACGGTGATGTGTATGTGCTCCACTTACCACTCGTGACAGAGTATGAGGCGAAAGGTGCCGCGGTGATGGTTGCGCCAGCATTCGCGCACAGCTGGGCAATGGCCTCCTTGACGTCGCTCTTCTCAGAATCGCTGCAGTCTGAATCGTCGACGCAGGTGTTAAGGGTGTTCAGCATGTCGGTGTTCGTGCACATGCTCTGGTAGTTGCTGTAATCGGCGTTGTTGTCGCGGCAGGACGAGACGCACGATGGGAAGGCAGCGAATGGGCCGCCTGCACCCCAGCTTCCGCCATTGTTAGGTCCGCCGTGTCCGCCCCATTGTGGGACAGCGGCAGCGAGGCCGGAGAGGAGAGCAGTCGCTGCGATTGTCTGCTTCATGGTGGAGGATGTGTGGTGGTGTTTTGCTGGTAGAGATAAAGCACACTGATGTTATACTGCTGCTTCGACTGGACACGAAAAGACCTGAAGATGAAAGGAGACTAGGAGATGATGCTGGAGATGAGGATGGAGATGGATTGGGGCTCACTGGGCTGGAGGCTGTCTCTCATATACATCTGGTCGTGATACTCGTGACAAGGCGCAGTGCCACGGAACGCCTGTTGCACGCTTCTGCCCATCCTGCGTCGGAGAAACGCGTCATGCCGGCAGACGCATTCGACTGGACGCTGCAGGACAAAAGTGTGGAGGATCGGCTGCGGGTTCTATCGATAGAATCGCAGACGTTTTGCAGGAAGAGGCTGAAGTCTGCAGCACAGAGAGAGGAGAGATACTCTTGCATGTCAGGAAATTTAGCGTACCACTGTTCTTCTGTGGCTGTTTCCACAGTGCTTTGAACCACGAAACCACGTCTACTATATTCCTCTGAGTATACTGTCTCTCTTCCTGGATATACTGTCTCTTGTCCTAGATATACTGTCCCTCCCTGGATATACTGTCTTGCTTCCTCTCTCTCTCTGGATACTGTCTCCTACCTCTGGAGGGTTAGGGGATAAGAGGGTTAGGAAGGGTCAGGGTTAGTGGTTAGGAAGGATAGGAGGGTTAGGAGGGTTAGGAGGGTCAGTTTTGGCTTAGGTTCGGGTTAGAAGAGGATTGGGGTACCGTCGGATTCATTCGACCTTGTAAGCACTCCAAGACTCCTGCTGAATGTGTTATTATAGCCGTAGTGGACCTAGTATATAGAGATTGTGGTCCAAGCTGTGTCTTGCTCCGAGGACACAAAGGGCGCGCCACAGTGATCGGCCACGCGCACTAAGAAACCTGACATCCAGGACAAACCGAGAGGAGCTGTATTCGACCGGCCCGAGCATCAACCCCGGTCTATTTTTAGCTCTGCCGATGGTGGAGAGCCGTTGTATTTCTTGGCAGTGTCGATCTTTGCGATGCTTGCCTTCCGTCTTGGCCTGCTTGATGATGAACGATTGTCTGGTTGAGAACCACTTTATCGATGACGGTATATCGATCAGTCGTATGGCTGTGTAAGATAGATATGCGAAAAGTGCTTGAGGAAGCATTCAACCATTCATCAACCAATGACGCTATACCAAGGTCTACCCCAGTATCCGGATCCGACAGTCCGACATCCGATCTCGAAAGCTTCAGAGCCTCCTCCAAAATTGTCTTCGCTTCTCTGCCCCTTCTTCATAATGCACACAATGTCAGCCTATCGGACCGCGACCATCTTCTGCACAGAAGGAATGGCATTCGAAACTGCTGACAACTCCAGCGAAGATGCTTGCGCGCGGGCCAGATCGGCGTGAGGATTGTACGCGGATGAGCTGACAAGGCAGTGCGCACCAAACTTGGGCGAGACACAACAACGACTTCCTTCCAACCTCCTCCCTCAGGCCTCCCGTCAGACCACATATGTATTTCCAGCACAGAGGCTCGCGATGGATCAGCCTGATCTCCTCATCTCTGCGAAGATCGCGACGGCTCCGCTCAACGTAGAGATGCCTTTTCAATATGGCAACCGGTAGGGCTTCGCTAGACTCTCACGTGTGCTGCAGGATCGCTTCCTTCGGCCTTTCAGGGCACTCCGACAACCGACCGCACGTTCAACAACGTCCTGTTTCAGGTCGCAAGGTTCCACACGCTGCATTGTTCTCCACGATCTGCTCCGCAGCCATGCTGTCATATTAGCATGCCAAGTCGACAAGCATACGTGGACACGCAGAAGGGCATCCTCCAGCTCGCTGTTGTGCTACCACAATGCGTACAGCTGTGGTATACCGCTTACCTTCCTCAGCGCAAATCCTGCCTCGATGTTGAGGATACATAAGACCTCTTTACCACTCAGCTGACGGCGCCTCTGCTTGCGCGGCCTTTCTGTACCTCCTTCGCAACTCTGCCAAGGTTCGCCTGTGAGTCATCAGCACTTCAAACAGGATCGGTGTGAGGTGTCCTGCCAAGATCAGGGCACCGCTCTCGGACCTGCTTTTTCCTGAACTCCACCAAATGTCCGAACTGCGAACTCAACGAGCTTTGATTTGAAGGAAAAGAAACTTGTTCGTCGCAGGAAATTTCCGGACAGCATGCTTGCTATATGAACGACTCCGAAGGTTGTGGCCTTGTCCTTGCTGAAAACTGCGCAGCCGAGACAGGTACGCCCGAGATCAAGCTTTGAGATGTCCGTGAAGCAAGATTGCGGAAAGCTTGAGTGCGGCAATGGAGAGAGAGAATTGAACATGCTCGAAATCGTGGCAGGTAGGCAACGTTGATGATGTCCACGAGTGTGTTCGGAAGGCAGAAGCCGAGCAATGTCCGAGCAGACGCCGCTTATGCATCATGACCACCTTGGGCCAGGAGCTTTTCGAGAAGTCATTGTTCAGCCTCAATCATTTCGAGCCATCTCAACCATTCCAAGAGCGTTCGATTGCGGCTTCTTCCTTATCCTCGTGCCCATCCTCGTGCCAATATACAGCTGCAGCCTCAGGTTCCGAATTCTGCACCATATGCTAAACAGCGTCTAGATCACATGGCACAGATCTTCCTAGGGAGGACAACTCGAACGATCAACTTATTTGGCAAGAAAGACAGAGCTGAATAGGTACTTCAAATCCAGGAAGCACGAACCTACCACACCTCTTCGAGCTTCAAGAAATGAACTTCCTCTGCTAGTGCTGCAGTTCAATGGATTAATATGCCAGGTGCCTCAGTTAGGCAGGATGTAAGATCGTTTCACAGGCGGGAATGGTCAGCCGGTCGAGATGTTTTCTTCAGCCAAGGAATCGACGCTATTACCACCTTGCACTCTGGAGGAGATATTGCCGCAGCTTGGGATGATTGAAACATGGTATCCACGATGTGCTCCTACGGTCATGAGGCGATCTCAGCGAAAGACCAAAAGTGTCGAATCTGAGTGTAATATCGACAAGAACACCTACCCACTCTCGGCGAAATTGATAACGCAGCTCGGTACGTTTGAGATGCGAAAACCCTAGTATCAAGATCAGCGAGAAAAACGAGTCACAATTCTGCAAAGTCTGTATGGAATGACTCCATTCTCGGTCATTACGTTATATTTCCGCCGAACGTACTGCGACCTTGAAGTCAATGGCTCCGACGTGCCTCATTCCAAGAAGGCTATCAAGTCTGCCTGTGCCACGGCTATTCCTTCGCCAAGATGATCTGGGTGAGCCAATGCTGCGGCGCGTGGTGCTGTCGCGCGCTGATGTGATGCTGCTACCTGGCACGCTGTATCCGCATCAGCAAGCCCGCAAAGGCGTGGGTTGGTAAGAGCCGATGGATTGGTAAGGCGAGGATGTTGTAGACTGCTCTCAGGGCGTGTCTAGCGATCTCACGACGCGAATCGTGCCATGACTGAGTGGAGTCAGAGTTGGTCTTGAGTCAGATCGTACCTTGTCAAGAAAATGGAATGTCGGTAGTCCTGCTTTGAAGTCGAGATGCTCGGAGTTCCTCTCGGGTCTTCAAGATACAACAATGAAGAGGAACTATTACACACGTACTCCGGGTCCCAAGCATGCCCACGCGAGGTTCCGGCTGATATCCAAATCACTTTGTTCTAGTCCTGGAAAAGAAGCAGGCCTCTGTCCGACTCTATGACCTACTAATTCGATGGCAAAGATGCCATCTCACGGAACCGCGCTCGTTGCTCAAGTATTCATAGCTTGTACCGGATCAGGAGACAAGTGCATGATCCGAGCATTGGTGTGTGAGGAACACATGGAGTGTAGCGATCTGGATAAAGCACGACATGTACCTTAGCGTTGGTCACGCTCCTCTCAATAACATCTTCGGAATGGCTCGGATGACATACAGGCTGCATAAAGACAATCCTGAACAAAAAGGAACATCATTCAAGCGCCGCCATTTCCGGATTATTGTGAGCGATGGGCCACTTCTCGTTGCTACTCCCGTACTGGGATCTCCAATGGCCTCTGCCGCGAACGAATGCAGGAGCACTGTCTCAGCCTTGACAGAGGGAAAACATGTGAATCTTTTCACTGAATGGGCATACATCTTGCGTTCTTGATCTCCTTCAGGATGGCGTACTCGCTTTTCACATCCTCCTGGTTATTGAGTCTGTGAGCCAAACAGCCAACAACAGCTGGCCTACCACGGCGACGGCGGATTGATCCATTATGGTCAAGTCTTCTAGGAAGTTGCAAAGTACTGGCCAGCAGCGGATATGACGGACATGTTGGATCAGAGACTCCCCAATCACACCACAAGGACACCCAGACTTGCAAGGTCACGCTTCTGGTGAGACTCTCCATGGTTTCCTGTTCAATGAGACCGTGGATGCGTAGTCGCAGCGTCTGCGGAGAAAGACCATTCAGAAAATCAGGGAACAATGACTGGGGTGCAACTCACACGGCTTCATCAAGCCCGCTCCGGCGGAGCCCTCCCTGAATCTTAACTCAGCTGAGATATGAGCAGCTTGATGAGCACCTTTAGAGAAGGACGTACTAGTCCCGGTCCATGATCAATGATCAGGCGGTGGGTTGGCTGTCGCTCCATCTGCGAAAGCTCATCCAGGAGTGAAGATCTGTTTGCTGCTACCTGAAGGGCGTGATCCTCACTTTCTCGGAGGAAGAGCTGCGAAAGGAAGTAAGGTGATGACAATTTTGGCGAAGCTCCGTGAAATGCCCTGAAGCTCGCTCTGCTCGATGGCTGTCTACAGTATGTTCCAAAGAGTAGATGGCCTGCTCAGCGAAGTTCATCGAACGGAAGCAAGCTGACTTTGAACCCTGCTATGAGAGCCCTGGTGTGTGGTTACTTGCAGATCTCGTCCAAGAGCTCATCAATACATGCAGCATCACTTGGTCTGCGTTGCGATATGGGAAGTATTCTGTCCTCTTCTTAGACAAGACAGCCAGCAGCACAGCAAGATTGGATATCTGGACTAACGGCGGAGATCCATCTCGCAAAGGGAGAGCCACCTCGTCTAAGGTACTCTTGGAAGACACTCGATAGGAAATGGCCAATACGAAATCATGGAAAGAGATTGGAGATCGAGGATGAACGTGACTTTGGACACCCAAGCCACTCTCTATAGCCTGAGAAGTAGGATTGCTGTCTCGAACTCTGCTAGGGAGCCAAACTCGCATCTCCGCGCCGAAGCCGTTAACCCAGCACGGAATTCAAAATTGTGTCTCGTCTGAAGATTCCTCTAGCTCCGAATCGTAGCGATCGCTGATGAATCAATCGTGCGAAGAGTGTGATCATCAAGGCTCCAGTGAGAACGAAGGCCGCTATTCTGGGCTCGCTCTGCCAAAGTGGTCGACTCAGCATAGTCAGAACGGCATACGAACTGCTCGGTACAGATTACTGCGAGAAGACAAGCTGATTTCAGCTTTTAAAATGGAAACCAAGGTGAATTTGTCGCTTTCCACACTTGACAGCTCAAACGCATCTGTAGAGCCGCTTGGATAGCGTTGCTTTCCTGAATGCATAGTTGTAGCAATAACCAAGAGATGATCGTAGGCAAAGCCGACGCACGGTAGCTTGCGTGAACTTCTACGTCGCACTCCTTCGCTCGCTTCTCCCAGAGCAGCGCCGTGAAAGGCGCCAGATGATCCTTTTGCAGCATTCTCTTGACTCGCTGCACGAATGTGGATCTCAGCCTGACTGCCTTTGCCAGGCACTTTGTTCCTTTGTCCACTATATCAATGGCCCGGAAACGGAGATCGCGTAGTAGAAGTATCACTATGTAGCCTGTTATAAGGGCTGTAGGCCGGCTGAATTGCCCTTTGCTCAAATGCTTGATCTAGATCTCCACCAGTTGTATGCAAGACATGTTACTGGGTAGTTTCTGGGTTTGGACCACGTCGTGCACGCTAGGCACGCAGCGTGATTACTATCGATGCTTTTGCCGATTGACAGGCATAAGTGTTCTGTGCTTCGTGTGGCAAGGTCCGCCTCCGTGTCGTTTCGAAATTATAGATTCAATGGCCCAGCTTTGGGTTCGTAAATTACGCAGATCGGGTGCGTTTAGTCTACACTTGCTCGAGCTCGTAAGGCCTTAATCCGCAAGGTCATAGATGAAGTCTTTAGTAATCTTGAAGTGTTTGCGGCGTCAAAGTCGTATTGAAACCACACCTCGCCTGGCTAATGGGTCCGGCCGGAGATATCCTCGCAAGGGAGTAGGAGGGTGTTGAACCGTGGAAAAGCAGTGTACTTCTAGGCAGTATGGGTCAAAGATCCAGGGAAAGGTGCGTGTTGTGCCTGCCTCTGCTATTCGCATTCGACCATGAAGATGTCGAAACGGAGATCGGCGTAGTCTGTGTTCTTGGACGGAGGTACATTGAGCTTTCGACTTCAAGTTCGATCGCGAGGTGTAGGTGTCGTACTTACACCTGATCAGTCTCTACACGCAACCTCCATCGTGGCATGCCCTAGCAATAACATGGTAAGCCCGGAGGACGCTCATGGACGGAAGCATGTTGAATTTGCATCCTAAGAACGCCCCAAAAGGTGTCTTTGTTGCCACATCACCTGGCAAGGGCTCTTATACGTGTGGAATGTAGATGTCACTGAGTGGTATACGACCAGCACAGCCCCCGCGTATGTGAAGAAGCAAGCCGACTTTAGACCCTCGGACTGCTGTGAAGAGAGCGTCTACTGCCACGTCACCGGTGATAGCTCGTCTTTGCTTTGATTACAATTGTCGTTGGCTGCTACACGACCGGCGTCGAGACAGACTTAACTGTGGAGCTGAACCTATGCCACTCTCCTGACCTGTCTTCATTCAAAGTATCGCAGAAGTGCCCTCCGGTTAGTCTGTGAGTGATCTTATCCAGGGAACCATTAAGAAGCAGCCTCAAATTAGACCTGAAATATGCCGTTAGGTGCAGTAGCATCTGTATCACTAGCAGGAGGCTCCTCCATATCCTAGAGACATTCAGCCTGGCTTTGTGTCCGAAGGGCATAGAGGGCTGCTTTATATTGAGCTGTCGCCTCAAATGACAACCCATGTGAAGGTCTACAACGCTCCCCCGAGCTACACCTGTCCAAAGTGCTGCATAAGATTGTTCAAATGGTATATGAAGGGCTCGACCAATGGTTCTGGAAGGAGTTAAGCTCATACTTTCGTCGAAAGTAGGATGCCAGGTGTTGCTGCAGTCACATCACCGGCGAAACGCTCATTTGTACAACGAAGATATCCATTCCTGGTCGTGATCCGAACAGCATAGAGACCAATTGAGCTGCAGAGCTGCCAGCTCGAGAGATTCATCTCTGTGAGTTTGTATGCTATTCTCCTGATTCAACTCGCTGGAAGTGTTGCTGAAGCATGTCTCAGCGGGTATAGTTGTGGGCACAGTCCATATATATGGAGGGAAGTGAAGCCGGACTTTTGCGTAGGATTCGACTTTTAGGTGTACTGATGCCTACTCCACTTGTGAAAAGCTCACCTCTATGTCCGAGTTATTGACACCGGGTCCAGTCTCAGTGGGCACAGATGTCTACCAGTCTATAGAGCTGTCAGCTGAAGTATTTTATTTGAGTGAAGTTGTATTCTATTCTGCTAACTCAGCTCGCTGGAAGTGTTGCCCCAGCATATCACATTGGGTGTATGAAGGCCTTAGTCCATGGGTTTGGAAGGAGGTGGGGCCAAAAATCTACGTATAATTCGACAAATGGGTGGACTAATGCCCACTTCACCTTCGAATACTCACCTATATGTTCGAGGTATTGATAGCTAGTCTATCCCTGGAGGGCATAGAGACCTGTCAAGCTGTCGAGCTGTCAGCTGAAATGTTGACTTGACGAAGGCAGGAGGTACATCCACGGAGGAATCAATAATCGATTGTTGAGAAAGGGAGAGGACCGGAAAAGCAATTAGAGGACAAGAGAGAGGATCAAGAGCAGTGGTTGCGGTAAATCATCCCAGCCGCTTGGTGGTATTCTCATTCAAAACTCGGGAAAGCGGTATGCAAAATGTGCCGTTCGGCGAAAGGTCTTCTCCTCCTCTCCTCCACCACCTGCTCAATCTCCTCTTCACTCCCAGCCAACACAAAACAGTCCTCTCTGTGAGCTTTCGCTGCACATTCATCTCTCCTCCTCACCTGCGCCCATCTCCGCCTACTCGCCACGCGCAGCAGCCCTCGCCAGTGCCTTCTCTCGCCTAGCCAGGTTGATCGCTTGGAAGCGCAAGTACTCCTCGTACTTCGGCTTCTCCACCGCCAGCTTCTCCTCCACGTCCTCTCTCAAGCCCGGGAGGAGGTCGACGGTGCGGGCCAGTTGCTTGACGTCCTCCTCGGAATCGTAGTTGCCACGGAGGAGGTCCCAGACGTACTGGTGCACCATTGTGCCGTATGGCGTGAAGGCGTCACGGTGCGGCCCAAACGCCTCGTGGATCTTGGTCATGGAGTAAGGGGTCACCTTCTCGTGACTGATCTTGAACGCAATGTTATTGCGCAGATGGAGCTCGGCTTCTGGCGGCTGGAGGCGGAGCATGTGAGCGGCGTGCCACACAAGGCAACGCTCGCCGGTCTCGATGGCGTTGACGAGCCGAATCACATGCTGGTCGCGGGAGGGGTCGAATTGATGAATCGCCCGGAGGACGATGCGGAGGGCGGCGGGGGCGGCAGAGCCTTCTGGCAGATTGATGCGCCTCTTGTTCTCGTCGGCGACCTTGTACTCGGAGAGGAAGGTCCGGAAGGCGAGGGAGTGCTTCTCGAGCTTCGTGCGGCTGACCTCCGCAACGAACTTGGCTTCGCCGGCCTCAAACAAGAAGACACGGACTGTGGCGGGGCGGGCGGAGGAGGAAGTGGTGGTGGCGGCCATCTCTGCTGCTTGTGTCTGTGTTGGTGGTGATGATTGTGATGTCGTTTGCTTGTGGTTTCCTTTGTGCGAGAGATGGTGGCCGAAGAAAGGAAGAAAGAGAGGCGAAGCTGTGAGGGCGAAAGATATTCAAAGCCAGCAGGCAGCAGCGGCAGCATCCGGACTTCACCCGACGCAACAAATTGATTGTGTGCGAGTGAGAACTTGAAACACTAGGTTGGAGCAAAGAAAACATGGGACTACAAGAATGGGCGTGTCCGACTGATCGTTGTTCTTGCAATTCATCCGCCGCAATAGCATAAACGATCGGCTAATCACTATTGGATTATTCACACGTTCAGACCGACTATAAGAACCGACAGTATCCGTAGCTTGTGCCGTCTCTAGCATTCTCACATTCACCTGGGTGGGTCGTTCACCAGCCAAGAGCAGCGTTTGGTCAAGCGCTAGACCGTAAGCAGCCTCGAAATGGACCCACATAAGTCGCCTTCTCGCGATCAATCTTCTTCCGCACAACTTGCAACCCATCATCGCCTTCGAACACCACGGACAGAATCAACACGCACACCACCATCCAACAACTCATCCCAAGACTCTTCTCATCCACAGAACAGAACCAGTACGTGTTATAATCTCTACCATTAAGGCCTGCATACTGACCAGCCGACAGCATCTACCACAATGTCTTCCACCACTGCCGCCATCTATGTCAAGCACGCCGACGGTCGCGTCGAGCTCGTCGCCAAAGTCGACAAGCAGAAGCTCTGCCTCTTCTCTCGCCACGCCGACCGCCGCTTCAAGAGCGCGCCGACTCGCGATCGAGCATGCACTGAGCTAAACCCCTTTCTCGTGCAGCAGCCAGCACACCTCGACGTGGACATCATCCCGTCGCTTCGCATCATTGTGCGCTGGATTGAGCAGTACGATGACTCCAACCCTTCTCCGCTCAGCATCGCAATGATCCCAACTCCGACCAGCCCAGGCACTCTGGGCCCCTGGATCGGCCCCGACATCAAGCAGGCTGTCGACTTGTACTACACCTGCTTCCACATCTTCGTCGACCGCCACCGTCGCGGCGATCTCCTCCACGAGCAGATCAAGGACTACACGAAACAGTCCTCCCTGAGCCTCAATGAGTTTCAGATGATCTCGGAGATCCTCGCTTTCGACACGGCCTTGATTCACAGCATGATGAATCAAGTCGTCTACGACTCGATCAAGGGCAAGCATGTCCCAGAGTGGGAGGAGATCAAGAAGTATTGTCAAGAGGTCGGCAAGTGGGAGGAGATGTGCAAGATCGCGGAGGACATCGCCAAGAAGATCCAGGACGCGCAGGCGAAGGAGGCTGCTCGGAATGAGGCGGCTTAAGAGCCCTGCATGTGAAAAGAGCGGGAGCTCATTGCATGTGACTGCTGTTTCTTTGTGCTTGTGACAAGCACGTGCATAATCATCACATGTAATTCCTCCCAGCTCCCCTCTTCTCACTCCCAGCTGTCATAAGCGCCTCTCGCCTCTGCCATTTCCTTGCTTTCCTTCTTGTTCAGGGACTATGTACAAGCGCGCTGTGTCTAGGATCGCAAATATTGCAAGAGCTATATTGGAGAGCGACCACCGCGGTGAGTAAGTGTATGCCTCTCGAAAACATCAAATCAAAGCATCTTATCTCTGCTCTGCTGTACGTGCAAGCTCTTGACTTCCGTGGCATGATATCCTGGAGAAGATACATATCGTGAGCGAGACTTGGGATGGAGGCCACAACATTTCACTCATCGCGGCGGAATGGCAATGAACTCCGTGCTGAGCGCTCCTGCGACCTCCTGACTTCTTAGACGATCGATGCTATAGCAGACATAGGCCGGAGCCAAACCGCGGTGAGGAGCACTATCATTCTCGGAAACATCAGGCCAACGTATCCATCTCCTGAATTTCTTATATGAGCAAGCTCTCGACTTCTGAGGCAATCCATGTTACAAGAAATACTTGACGTGGAGTAGAGGGCCTGGTGCTGGCCACAACGCCTCACGCATCGCAAGGCTATAGCAGTTGTTTCCGCGCCGAGAGATACAAAGAAGCTTTCAACTTCTCGGACGACTGATACCATGGACGAGAGCACGGTGGAGTATAGGCCGCTGTGAGCACCGCTGAGGGTCACGAAAAAGCTATACTTCAGCGATTACTTCCCTGCTCGGCCAGATTTCCAAGCTTTTAAGTTTTATGGCGACTAATCTTGAGAAAGGCATACGGCGGAGCACAGGCCGCGGTGAGCACGGCCGTGGGTCACGAAACAGCTATACTTCAGCCATTACTTCCTTGCTCGGCGAGATCTCCAAGCCTTCAACTTTCAAGGCGACTCATCTTGGGAGAGGCATATGGCCGAGAACACAGCGATGTGGAGACGATTGCGACTCTCTCATCGCGAAACTATGGCTCTTGGCTCCGTGCTGCGGTCTACCTACAAGCTCCTGACTTCTCGAGCGAGTGATGCTACGAGTGATACATGGTGGAGCAGAAGCCACGGTGATCACCAGCACGATTGGCAAAACATCGACTTTTAGCAACTGCTTCCGTTCTCTGCCCCCCTTCGGGCGCCTGATAGATCAATCGGCCTATGCTGAGAACGACATCTTCTGGAGCAAAAGCCGGCGTGGGTGCGACCAGAGTTCACGGGATCTCGGATTCCAGCAACTGCCTTCTTCCATTATGACATATACAAGCTTTTGGCCTCATACTTCAATCTGGCCATGATCAACATGTGCTGGAGAGCACCACGGCGTGAACATCGCCTAATCTCACAATACTGGATCCTTATAGTCTTGACTCCGGTATTTCAAGCCATCTCCACGGTTACGACTTCCAAGACGGCTAAGAGCATCACGAATCGGCAGACGGAAGCACGAAGCATGACAAGCATGGAGCTGCTCACCTATCCTGGAGTCCTCAGCGTTCTGCTCAATCTGCAGGGCAGCGAGGGTTCAGACGCTTCTTGAAACGGCAAGCTGACTTATTGAGAGGGCGTATCGCGTGAGGCCCATGACATCTTACTTACTTGGTCTCAAAGCGTCGTTCTCCCCGGAATGTGTGAAGTACAGGCCAGTGGCGGCTCAGACGGCTTATGCAATCTTAAGCAGACAGGTGAGAAATACACCTGAGTGAGGAATTGCGCGACTCACCTGGTCCACCTTCGGCTATCTTTCTCCTGCTTCACTTCATGAATATCATGACAGTACGTAGGCGGTTGATGCTGTTACGGTGGACAAAATGAGAGATCCGCTCCAGTGAGCCTCGATGCCGCCCACCTATCCTGATCGCTTGACACTCATCTCTTTGGTCCGCACTCATACGGGCCAGCGATGTCTCGAATAGTTGATGTCACAGAAGACGAGCGTAACGAGTGTTGAGTTCTGTAAAGCCTCGTAGTGCTCACCTATGCTGGTCGATGGGTCCAAAGTATATTGAGATCACACGGCTGCTAGATGGATCATCTCACGTCGAATCCAAGCCAGAAAACCTTTGAAAGGTCAGAATCAAATGGTGTAATCCGTCCGCTGCCGCACATTGGGATTTCACGGCTTCGAAAGCCGCGCAAGCAAGCGGATGTCTGCTCAAGCGATGCCAGAATGGATCGAATCAGTGAGCTGACACCTCTGTGAGGTCGACAGCCGCTCACAGCTCGTGGCCTGTCTGTGTTCATCTCGTTGCTCGACCTCATGTTGACGCCAGCAATGTCCTGGAGAACCGACGCAGGAAGACCTCTGGACCGAAAGATGAGAGAAGCTCCATCGTAAGCACTGACCGGGCGTCACATTGCTTTGGTCTCTCGGCGATGTTGTTGGGCACGGGTAGTTGGCATAGATCTGACAGAGGCTGTCTGTGTCCGAAACCTCCGAGTCGACTGCGCTGAGATGCTACGATATTGCATGCTCTTGGTTACTTTCAAGAGCAGTCTCCGTCCGGATAGAATAGTCCTTGCTGTTCCAGAGTGAGGCAATGGGAGCAATGCATTGACGACTTTCAGAGAAGCATGAGTGAGGATTGAAGCTTTCGGTTCGCTTTTGCTGTAGTGGCGATTCTGCATCTCTAGATTGAGGCCTGCTTGCGAGCTAGACGAATTCCCGATGCACGATCTTGCATCAACCAACGGGAACAGATGAGTCTGATTGGAGGCCGCCGTAGTGAGAGTCGCAGTATCAGCCTCCCCGGTCACAGTCAAAGCAAGCTTATCTTCATCGCCGCATCAGTGGCATTGTGTCAAGACTCGTAAGTTTGCAGATCCTGGTCATCTCGAGAGCTTATCCCGACCTTACTTCTGAAAGTCTTGGCCCATGCCTCAGGCTGGAAGAATTTTGGCCGTCGGCCAAGTTGCCCTTGCCATTTCTTAGTGCCGGCAGACCCAAATGCCATCAAACGCCGACATTTCGTACATCAACATCCCAGCCCAGACACCCGCTCTTCCTCCGACATCAGCAATTCAACTTCCTATCAAGCCAAGCCAACTCAGATCATTTGTTCAACTGCCAAGATGAAGCTTCTCTATCCGACATCTCTGGCCCTCGACGTCAAATCTCTAGAAGGCTTCGCCGCATCTCTGCACCCATATGACGTCAAGCAGACAATCCCGGAAGATCTCATCGATGCGGAAGTGCTGGTGACATGGTGCAACTCGGCGGATAACCTCAAGGATGCCGCCTCACGAATGAAGAACCTCAAGTGGATCCAGTCCCTCGCAGCCGGTCCGAACGATGTCCTCAATGCCGGATTTGATGCTTCCAGGATAACAGTCACTACTGGTTCTGGCCTCCACGACTACACTGTCGCCGAGCACACTCTCGGTCTTCTCTTGAACGCAGCTCGGAAATTCTACGAAATGCGAGACTACCAGCTCCAAGGACAATGGCCTCAGCATCTTGGCGGACCTCAACCGGACAGGCCGAAGGGCAAGTTCACCAGCTTACGAGGTGCAAATGTCCTTATTTGGGGCTTCGGAAACATTGCCAAGGTCTTGACACCTCATCTCAGAAGTCTTGGTGCCAATGTTAAAGGTGTTGCGAGATCGTCCGGTGTTAGAGATGGCGTTGAGGTTCTCAGCGAGGATCAGTTGCCGAAAGCCTTGGCGGAGACGGATGCGCTGGTTATGATCTTGCCGGGTTCCGAGAGTACCAAGAATGCTTTGAATGCCGAGAGACTGAATCAGTTGCCGAATCACGCTTGGGTTGTCAATGTGGGAAGAGGGACGAGTGTTGATGAGGATGCTCTGGCGAAGGCCTTGAATGAGGACAGGATTGGTGGTGCGGGATTGGATGTGTTCGTGCAGGAACCACTGCCGAAGGAGTCGCCATTATGGAAAGCGAAGAATTGCATCATCAGTCCCCATGCAGCTGGTGGACGTCCACAGGGAGCGGAAGCTCTCGTAGCCTACAACTTGAGGAGGTTTGTGGCCGGACAGGAGCTCAAAAATGTGATATGAGGTGAGACATAGATTCTTTAGACGACTAGCTGAGATGAAGCAGATCTTCCGCCTTCCAAATTCTCGGAGGAGTAAACTGTGACAGAGGAGTACAGGCGTCCATCACAGACTACAGATTCAAAGGCGAAAAACATGGACAGTGACGATCCAAGGCGCATTGGATACAGACTAGACTAATGTTACAGCTGCTTCTCGAACCACATTATCACGAGCTCTTTCGGCGGGGACAATATACACTTCACGCAGACAGAGCGACCACTGATCACACGAGACTATGTGTAATCGATATATGAACGAGAGACAGTAGTTTGACAGAATTTGGACATCGACATCGGATCTCTTTATACCAGTGCACTTCTCTTCTCTCGCCGTACATCTCGGAATCACGGAATGAGCTACAGCTACGGCTCCATCCAATTCCTTTCATCGTCGTTCATGTCTTCATACCACTCTGGAGGATCACAGTCCGCTATTCGCAACGGGAATTCGTCATTGGCTCGAGGCCATTCCACTTCATCGATCCAATTGCCGGCCACGATATCATAAACTCGATACCATCGCGCGGTGCGTCCATGATTCGAAAGGAAGATATTAGTCGCGCGTTCCCAGTCCCACAACCCCAACTCGAATCCGTGGTTCAACAAGATTTCCAATCTTCTCGGATCTTGTACCTTCTGATCCCTCGGCTCCCACCATGGTTGACCATTATTATCCACTTCTTCCTGGACTTCTCCGGCGTCAAGGTCCCATACATCTTGCGGTGGAGGACGTTGTAGCTCTAGCTGATCAAGCATGGCCTGAGATTCTTCACGTGATATGACTGCTCGCACAACGCAAAGGGCAATCATAGCGAGGAGACGATTGCGATCTTGGACCGGGTCTCTGTATCGCTTCCTTGGTTGTGTTCCGGTGACCTTTGCCAGTAACGTGTTTTGACTCCATTCAGGTCGCAATAGGTCTTCATTTCCCTCAGCTGCGATATTAGCCAGGATCTGTCGAACTTCATCTTCGCGTATATCTGGTGGGGGTAGATCAGGGAACCGCAAGAATCGATCGCCCCGCCCGAGCCGGTCTATATGTAGACCCATTCTAGCCAGATCTGCTGGAGGCTGATCCCAGCGTCCCTGGAAGAGAGGATTCCTACCCACAGGGCGAGCTCTTCGTGTGCCTGGAGGTCCTGGCTGACCATATAATGGACATTGATCTTCATATTCTCCCCAGTGTTCATCACTCATCACCGCTCGCTCTCCGCAGACGAAGCAGAAGTCCGTTCGACAAGTGGGTTTCGCGCACACCATATGGTTGCATGCATCCCAAAGATTTACAGGCATTTGACATTGTTCATTTGGACAGAGTTGGTAGTCTTTCCCACGGACTTGACCCGCGAAGCGATCTTCTTGTTCCTCCTTGGCCTCGTCGATAGGGCAGTAATGGTCTACGTTGACTCCGTAGATTGGCTCGGTGCAATTCGCGCAAGTCAGGCCGGAGCATGAGCTGCAGTCAAGGAGGTCCTCGGTCGGTGCGCGCAGCTGAAAGCCACAGGTCTCTGTTTCAACATCGAGTGCTACAGGAGGCATCCATGTCTTTGGATTCGTCCATATGTACGGATCTTCTGGCCGATCTCCCATCCGGATCTTGTGTTTGCAGTATCTTCTTTCCGGCGGCGGCACTGCGTAACCTTGTCCGCGGTTACAGCACAATCGTAGTAGAGCGTTGTCGTCTATCAATTCGACAAATGGGATAATGAAAAGGGTCTCTCTTCCCTCTTGAATTGGATAATAGAGCTCGTTTTGGATGGCGTCTTGGATTTTGTTGATGAGATAGGGCTTCGCGCATTCTTTGCAGTAGCGGGAGCTGGCGATCCATATCCACTCCTTTTCGCTCAAGGCTTCGTAGCATATAGGGCATACAGCGTAATCTCTTCGTGGTGGGCCATCGACATCCAAGTTCATGTCATCCCAGTCATCACCCCAGTCTATATCCATGATGCTTGCGATGTGCTTCTCCTAGATGTATCCGCTTGGTTTCTTGTAGACTGAAAGCACTCTCACTGAGCTTGAGACTTCATCACAGCTCCAGTGTTGCCATTGCAAGAGAGGGCTTTTCTTTGTTCGTGAGCAAGGCCAAATCTGGCTGGCCCGACTCAATTGTCTTTGTACGATGACTGAATCCGGCGAACATGTTCAGTCAATATTCTTTGTCTCGAGTTCTGCTATTTTCGATTGTTGAATGCTGTCATGATACTGCCACTGGTGAAGCCTTTTGTTGAACATGGAAAAGACCGAGAATGCAAAGCCGCTCTAGATCATTTCCCTACCAGATGTACTGCTCATCAATGAGCCTGATCGGGCGCCTTGAGGTTAATGCCGCCTTGATCACAACTCTTCTCACTTCATCAAGCATGTTTGCCGGTCCGCTCACAGCGACCGCCATGGCTCCGCTTCCATCAGCTGCTTCTCCTTCGACAATTTGCTTGATGTCATGTCGACTGCCAATCTTGATGTGCTTGTCTGCATTTCGTATCGTTGGCTCGACGGCTTTGACCAGGCCTGCGCTACGGCAAGACCAGTACAGCTTTGCTCGACCAGGATACCTCCGCATGAGCGACGTTACTGTTGTAATTGCAACGCCACCAACGATACATATCAAGCTGGCGTACTCACTGCAGTCGTGAGGCTCAAGATATCCAGCTTCAATGAACACTGGAATGCGGATGTGCCGACGCAGTAACGATGTAGCTCCGCTGTAAGACCGAAGGAAGAATGACAGTCCGATTTGTGTTTGGTGCTCCTGAAGCTCAGTACTGGTCGATTTCATTGTCTTGTCCTCGGCTTGAATTTCGTCTTTGTCCGAGCTAGCGGCCGAAGACTTGATGGAAAGATTCTCGCCCAAAGCCGGTGCCAACACAGTCGCCGCGATGCAGAAGGGATGATTCTCCCAAATTCTGAACGTCAAGGTGGGAAAGTACAAGTAGGCATGTCCGCTTCCTTCTGCTCCGAGAATGTCGACCTGCATGTATTCGTCGTCGATGATGGTGACCTGTGCCCAGCGGAGACCATTCCAAGCCATGCGGAACAATCGCAAGACTCTATCGAAACCCCAGACCGCAAACGCAATGTACATCCAAAGCTCGTAGCCCCATTGATGTTCGAATCTGTAGATGATGTGCAGGTAGCTTCCAACTAAAGCGAAGACTGTGAGGACGATATGTGATGCCAAGAAGATCTCAAACATCTTCTGCCGCAAAGGTATGATGGAGGCCGCTAAGAGGAGTGCGAAAGCCAGAGTGCCTATGATACCCCAATACCAATATGGTAGCTGGGACTCGCTCGCGTGTCGGCCAAGATCCAGGTAAAGCTGAAGCCAGATTATTGAATGCAAGATAGCTTGCAGCGAGCATATGTAAGCAGTCCATCGGTGTAGAAGAACGAAGGTCGATTGACTCCAGCCTGTGATCCAGTAGAGGAGGTTGTTCCTGCCAGCGTAAAGAATGACCAATGGAGCATTTGCGAAACTCAGCACTCCGACGCGATTTCCAACTTGCGTCAAAATCTCTTCGTGAGTGCTGTCCCACCAAGCATTTGGCTGAGCTGCATGATAGCCGACTGCACTCAGCACAACGTTGATGATTACCATGTAAGCCAGGAACAATGCTTGTCCACGAGTAGGCGTTGTGCCAAGGTTGAAGTATGGCTCTTTGTGTCGTATGCCGAGCAATGGTGGGTCGATGACTAAGGCGTAGATTCTAGAGCGCAGGAGTTCGGGTACAGGCAGAAACCGCAAGAAAGAGACTGCTATTGGTAGAGCGACACCAAGGATGATAACTATCAGTCTGGGGAGGTTTAGTCGGTTTTTGGAGAACGTATTGAATATCTCAATAACTCACCCATATCTCTCGTGGCTTACTTCGTTCCTTTCGAATGTTCTCATGGTTTTCCACTGTAGTGAAAAGAATTCGTCGCCTACGACAGAAGTCCCATTCATGAGCGAACCAGGGAAAAGCGGCATCACTGGAGGCTCCTTGACCTGGTTCAAGGCTTCTTGGTACGTCCATTTTGGTGCTGGTCTGTGGATTGAGACGCTCACTCCGGTTTCATCCAGCCGTCGATGACTGGTCGAGTCTCCAGTGGCACCCTCTTCCCAGTACTTCTCGATCTCCCATCCAAGCATGTCGATACATCGCTGTCATTGCTTGTCAGTGAGTGCTGCAGACTCAGTCAGGTGTAACCTACCTGATGAATGCACCATGCCAGAGTCGTGAGGTAAGCGTCATCAGTGGCGTAGCATTCTGGAGTCGTCGTTGCCCATTGCTTGTGTCCATCGCTGTCCATTACTATCGTGGTCGAGCAATTCAGAGTGTTGTATGCTAGGGCTGTTCGGCATGAGTACGGGCACAAAGGCTGTTGCAGTCAGTACGTGGCAGTCCGCATCGCAGCCGCACCATTGGACTTCGCACCTCGTACATCGAAATGCCATATCCAATCAACCCATGGCCAGGCTTCGAAATGTCTTCCGCCACCACATGAGACAGGGCTCCAAGAATCACAGCCACAAGTTCGATAGAAATCATGGCAAGAGGCCCCGAGGAGATCTGAAGAGAACCAGATTAGGAAGTGAACTGCTTTTCAAGATCGAAATCTCGTGCCGGATCTAGGTGGTCCCGGTCTAAGCTCTTCAAGTCTAGGCTCACGGCATGGCTAGAGCGAGAAGCGATCGCCAAGTATATCTTGAGACTGAGTACGGTGACCGAAAGTTCAAGCTTGTTTGTGGTTGGCGTTCACGTTTTCCGGGAAATAGTTCCCGGCCGAGCCACAGCCTTGCAACATCCCTGCTGTCCGACGTTAGCCCATTCTATCTTTCATGCCATTGCGCATGTCTCTGGAATATACAAGGAGTGGTCCTGTCGAGATTTGAGTTCCCAAGAAACGTGACTCTCGAAGATCTGGGCTTCACAAGAACGCCCAAGAGAGTGCCGCACGTTCCAGGTGGTCTATTCGAGTTGTATAGGTTGAGACGATGTATGTGGTGATGACAGGCTTCTACGATCTGCTCGCAACTTCAAGGACCCGTTGCCACATACGAGGCTCACAAGTGATTAGAGTACCTGCGCGTTCAAGAGAGACAAAAGAGAACGAAAGGTTGCTTGTGGTATTGTAGGGCTCCAGTGGTTTTGATTTCGGGCTTGACAACAGCAGAAACGTCTCGGCGCTTCAGATCGAAAATATCATTGAAGCGGAGAAATCAGAAAAATATCGTATGTGATATGTAGCAGCAACTCTTACTGACATTGCTTCCAAGCATGCCATCGGAATACCTTAGGCTCGCAAGTGACCACAGACCACAGAGGATCGCATACATGCCAGCGGAAGCTTCTTGCTTGAAGTAGAGCTTGTCCTACCTTGGAGCACTCTCTACATGCAATGACGAGCCACCAGATATCGTCAGAGAGTCGGTGCTGTCAGCGATCAGGCATCAACGCAATGGATGAGCATAGTATCAAATGCGTCAGTTTGATTCAAGCTGAACACGATTTGAGATTTTATTGGACGAACTTGCTCGTTCTTGCCCCAGCCTGTTCCTGCGAGAGACTTGTGAAATTGATGAGACCGAACATTAGCACTGGCAAGCCGTCTTGCTGATGTTATGTAGGGACTCTGTCCTTGAGGTGCGAACATCAATAGAAGAGGTCCGGTGTTCACATACTTCCTGTAGATTCTTCGGGCATCTTTTTCAGCAGTGGTGTTGAGGTGGGAAGGTGAAGTGTGAAGCGAAGCCGTTGGGCTTCTGCATGATGTTGACCGGGGTGAGCTTTGTTGATGTGCTAGTTCTGGGATTCACGTTGCGTGTTCACGGCAGAACACACAACATGGCAAAGATGGTGCACGAGTCGCAGATGAAGGCAGACAAGACAGACGCTTTGGGACGACCGTGGTCGCCGGTCAACTTGATACCGCCTGTATCAGTTGATGCGGCGGAGCAGAGGCGGATGTGAGAGAGATCCACACCTAAACAGCTTTTCACCCTCCTTGGTTGACCGACGCTGACACTCTGATAGACGACCATACTTCGAGGTATGGACTGACGGGTCGGTGCGACCAAAGCGAGGCGAGCGAGCTGAGGTAGAAGGTGGGTTTGCTGGGTGTGCATTTGCATTTCACAATGCTGTGACTCCAGCTCGACCAGTTGGACTATGCTTTCCGCTTCGGTGGACGAACGACGTCGCAGCTACCGAGCTCCGAGGGATTGAGGAGGCATTGGTGTTCCTTGTGGCGTTGTGCAATGCCCAAGGTACCTCTGGCGCACTCGACAATGCCGAATTCACTGTGTGGTCAGACTGCCTAGATGCGGTAGATGAGATCAGGTTGGCGATCGGAGGGCACTCTGTCAGGCCGATGCCCGCATCGCGTCGGGAGGCCCAAAGGAGCCATCCTGTGATCGTCGGTGGAATACTGAACTCGATTCAGTATCTCCAGTCGCGTGGTATAGTCGCACGAGTGATGTGGCAGCCGCGAATGTCAACCAGAGAAGCCGATGCCGCTGATGACGGAGCAAGACACGCAGCGGAGATCAGGAGGAGATTCGGTCCGCAAAGTCCAACAACCTTACGACTACCACCACCTCAATCTTGATTTGGCGACTTGTCAAGGCGTGCATCGGGCACGAAATCCTCAAGCAGTTCTCGGCCTCCGTTTTCTGCTAGGTGACAGTCTCACAGCACTGTCGGGCTTGTGGAAGCCAGAGCTCGTGTGAACAAAATCCTGGTTGGGTGACCTTCTCAGGGCGCAACGCCATAAGCGAAACTCCAGAGGCAGCGAGACTAGAATGGCGTGGCTCGTTGTGGGTGGCAGTCTCACGGCACTGTTAGACTTGTGGAAGTCGAAGCTGGTGAAATATCAAACATCCTGTCAGAGCGATCTGCATTCATGGCGCGACTCCATACGCGAAACTCCTTAGACATGACGGCCAGATTGGAGTAGCTCCGTGTCAGGTAGCAGTCTCACGGCACTGTTGGACCTTTGGGTTGGTCAAGCTTGTGATGCCTTACGAGGCCGGGGAACAAAATCCTACTCCCACCTTCTCGTGGTGTTCCCTGGGCGGCTTTACGAAGCTGGCTAGCGGGAGAGGTAGCTCAGCTGATGATGGATTCAGGCGATGGTCAAAGAGAAGCGGCGACGACACCGAGTAACGAGCACCACTATCGTTCTCCAGCAACACGACTGTCCTCGGATGCATGTCGACGACTTCACACGGCATCTGCAGCTCTGACCTGCGCTCTCCCAGCTGCCGAAGAGACGACCATGCAGACCGCTTTGTCGATTCGGATGACAATAGCTTGTGCGAAGCGCTAAATGGCAATGTCTCAGACTTCGACGACAAAGCTATTGTTCATCAAGCAACACTATGCTGTGGATGAGTGAAGCGTTCGGAAAATGGATTCACTTACGCTCTGCTGCGAACTTGCTGCCTGGTCGACCCACTTAAAACACTACTTTCTTCCTTATCAGGTTGTCGCCCTCACCTCGAAATCTACGACAGACACACCACCACCTCAACAAGAAAGTGACCTTGAATACCACCAAGACCTTGATCTGATACAGCACCGCCAACCACCCAGCCATCTGCCTACATAACTCAATATACCGCCGCCGCCATGTCGAACTCCGCCAACCGCTTGACCGAGCGACTCGACCGACTACAAGAGACCTTCGAGCATATGCGCGAGGAGTTCGTGGTCGATGAGGTCTTGCGAGGTCTGCCCAATGCAAACGACACAGTTGCCCGCATACCACGACCGCGCGCTCGTCAGTCCACCCGTCGCACACCAGACCTTTTCCTCAACACCTCCCTCGATGAGAACCTCAATGCTCTGCCCGCTGCCCGACCACGACCAGTTCCTCACCGACGAGATCGAGAGGCAGCTCAACGCCAACAGACCGACGCCTTTCAAGTCCGTCAGACTCGCCGCGAAATCGCTCGTGATGAGCAGAAGGCCTGGCACGAGAAGATGAAAGCCGACCGTCGAGCAGATCGGCTGCATGCTCACCGCCGCCAAGAAGCTGCTGTTCAATCCGCCGTTGCCGAAGCCTTCGAGAAATGGAAGGCAGACTCACCAGCAACATTCGAGCGCTTCCGGACCCATCAAGTCCACGCTCTCTTCGCTGCGAACAGCGCTGTCCGAGTTACTGACATCCTGACTTGGTTCGGAGAGATGCCAGCCGACGCCAAGAAAGCGTTGGAAGAACTCGCCAAGTTCATGCACGTCGAAGCTGCCCTTCAGACCGATCTCAATTCTGCAGAGAAGGCCGAAGCTTTTGGTGAAGGCGAAAGCGCACCTTCTCTCCACCCAGAAATTGTCCACGCATCCAAGATGACCAGCATCAACAAGCACGGCGAGGAGGCAGCCCATCACTCGCACTCGATCTATGGCATGGGCAAGGATCATGCCTCACTATCCAAGCTGGCACCCGACTTCATTGGTCAAGGCGAAGAGAAGAAGCGTCTCGTCCGCATCGAGGGCGCCTTCAACACTCGCAAGACGTTGATCGAGACTGCTCACGTTAACTCGCGCTTCCCAAAGGTGCCGCTCAATAAGAGTATCGACGGCGGAGTCCAGCAGTGGTGCGAGGTGGCAATTGGATCTCTCACAAGCATTCATGAGGGCGATTTCGTGCCAGCTCACAGGGATAGCCTTTCAGCCGAGTTCAAGCAGCTCTGCAAATCGATTCGCGACCAGATCGAGACATTTTACGCCCAGCTCACAATGCGTATCTCTGGCTACATCGAGATGACTAATCTCATCTCCAACGAGCTGCGCTCGAACTCGAAGGAGTGGAAAGATGCCACTGACTCTGCTGAGAAGACTGCCCTGCAGGCCAAGATCGCCGAGATCGCTTTGAAGCTTGAGCAGTACGAGAAGAAGCATGGAGACCTGTTGCCACTCTGGCGCATCTACCTGCCATGGGTCGAGAATGAGTCCGACCAGGAGGAAGGCAGTGCCAACATGAAGCGTAAGTTGTAGATCAACGGCATCAGTCAGTGGACTCCAAGAGATGCATGGGATAGAGAGATGCTAAGCTTTGTCATAGGACCCTGAAGAAGCGAGTGACTGGCACATTCGAGCACAAGCAGGAGATATTGGAAGTAGAACGGATTGAAGCATTCGAGACATGCACGGAGTTGACGCATTGGATAGGACTGAGAAAGTCAGGAAGGAGAACTCAATGGGCGTCTGAAACCCGCCGTAGCATTCTGGGATCATCGGTGTTCAAAGGCAATCAACTCTTTGCAGAATAACATAGAGCTCCATGTCATCATGAGAAACAGCTTGGAGAGAGCTGCATAGTGTATTAATGTGACAGATCATCTGCTTCGCTGTCATTGTTCAAACCCTCTTTCATAGGCCACAAGCTCTTGATACACTCTCATGGAGCTACATGTCATGACGAGAAACAGTTTCGAGAGAGCTGCGCAATGTGGGCCTCCTGCTGTTTCAACATCTGACTCACCGCTTCGCTATTGCTGTTTCCATTATCGTTCGGAAACTACGCAACCGGGCCTTCTGCCGTACAAAGCCATAAAAAGATTGTGAAGGAGCAGAAGCTCTGAGTGAAAGCACTCAACTCCACAATTCATTGGTTTGGTGGCAAAATTCGAGGTACAACCATGGTTTCTTCATTTTAAAAAGCATCCATAACCCATGAGGATTTAGTTTTCAATTCCAGATTCCAACCCATTCTAATGCTGCGAATTGCCGCATCCTTGTTCTGGTGGTACCATCAGTGAAAGCTATACATCGAACATGTGTTGGCGCTCGTGAATCAGCACTGCCAAGAAATGTAGCTTGGCGCTCGAAGTGAATCTTCGATGAAGCTTGACTACTAAGGGCGGCAGCTTCTTCAAGCTTCCTCTTTCCTCCTCGTTCCAACGTCCACAAACTCACCTGAATAGAAACCTCGAACAGCCTCCGCATGCTGATCCGAATAACAGCCTTGGAGATCTCCCACAACTATCCAGATCGAGAGCAATCTCTCCTCATCGGCGTCATGTGGAGCTTACTGGGCGGCTCTTCTAGCACTCGTCTGGCCAGTATGAGCGTTGCGAAGGGCACTAAGCGTAAGCGTGAAGGCAGTGACGCAGACAGTAAGCCGAAGGGCGAAGAGGTGCATCAGCATATGCCACAGGAACGTCGCACTCCACGCCCCCAACCAAACCCGAGGTCCTCGCTCAGCTCCAGCAACCAGCTGCCATCGCGAAGCGTAAGTACACTTCGAGTCCATTCTCTGTATTTACTGACAACTCAACATGCTGATCATAACTTCGACGTGGCAAAGCCGTCTTCCGCCCAAAATCTCCTTCGACTGCCAGCATTCATTCGCAACCGTATACTGCGGGACGTGCTAGTAGATGAAGAGCCTTACGCGCTTCAGCCAGATGGTCGGATCAAGCCAAAAGCAACACGTCGTTACGTCGAAGAGCGCGAAAACTGCTGGGCTCCAAGTTCATACGTCACTCGCAAGCCTGGTATCCTGGATGTATGTAAGAGCATTCGCGAGCCAGCACATCGCATTTTCTACTCTGGGAACAGCTTTAAAGTTCGAGTTTCATCCTTCAATGCCAACGCGATGGTGCCGCGGTGGCAGCGACACGCTGCCAATCTGGAGGCGGTCAGTAACCAACCTATCACAATCGCCATTGCGAGCGATGAGGATGGCTTTTACAGTGATATGAGCGAAGAAGATGGTCTCTCGACGCGTCCGGAGCTCAACGCGAGTGAGCCATCTCTGAGTTACACGAGCAAAGCGCTTCTATATCAGAAGAGACATCAAGTCCCGACAAACTTGCTTGCAGAAGGTGGTTTCAGCTTCAGCATCCAGACACAGTACAAGCCGCACTGGAGCAACTTGAAGGAATGGCTCCAGCTCTTCCATGCTAACTTCCTCCCTGCTCTGTCAATGACCTGCACGGATCCGACTGACCAGAGACTCACCCACATCTCGGCCATGTTCGACAGTATCGCAGCATACAAGGATGGCAACACTTGGGACACTGCCGAGAAATGCCTCGAAGGCCATCGAAAGATATTGATTGCGGATAATGAGGTCTGGAGTCTGCCAAGCGGCGAATCACAAGATCATGATCCCACGAAAGGCAATGTCGAACCATCCGGGAGCGCTTCTAGTTCCACTACCACTGCTGGAGCTATGGAGCATCTAGCTCTCGAAGGAAGTCAGACGCTCCGCGAAGAGTCACCAGCTGCTCGACCCGAATTCCATCGGGCTGTGCCGTTTACAAAGGTTTCGCCTCTGAGCGACGGCGACAACTTCCTCAAAGACCGCGAAGTGGAACATCAACTCCTTTATTCAGGCCCCAATGTATGGGAAACGGTCACCTTGTCTACCACGAGAAAGGCTGAGACCGGCAATCGTCATCACCAGCTGCTTGGATCGGCCTATGGATCCGACTTTTCCGGCCACCAATCCCAGACATCAGCAACCCTGCTTGGTGATGAGACTTCGAGCGATGATCTGCTTGCATCAATTTCGAGAAGCAGTCGCCGAAAGACTACTCCAGTTGGCCACTTCGAAGGCATGGATCCTGTGCCAAGCCCGAAGGAGTTGGACATGCGAAGTCGAAGAAGAGGAAGATTGAACATGATCGGCGCGTGAGACGAGGAAGTGAGGAGCTTTGAGGATGGTATGGAATTGTCTCCTGGCCTTGATTGGGCTTTCACGTGGTGCCCGATGCGGACATGGTGAGAAAGCCGTCAGCAAGAGGGATGAGAGCGACTACCTGCATGATTGCCGATGAAACATGATGGACATGACGGACTTCCTAGTCGAAATTTCGCAACTTTCAAGCGTACTTGAAATGCACATGATTGGTGAAAAGATGCTTTGGCGTAGTCTACTAGAATACAGATACCACTCTAGGCCTCGAGGAAGAATAAGATATATCAATTCTCGCCCTGGCTCATTACGAGCATGTCTGATCTACCAGAACTGCGGCAGTGTATTTTCCGAAGTGTCTAGTGACAGCTTGATTCTCGGTATTGAGACAAGATGCAGACTGTCTTCACGTCTGGTAGCAAGATCTTGGATGTCTTAGATGGGCACAAAGTAGAGAAAGCAGTAGCGTAGCACATGAATACTCGAGAAAGCAAATCGCACATATGTAGAGCCGGTGTCTGGCGTACTTTGTCCGTTTACCTTCCTGGCTTGAGACTAGCTGCCATGCATCCAGATCAGAAGTCTGACATGCAAGTATAGCAACCGAATATATGTGAGAGCCGTGATGTTAAGCAGTCTTTCTTGCGGCGCAGTCGTTGGCGTGTATGGCGGGACAATTCGAGTTGCATTAAATCCGATTGGCGAAGCCAATGACTGAATGATCGACTTCAACAATACCCGCTCAGTTTGAGAGCGCAGCTTGGCATCATGTCTGGCAAACGATCAAAATGAACGCAAAGTAGAATTTTGCCCTGCCTATGATTCTCACTGCTCGCTCTCGTTTTGTAAAGGATCTAGTCTCGTTTGTGCAAAATGGTGAAAGCTTGTCATCGAAGTATTCGACCGAGGTGTAGTCTGACCGTGAATGCCCTGAGACACACGTGAGGTCTATGTCTTGAGCAGACTCCAAACCTGAGATGTCCACCGCTGGGTTGGATCAAGAAGTCAGCCCCGTGGTACCTCTTTGGCCTGACTGAGAGATGGATGGATGTACAAGTCGCGACTATCCTCGATCAACTCCGCTTTGTTGGAAAACTTCGTTACTGAGGCTGATATGCATCTTGAAGGTCTGACTCGGGAATTCGTTTGAGCAATACTGGCCCAGCATTTGTACTTAGTATTGAAGACGTATAGCGATACTGTTCATTTGTGTTGTTAGCCAGCAATCTTGCGAGCAATGATCGTGCTGTCTACACTGCATCCGACTTGGAGGCCGGCTACCTTCACCACGGTCTGGTGGAGCTGTTCGTTGCTCTCATGGGTTGTACCATTTGCGGGATGCCGAGCCATGTGGTGGCGACGAAGGCAGAAGGTAGCCTGAGCGAGAACTGTGTGCCGGATATAACAGATCATCGACGCTTGTCCGTACTTTAAACAGCTTCAATCTCTGGAAGAACACCTGTTCGACTCCTTAACGCGACAATCCCGTGGTAGAAGCTCGCTCCATTGAGCTTTCGAGCTTGTGATGAACTGCTTCGCTGAAGTTGTCTTCTCTGCGCTTGTGGCTCATATTGTATCTTGCTTTTTGGCGATTGAGAGCTCCAAGACATGATCTCGGAGATGTCGGCGAAGTCACAAATGTATTGTGATGTTGTTCATATGCAGAAAGAGCCTCCACGTCGCAGAACGCTCAATCATTCCGAAATAATTAGTTGCTTGCGATTCTCTCATCATCAGCGCTGCTAGATACCGCATCATTGAAGTACATACTTGCTAGATTTGTGGACTGCCACAAGTTGCCCACGCATTGTCGGTCTGATCTCGCGGCTGACATCATTATGTCAAGCTGATACTGTGTTGGCTTGATGAGAAGTAGAAGAGAGGAGCTGGCACGACTCTCTTCTCAGGCAAGCTGCATTCTCGCCATGCCCGGGTTTGTCTATTTCTCTTCCCTGCTGTCTCTATTACCCCTCCGCCTTTCCGTCTCCTCAGTAGGCCTGCTACAGTTCTTTTTCTTTTCTCTGGAATGCTCATGCGCCTTCTCCGCACTTCCTCCACAGTCTCCGAAGGAGAATCTTCAAGGAGCTCTGGATCAGCTGGGAACAGATTTGCTCTTATTTCTAGCGTCTTTGTGCGGAACAAGGCTTTCGTGCTGGCTGTATCTTTGGCGTATAGGCGGCAGAGTCGGATACTCCGAGGTGATTCTTCGTGGATGGTGGCATACATCACGTCGACGTTTCTCTGCTCCAAGGGAGTCTCTGATCATATGCGTCCAAAACTGCAAGAGCCTGCAGCGCTATTGAGTGGCGAGTAAACATTGCGCAATACGTCAAATGTGACTTCTTCCCCATCGGCCCTGTCCATCACCGAATAATTCCCAGAGCTTTCTGTGTCCATTTCACCGGCGAACCGCCACTCTGGCCTCTCATTGTCAATGATTTGGAGGAAGCGCCACCGCAATTCCAGCCAGCCCGTGCCTGCCAAGCGAAGTCTGCCCAGGCTCACTGGTGGTTTCTCTCGCCATGAGAATTTTCTGACTGTATCTGGCTGACGCAAGCGCAGCTTCTTGTGATGTGGACTTATCGAGATGTTCGCTGCCCTTCAGAGGACCGAAGAGTCTGATACGGAGGAGCGGAAGGACGATGAAGAGGATTGTCGTACTGCGCGAAGCTTGGCTCGGAGAATCTATGGCTCTTGTAGGAGGAACTTGCGGATAAGGTACTGTAGAATGGAGATTCTCTTCAAGCATTTATGAGGAGTCTGAGAATCATTGGTGAGATGTGTGTGGCAAACAGATGCTTCCCGCATATTTTGCAGTGGCCGAAGTCGCTGTCGCGAAGGTTGGTGGTTACTCTGAAGGCCAGGCAAAAGCGTATCATACCCTTTGTTGTCAGATCTGTACACGAGGCTGGCGGAGGAGGTAACATGAGCAAGCCCTGGCTGCCTACCTGTCTGATGCCGTTCTGCTTGGCAAAACACGGCTGTCGTGGTCCGGACCCAAAGCTCATCATCCTGCGTCATTACCAGTTCAGCTTCATGCAGGTAGCCAAAAGTGCTTGTAGCAGTAAGATAGCTGGGTATGGCCCTTTCTGGCCGACTCTCGTATTTACGAGACTTGGCGATGGGTATACCGACTCCGGACAAGAAGCTCCTGCTGCCAGGATGCCCGTATCTTGTCTGTGTCGCACAGCACAGGCCCTGAGGGCTATAGTGAAGCTCACATCATCGCCGCTACTGGTTCGCAAGGATCTTGCAGGGATTTCTGGGGGCGAAAGCTGATTGTTGTTTGCCTCGCAGGCCTCGTCGTCGCCCGATACACTCCATACAACATCTTTGGATGCCGTGGGTGAGTATAGGAGCTCTTGCAAAGAAGCTCCAGCTATCAGAATCTCGCTGCCACCATCGTGTATCGAGATACAGAGCGTGCGGCATGGACATACTGACGCAGCGGGCATTCCCGCGGGCAGTCTTGGCGTGTGAAGTGGTGTTGCTTCGAGCTTTCCACTGCCACAACATCCACCACCAGCAACTTCCATCACATCGCCACAACACACTCATACCTTCTTCAAACATCCACAGACCTGCTGTGTCGACTGTCCATACCATTGACATGCACCTCAGCGTCTCATTGTGGCATCGCAAAGCTCGTGACAGCGGAGTTTGAGCGGCGGAGGAAAGGCACCCATCACATATCGCGACGACGACACCACACCAGGTACGTATACCACCTTTCCGGGTATAGTCTGAGCTTCAATATGCCTTTGAGAAGCAGCCACAGCCTTCGCAATGCCTCACTGACCTCGTCCTCTCTTGCAGAACACCGATCTTGGCAGCGGACCTCCGAACAACGCTTCCACGCCGACGACGATACCACGCCCGCGAACAGCAATTGCGCCTCAGCGAACCACACCCGCAATTTCGAGCTGGAACCAGTCAAGCTGGGCTTCCTTCATCAGAACGTCAATGGCGACGGACACCATAAGAAGCCAAAGGCTACAAGCCGGCGCCCAGACGAGACTGGATGTATTGCTACTCGGCTTGGCATAGCTCCAAGGTATGGCAGCTTTCCACGCAGACAGCCTTCATACTGACCATAGCCAGGGCGACCGCGAGCTGGAATGAGATTGCGCCAAGCCGTGAAAGCCGAGGACCAACTCCGCACCTCGCTGCCGCAAAGCTCCGGCCGCAAGGCACCATAGTCGCCATCAAAGTCTTTCATAGTAAGTCGAACCACAGCCCATCATCCCGAGCGCAGAAAGAGTGGCAAACTGACATCCTTCGCAGTAGCCCACAAAACTAATAAGTATCGCCACTTTCGCTTCGTCGCTTCGTACCAGACTGGGCATCTGGCTCGCCTCGGCGGCCAGTGTAAGTCCCTCCACGGCCTTGAAAACCACTCCCGGTGGACTCCTGGCTGCTCTCCTTTGTTCCAGCCTTCAATCACCACCCTCCGTTCCGAGGAGGACGTCATCGCAGATCAGCTCGAATTCGATACAACATCAACAGCTGCGGTTTCGAGAGCTTCCTTGAAGACCACTCATGGAGGACTCCTGGTTGCTCTCCCTCCTTCCGACTTTCGATCAGCTTCGCTCGCGCCCGGGAAGATGGCTTCGCAGAGAATGGCAAATCCAGCACCACAACAACATGCTGCTTTGAAGGCTACTCTTGGTGGACTGCTGGCTGCTGTCTTCGAACCATCTTCGCTCGGCACCAGAAAGACGTTCTTGCAGACCACATCATCCTCGGCACAACATTCACACCTGCGCATCCGTGAGCTGTTCTCAGCCGGTGTAAGTCGCCCTCCGTTCTTGTCGCTACTCTGGTAGCACTACGGTTGACCCTTTTCGTATCCATACCCTTCAGCAAGCATGATTATGGCATCTGCGAGCTGCTTGCGGCCGGGGTAAGTCCACTTCTGGCCTTGTCGACTACTCCTGGTAGACGCTTGAGAAGAAGCTTTCGTATGTCATCTGCAGCGTTTCTCTCCTTCTACACCGCACCGAAGGCGCCGGCGAGCTTTATGCCCGGATCAGTCCACAACACCACCGCTGCCTCAATCAGCGAAGCATCTCCGGATGGGAGTCGAAACCAGGCAACCCTCTGCGCCTCGGAAGACATCACACAGTGAACACTTCTGAACAGCTCTGGGACCTGCACTGATCTCCGCAAAAGTCTTTGCAACAGCAACCACTTCTCGCAATGGGGCCTCTAGGTTACCTCGAGTATGGCTATGCCCTTGCCGGCTGTGGTTTGCGACACTGTGTCCGAAAGTCTAAGACTCCTGTCGTGGATCTTTGACTAGTACGCACAAATTTGGGAATGTTGGCTTCAGATGGTATTGTTGGCTCCAAAAAGCATGCGTGGTCATCCGGCGTGCAAACAATCGGTCTTATTGAGCTGGAAGTACTACCTTGGTAGTCTCCCGCGATTGGGATGGGTTCTCAAATCCTCGGCGACTTCGGTTTCTGGTTGAAGGTGCGGCTTGCAGACTTCTCTTGGAAGTCTCTTGCTCGACACTGGATCTGGGGCTGTTGATGACCGGGGCTGTTGTGTTGACGTTGGCGAAGGTTGAGCTTGCTGTACTTCTCTTGGAAGTCTCTTGCTTGGCTTGAGTCGAGCTCATGCAGCAGCGGTGTACGTTGGATGCATCGAAAGGTTCGCAACGTTGTCCGGGCTGGATGGGATGAGGTTTTGAGATCTCGCCTACAGCTTCGGGTGCGGTGTTGACGTTTGCAGCTTGCTTTGCCTATACTGGCGAGTGGGTGAGTTGATGCCGGGTGGCTGGTGGGTGTTGCGTCCTATTCTTTTGGGTTGGATGGAGCGGCCTATGACTTGTTGGGTACTGAGGGCTCCCTAGGGATACGACCTTCACCATCCGCTGCTGGACTTTCGACTTTGCGCTTCTGGATCGGCTTTTGCGAAATCGCTGGACTTTCGACTTCGCCATGCTCAACCTCTCCTCAACGGATGTTGGCGAACATCAACTCAAGGCTCCTCTCGCTTGGACGCTCCCGGCTTCCGGATGAACTCAAGCTCTCAAGCAACATGCAACATTGTTCGCTGCCACACAAGATGCTGATCGACTCGTCTTCCGCCGCAGCTCTCAGACTAGGCCGGCCTTGCTTGAAGACTACCTTGGTAGACTCCTGCTGGGCCGCGAGCCTTTGACGTCTGCCTGCCGCCCTGGAAGAATCTCTCAAACGACTTTGCGGCCTCGCAGCATCTGGTCTTCTCACATTTGAATATTGCTCAACATGCTGAAGGTCTCTGCTGGTTCCTCTTGGTCCAGCGTTCTTTCACGGATCAGAAGATGACAGCGATTGTCGTCACCGACCCAGACTGCGCTGGGTCTCGGTGCTGCCACTCTACAACAGCTTGTCTTGGTCATTCAGGATAGGAGAACTCCTTGTCGTTTGACCTAGAAACTAGTTGTGGCTCTTTTCTTCGACAGCACCCCACACCGGCCAGCAGCAGTGCTTGACGATTACCCTGGTTGACTCTTGTTTCGCTCTGAGGACTTTGGTTCTCAACGTCTCTTCGAGGATGACTTGTGGTATGCCTCCACGACTTTGGATGTCTCTCATTTTGCATGCTGTCCAAGCGGCAGGACTTGGTTCTTCGTCAAGCTTGTCGTCAACTCCTTATTGTCGCAACATCGCCGGAGACCAGATCGCTTCCGGACCAGGCCAGTGGGCATGTTCAATGCCCTGGACTCATCTTCCTTGGCGACACCTGGGCTTCGGCTGCTGATCTCCGAGCGTCCTTCAATACTGCTGCAACATTCCCTGGTAGGGCACGGATGCCTTCCCGGCCAGACTTTCCAAAGCTCTTCACCCTTCCTCCCAGCATCAATCCTAACCTGGCCAGCAGTGCTTGTAGACTACCCTGGTAGACTTCTGTGCTGCCGTGAGCCATCGGACTCTGCTCGCTGTACTATCATTCCGCTCGCATGTTTCCAGCACATCTGAAATTCCGGCCCTCCGTGAGAGGAAGCTGTGAACTGCTGCTGCACCGCTTTCCAGACCACCGCCAATGCCCCACCGACCATCATTTCCCAAGCTCTTCACCTTTCCTCCCATCACTAGTCCAATCTGGCCGGCAATGCTTGTAGACTACCTCGGTAGACTCTTGCGCTGCCGTGAGCCATGATTTGGATCATTCATGCCATTCGCGTCCTTCATCACTGCACCTCGGCCGGCGATGCTTGTAGACTGCCTTGGCAGACTTTTGCTTCGCCGCGAGCCACTCTCCTTGCCTGTCCTCGGCGCCATCATTGGATCAGGTCAACAGCTTTGCCTTCGGCTCCCCATCCGGGGGCAGCGAGGCTGCGCTTTGCTACCGTCGCCAGTCAACATCGGATTGCTGTTGGTCTGGTCACATTTCTGGAGTGTGACTCTGGAGGCCTTCACGCTGCTAAGTCTCTCGCGCCTCCCAGAATGCCTTGCTCACAAAATGCCTTCACGCCGCCTTCGACCTTTCCCGGCGCACATGACCTTTCGCGTTACCGAGGCCGGCGGTGGTTGCAGCCCTCCTTGGTAGGCTCTTTTGCTGCTGCGAGCCTGGCGCTGCCGATTGTCACTCGGAGCATTGCTGTTCTTCAGATCGCTGGGCATCTTTCGACACATCTTCGTTTCGGACTTGCATAAGTGTCGCGGCGAGTGCGCATCGCCATCGGCGGCGAACAGTGCGGTCATCTGGAATTCCAGCGCTGTCTGATTCCTGGTCTCCGGGAAGGCGCTCGCCACTTCGCCGTCTCTGCTCATTGTTGTCCGCCCACACCGTTGGCTTCAGTTCCCACAATCCATGCTCTGATATCTGCGTTCTCGCGCGGTAGTTGTCCGCTCCCTTCTCTTCTCGTATCAAGGCCGGCGCCGCTTGTCGGCTACTGCTGGTAGTCGCTTGCGATGCCGTGAGCCATTCCTCATCCTGCCTATCTCCCCGCACACACCCGTCCCTTTTGCATGCCACCTCGAGCTGGTGCTGGCGTTCCCATTGGTGTGCTCCCTGTCACGGCCGGCTGCCGCTCTTCTCTGCGTCCTTGTTGTGCCTTTGGCCAAGCTGCTACCGTCTGTTGCTCCACCGTGATCGCCTTTCCTCCTGCTGGTAGGTAGCTCTTTCCAAATTCCACAAGCTGCACTCAGTCATCCAAGCTCTTGTCTTTAGTGGGTGTTGGTAGAGGTGGTCATTGCCGTGCGCATTGAGTCTCGCTGGCAGAGCCTGTCGGTCTTGCCATCCGGGTAGAGGTGTACGGTGGATTCGCGGCGCGCGCAGGTTGACCATGTTGGCGAGATACTCGATGGACGAGATTGGGATTCGGCGCAAGAGCTGTGAATATAGTCGAGTTGCTTTGACAGATGGAATCGAGATTCGAGATGGCTTTGTCGGAGGGTTTCGAGGTCTTGCTTTGAAGGCGGGATATGGATTCGGAGGGTGAGGCGCACAGATTGCAATGGTTTATCACCGGCGGTGTGAGGCGACGGCAACATTGGCGGCGTCAAGCTGTATAGTCTCGATGAGCGTGGTGCTGTCGGGCGGAGTTGATGGCGTTTCAAGGTGCTTCGCTCCATCAGCGCCCACACTGCAGCACGACCTTGATGCCTTCTGGTGCATGGGCGAGAGCGGAAGCTGTTTGCACTACTCGCGCAAAATATTGAAGCATGGCGATGGCACTGAGCCTACCTTTGCCGGCCGAAATTCCGAGCTGCCTGCGACATCACACACGGAACAGCTCGATGGGTGAGGTCAACCAATTGCTGTCGTTCCAAGAGGGAGATGCGCTCTTTCGCGTTTGCTCTCTGTGGCGGTTCGCAATCGTGGGTTGGCAAGCGAAGGGATGGAGAAGAAAATATCGCCCTCGCAAGGGATGTGGGAGGAATGTAAACAGGCTTGAGAAGCTCGAAGCCGTCACCTCCGTCAACAGTGTACAGATTGGAGTCCTCCTTCGATGCAAAAGTCGCGAAAGTTAGGATGCTTGAAGGAGATGGGAGAGAAATGGAACAGGAACTTTTGCGCTCGCAAGCGACTTGGGTGTGATGAGACATACCTCGACCTGGCTACGTCTCACACGCCACATGCTTTGCCGTCATGCTGGCTGCGCGATCCCGACACGTACGTCTGAGGACTCAACAACTGGCTGAATGTTTCAGAGCGGATTGTAACCTTGAGACCGTCGTTGGAATGCGGTTGACAAGGCGTATTGGAGTGTTCTGCTGTAACAGCTTCGGGAAAGCGTCGCAGCGGCAAAAGGCTCTTCAAAGGTCAACCTGCTTGCGAGCTTCTCAGCATCTATCTCATCGCACATCGGCGACGCGAAGAGTCAAATGTGGTGCGGATCAGAAACTCATCCCAGTCTTCGACAACAACCACGCGTCAAAGACCCTCTTCAGCTGCAGTGGCATGAAGCCATCATCTGCGAAACAGCCCTTCGAAATCCAACCATCGGGCCAATCTTGCGAATGGCTACCATGCTTGCATGTTCTCGTTCTCACCGCGGTGGTCTGCATCTCGAATGTCGTGGATCTGGAGGACTTCGCGACGGGCGATGTTCTGGGCATTCGGTATAGGATGGAAGGATCATCATGCTGGGCGAATAGGAAGTAAAAGTGGACTTGCCTTCATGTTTGAATCGATTTCGAGGATCTGTTGTCGCTCGAGGAAACGATGAGATTTGTTGAGAGGATCTCAATTCGCGAAGGGGTGGTGCTCTTCGGGCGGGCTGCGACAAGAAGATGCTGAGTGGCGTACGTCCACTGCGATGCTGCTGCTTCGGAGCGTGTATCGATCGAAACGTGACTGCGGAAAGCCTGAAAGCGCAAAGCTGATCAGCATCTCGTCTGCGAAGAGAAGTCGCCCCATCGATGCAAAGCATATCGTGCATATCAGAGACCTATCTCACGAGTGGTCGGGACTTTGACCATTGATCGAGCGTAATCATATATCGAACAGCCCTTCAAGAGCCTCAGACGATCTTGATATACTCCACTTACTCCCTTGTGGGAGGCGCTGTTGTTTTGCCCAGAATCCATCACCACTTCCGCGACGCACAACCACGTTGGGCTGTGTCGTCGCGACTACACTGTGTCTTCGACTCCCCGACGGGCGATGTTCGTTGGTATCAGGAAGTGGGATAGGAGGATCATCCTGCTGGAAAGACGAAAAGATGGAGGTTGAGGGTGGACTTGCCTTGCCGGTGGAGAACTTGGCCGTTGGATCGAAGGTGTCGAGAGTGTTATAGTGGCGGCAAAGACTTCTGTACAATTCCCCGACGTCAGCACTTGAACACTATGGCGATGGCCAGCTTGAGTAGCGAGAGAGATGTTTTGAGTCAGAAACCCATTCCACGACAGGTCGGGACTTTGACCTTTTTGAATGGTGATCATATACTGAACAGCCCTTCGAAAGTCTCAGACGATGTCAGATATACACTTACTCCCTTTCGGGAGGAGCTATGAATTTTTGCCCATTTCCCTTCATTGGATGTCGCCTGACGCATAACCACAGCGGGTTGTGTCGTCGGCAGGTCTTCAACTCCGCGACGGGCAATGTTCGCTCATGGTATCATAGTGTGGGATGGGAGGATCATCATGCTGGAAGAAAGAAGATACTTGGAGGTTTGATTTACCTTGCTGCTTTCTCAGTGGGGCATTGCTGCTATGGCGTCGGCTCGGAGCTGCGCGATCTGGCGTGAAAAAGAGCCTGGAGATACTCAAAGATCAGCAACGAGTTCTCTGAGTTTGAGAACAGGCCAAAGCAGTACGCGTCTTCTGCGATCAGAATCTCCTCCCACAGGACTCGTCATTTGCTTGAATAGCTCTTCGAGATCAACGGCAATAACTGAAAAGAACAAATATTACTACACTGAGACTTCACCCACGGCGTTGTTTAGACGCCGACTACCTGTCGAAGACTCCGCGACGAGCCATGTTCGGAATGCATCTTCTTGTGGGAGGGCGAAATCATCATGTCGATTTATGTGAAGATGAGAAGCGCAGGGCTAGACTTGCCTGGGATGTTGATCTCGGTGGACCATGTCGTCGTGCTGGAACCATTGCAAACGCCTGTGTTCGTGCTAGCTGGACACGAGTCGGAAGCTCTGGAAATGCTCAGATGTCAGCGCGCATGTTCTTCTTGAATAAACATAAGAAGCATCGTAGCAGTTTGTATGCTCAGTCAGAATCCCTCATCAACCCGACGCCACTACACCAGACGTCGGAGTCATTCGCTGGAACAGCTCTTCAAAGCCAGACATTGATCAACTGCCTGTAGAAAACTTCGCAACGAGCGATGTTCGTTCTGCATCTGCTGTAGTGAGGGAGCTTCATCATGCTGTGGCGACGCCGCAAGGAAATTCAAAGGGTTGGGACTTGCCTTGCTGCTGCTATATTGCGGCGGTAGGATTCATGCACTGGACTTGATGAGCTCGAGATCTGTTTCACACTTTGAAATTGGTCAGCACCATTCTTATCAGTTCTTCGCGAGTGACTTGTTGCGACTGGAGTGCTTTTCAGATTCGTCCTATAGCCCGAAGCCCGCGACTTTGTGATCGGACCCCACCCCATGTATTTGGCGTCGCAGCCCTTCAGTCTACTGCCCCCAGATCTCTCTCGGGATACTCTAGTCTCGCGGCTGGCCGACCGGTCACAACCCTTGCCGCTCCTAGGGCGCGCTTTAGACTGTAACGGAACATTGCGCAGACGGCCGTCGGTAGATGGGAAATCATCATTGTGCATGTGTGTATGATTGAGGTAATTTTGCTGAGAGAACTTGCCTTTGGTGGCTTCGAGCGGTAGACGTTGCCTAGCTGGCGCGATTCGCAAGCTTCAAGAGCTCTGGACCTGCGTTGAGCAATGATCAGCATCAGGTTCAGTACGCTCTTCCATATCGCGTTGTGCAGGGATGCAACTGCTCAGATCATTGTTTAGTCCGAAGCCCGCGACCTTGTGATCGGAGTCTAACTCATTATGACCGCGTAGCCCTTCAAAGCCTGCCTCCGTGGGTCTCGCCCGTGGCCCCCAGATCCCATCATACAAACAAACCCTGGGCTCCTAGGACTCGTAGGTTTGCAACGGGCGATACGTTGGTCGTCGGTGATTGAAATTGCGAATCATCATTGTGTATATGGGTGATTGAGAGGAAGGCTGATACTTACTCTTCAAGATGTTCGACGGTCTCTAGATGGAGATTAAAGTCTGTCTGCTCGATACCATCAGCAAGCATTCAGCCTAATTCCAACAGCTCCGGGCGCGCTGGAAAGCAGTGCTGATCAGAAACTCCGTCTTCTGAAACCGTGTTGGCGGAGTCTGCCCGGGAGCGTTCAAGGCCTTCGAGGTTGAACGTTCATGTGCGATGCAGCCCTTCGAGCTCTCGATTCGTCTCATGGACAGTCAGATAGAGATATACACTTAACCCTGGGGTGTGTAAAGAGGCCACGAGTGCTCGTGACGGACAATGCGAATCGCGTCATAAGTTCGGAAGTATCATCATCGCCATTTGCCAGTGTGGTGGGAAGGAGTATGTTTACCTTTGCCATTACGTGGGTGTCGTACGTACTTGTGGGCTTGACTCCTGATATCCTGCCTGCATGATGTCGAAGATGTCAGCTGGGCTCTCGATGTCTGTGACAGCTGTGTTCGTGCAAAAGTGAAGTACCTCAGGAGCACTATAGGGATAACGCTCAATGCCCTCCTATCACTGAGCGTGTCATTATGCTGCGGCCCTGCGAGAGACCCGAGGTTGATGGAAAGAACAGATGTAGGAAGGTAGAGAGTCTCTCGCATCGGGCAGGCGGCGCAGTCGTGGTTGCGTAATCATCATCGTATGTAAATGTGGTGTGGGAAGCGGGAGACTTGCCATGTAAGATCTGGTGTAATGTGTCGACGTTGATTTGAGGAATGCGCCGCGGTGTCGAGTCGCGCTGTGCTTGATCCTGCCAGAGTACGAAGTGGTCAGCAGCAATAAAGTTCAATCTCTGTGCAATGGTTTTGCGAGGCTGGCCTGCGTTTCAGTTGCTGATTTGAGGTCCGCCATCCCAAGACAAACATGGCATGGCGCCGACAGCCCTTCCTGTCATCCGTGTGGTACGCGAATCGTGATGTGACCGCAGTGGCTACCTTAAGGCGTTATGCATGTATCCTGTTCCAAGGCTTGGTATCTTCACTTTGATACCTCCTAGTAGCGGACCTTTTTGACATAGAAGATCGGCAACGGGCAATGTCGTGGCGCTTTTGTTGGACAGGTGATCATCATCGGGGAGGAAAGAATAGACCGTGTGAGATGACTTACCATTCCCTGAGTCGGAAACCAGGTGGGTGGAGGATCACGTCGGCGAGGAGGATCTCAAGCCAGGACACATTTGGAGCCGGTGTGGTAGAATTCATGGAATCAAGCAAGGATTAGCACACGACTTTCCCTTCGAAAACATCTTGACTTCGGCGTTGGCGATTTGTGCATCAGAACCTCTCATGAAGCCGGGACTCGCGTCTCTTGCTCGTGGTTGCGAGACAGGTGTATCACTTTGCCACCTTCGACTTCGTATCATTTGCGCCGCGGCCCTTCAAACAGTGCCTCGAATTGTCGCAGACAAATCTCGTTCGAAAATTTCCTCACCCCACCAACTTGACCAGCTCTGAGGCTTGAGCAGTTTTTGAAGCATGTAAGCGACGGGCAACCTTTGGCGCATCCTTGGGATTTGTTCATCATGTGCTTGGGAGGAGGGCAAAGGTGCGGCTTACCGTCAGCATACCGCTGTGCAAGGAAATTCGTCCGCAGACTGATGTGTATGTGGAGGTCGAAGCTTTAGTTGCCTGCTTGGCTGCTTGCAGTTGTCGTTTGATGGTGGCTGAATACCTGAAGGGTTGAGAATGTCAGCGCAAACATGACATTGCTTTCCATCGTATCGAAGAGCTCGATATTCGCAGGGTCAGAACTGCAGTTGCCTCTCTCGACCTGGTGGACCGACTCAAAGAGTCTCACGCTCAGGTCTGTATGCCCTTTGCCCTCCTCACCGCTTGGCCGCCCTTCATGACCTGCACCTTCCTCCCTGGTACAGTGCTCCATTGCCCGGGGCACAGAGGCTCCGCGTGTCAAGCGACGGACGGTGCTTGAGCGCCATTTGGAATAGGGTTTTCATCATTGCGTGGTGTTGCGAGATGAGAAGTTGCTGCTTACCTTGAGCAGCAGCGGCGGCTGTTGATGCATGGGGTGTGGTGTATCAAATGGTGAATGACATGTGATTGGGTGACAAGAATGCACTTCACAAGGACTGTGATGTTACAATGGCATTGTTGAAGGATGTTGATGGTTGAAAGGGCGCGGCGGTGTGTCAGGGGAGCTGGTGGCCAACACAAAGAACGCCAAGACTTGAGAAGTTCAGCCATTGGAAGGCACGTCTCCAAGACCCTGAGTCTGGCCGCCCTATATATCCTCCACGCGGTACTCAGGCTCGATATCGCTGCCATCTTCACATTTACTCATTGACACAAGCAAACAATTTCAGATTGTCTCTCTTTAGTGCCCACCACTTCTTTTCGAGCATTGCTGGCGTCTCTGCAGCTGATCCGAAGGCAAAGGACCGCCTTCTACGCCATACGTCCCAGGCTCTCACCTCGGGACCGTCGAGCTCGAACACCCTCGCCGAAGTCGACCCCGCCTGTGTGGTCCGGCGCTTGGATTGCGGCAACTTCACCCACGAAATGACGCTGGATTGGCCGTGTTACACGCATTGGACCCAACAACGCAGATCCGGGAATCTACGATGCGCATTGATTGATGAGGATGAGCAGAAAGGAATCAATAGAATGTAAAGAAGAGGAGTGGGGGCCGAGTAGAAGAAGGAATGAGGCAAAATGAGAGAGCGACGACCGGACAACTATCCCAACCATTAGGCGATCTAGATCCTGAGCATTACTTTTCGCGACATCATATCACTGCCGCTACTCACTCGCTGGACAATATTTGATGTGAGGTTCGAGTCGGTCGCGACGGAAGACAAGCCTTGTTCTAGCTTCGTCTCGAGACCACATTCTCCGATTCTACTTGCCTCACCTGCAGAGCTCTTTACAATGTTTTTAATTACGGTATTGATACTGCGAGCAGGTCGATTGGATTAGAGCTCTCGCAGAGCAGTAGGGTGCATAGAGACATGGTAAGTAGGTACTGCGAACCAACAATCTTCTACCATTGCCAATACTACGCACGGAATAGTTGCTTATAAAGTCGCTGCAGCTCACCTCGCTATGAAATGACGGTCTCTCCAAGGCTCGCACCTAGACTAAGATGGCAGACTGCGAGGACACTTTCATAATAAGGTTTTCAAGGGCAATGAGCAGACGAGAAGGAGTCTCTGAGCCTTATGAGGTGAGCAGTGATCGATTTCGAGGTATGTATTCAGCTACTCAAGCTGTGAGCAGGCCTGTTCACTCCTGCGTCTCCTACCGCAGCTACAACATTTCGTCTGAGGCTTGGATCAACCCGTCATTCGCATATCTCTTCAGCAGCTGCTGGGGTCTTTCAAAGCAGTAGGACGCGAGGCATGAAGCGAGAAGTCCATCCGAGTCACGATCCCAACGCCACATGATCTCAGTCCAGTCGAAAGTGCTCGGCGCGTTTTTGCACACAGCTTGAGGTCTGTCATGAAATGGTTCTCTGGAGACAGCTCGACCAAGAGAAATTACGCATGTTCAGCTTGAGCCATTCCAGCTCTGCAGCCGACCCAGCTTTTGGAAGACATTCAGAAGCGCGGGATACGCTGACAGGGAAAGTCCTTGAAGAAGCACGGTGGGTGCCGAGCTCGAGCTTGTTCTGAACGTCAGTCATCAGGTACAGCCTTGAGTTGAGTATCAACTCTTTGGTGAGCTATTGGGACTTTGCTGGGGTTTCATCGGCATTTTTCCTGCCTTCAAACGCGACCTTCGAAGCCAGACGTGGCTGAAAGCGCTAATTTCGTGTTTCGAAAGCCAACGAGAACGAGATCGGAAGGACTCTTTGATGTGTATGAGAAGATTTGATGCAGAATGAGGGATAGGGCACCGTCGAGTTGCCGTGTATGACCGACGGTATCGAAACGTAGTCCTTAACCAAACAAATACTCCTTGTATGCCAATCTCGGAGAAGTCAAAGTCAACGGGACCAAACGCAGGGCTGCTACACACTCATGCGGAGTATCCTTGGACGGTCTCGAATGCTTCCTCAATGGCCAGCCTTGCTCGACGTGGCTTGTCGAGGTATGTAAGTTGCTGCTTTACAAACTTCAGTTACGAAATGCAAGGTAGCAGGGAGCGTTGCGAAGATGACACGGCCGAGTACACGTTATTCTGCTGAACAGACTTGCTCTTGTAACTTTTTCCCGTGAAGCCACAACCATCGTTGGAAAGACTGGCAACTACAATACGGCTTTCCTTCCGGAGAGGCAGTGGATCTAGGTTACCTGACGTAGTACCAGACTCTGTATGACCATGTGAGAGGCCACCTTAGGTCCTGGTGACGCCACGGATGTCGTGTCGAGGGACGAGATGCAGCGCATAAGAAGTTGAATAGGGAGAAACGCGGAAGCAAAGAGTCTCAGTCCCATGTTGCAGGACAGCGCATCGCTGAGCTTGCCGGGCTCGTAGCTGCTATTACAGAAACAATTGTGAGAAGAAACGGTTGGAGAGATGCTCTGGAAGAAGTGGCAGCCGAGACAAAGCTCTCAAATGCTAAGCTTTCAATGAAGGAACATAGACGCGATGTTCCTTGAAAATGTTACCTTCGGGCATCCAAGGTACGTCAGTGATCCATTCGAGTGAGGCTTGTCGCAAGTGGGAGAGGTCAGCACATTTGCAGCGTTTATTAGATAGGGAGCGGCCACAGAGTAGGTGTGATCTTCGGATCACACCGAACTGTTTTGTTTTTCGATGCATATTGATATCCTTTTGTATTTTACATTGACAATGGTCTCATAGCGAGTGTGCTGAACTTGTTGTGCATTTTGTAAACTTTTCGCAATCATATCGAAGCTTCATGCTTCAAGTCGGGAGTTGGCGTTGGCAGCAACTGCGACTTTTGGGCTTGGCTTGAACGTGAACACCATCTTTTAATTGCAATGAGTATCATCATTTCGGACACTAATCAAATGCTAGTGTACGATCACACAATAGGAGTCTTTCAAGGCACCATCAGCATCCAACAGACTGCAAATTACCGCTCTGCCTTACGATGTCTTGCCCGACTTGTAGCAGGACCGTCGATCAGAATGCCCTTTTTCGACCAGCAAGGACAACCTCTTCGCAAGAGGCCACGAGTCACTCAGACACCCCCTCAAAGCCCGCGAAATCTCACCAGGATGCAGCACAGTCTAATTGCTGCGCGACAATCGCGGCGATATCAGCAACTGGAGCAGCAACAGAATCGAGCACCGACTCACGCCACCGCCACGGGAATGGAAGCCAGACCAAGAGACGGCGACCTCAATTTCAGCGCTGGCTACACGTATGCCTTCAGACACCAGCCTTGCACTCCGCTGTTCAATAGCACCAACACACCAGAGACAAGACTGCACCACTGGAGAAACGCTAGAGGGCCGTCCTCAGCTGAGGCAGCAAATTCAGCGTTTTCGACGTAAGAGGCACACAGCCAGTCTGCGCAAAGATAACAAATTCATAGCAAGCCGCTGACCTCGAGTCACTGCAGAGATCACCGCTTTCGACGATCCGCATCGCGTCCATGTGTCCGATCTCAAAAAGAGACAGCTTGTCCTCCTCGGTTAAGAAGCACTGCAACACCATCTCCGATCAGCCATGCGAGAACGAAGCGACTATGCAAAGGAGAAAGCTGAGAATTGGCGCCGATGGACCACTAGGCTTGAGAAACGCTTGCAAAGTGGCAGGGGAAAGGTTGGAGAAAGAAGAAAGGAAGCGAGATACATATACAAGGACGTCTCTCAATTCAACTATATCAGGAAGTAGGCGAAGAACCATTGTGCCATCTGAGAGCAGGAGCAAAGCAGTAATGCGAGGAAGCCAAATTGAAGACGACACGGGAGTCATCAGTTGTGCTCGGAGGATCAATGTCAGGTCTTGGATCAAAAGGATTGATAGTGTCCAAATCGAATGTCTTCTAGCTTGACTTGACATGCTGTCGTGAAAGATGTCCGGAGATTGAGTACTGCTGGTGTCCTGTCACTTCCTTCACCAAGTAGTCGGCTATGTCATGGCGTCCTTTGTCCTCACAAGGGAAGGAAGCATTGGAGGGAGAGCTAGTCAGCACATGGATCAGAGCAGGAAGCAAGTCATTATTGAAAGGAACGGCAAGGGAAGACGAGACGAGGTTGAAACATCAGGAACATTCGATTTGGGGTGCATACAGCACGAGGGATCTCCCCAGTGGCCACCTTGCTTGACCGTCTACTAGAACCGCCTGCGGTTGGTGAAAGCTGCAGTCCGTTCAGACTCGGCCACAGGTTGGGTGTGGATGAGCGTTTCTCCTCGTGATTGGTGGGCAGCGACGCAGAGTCGAATGAGAGTATCCGATGTCCTCAAATGAGAGTATCCTCCATCTTGCTTCTGCCAAAGAGATTCATGAACCCTTTCTGACTCTGCGCCGCTGCCACCTTTCTTTCCTTCTGGGGAATCCCACGCCCTTCTGTGGGCGTAATCGGGAATCCAACGCAGTCCAACGCTCCATCGTCCCGGTCTCAGCACTGTCGAGGGTCAGCAGTGAACATGGCATGCGATCATGACCGACTCACGAGATGTCTGTCCCAAAGGGCCATCCTGTTTCACCAATCCACCGCCAACCGACACCAGTCATGGTAGTATCATGCAGACGGAGAAGTCTACTGTGTCGAGAGGGTCAGATGCATAACCGGATGATGCAGTGTCGTCCTTTCTCGCCGGGTAGGCTGAACGTCTCTAGGCAAGGTCAGCAGAGGGAGTCTATGAGAGGGGAGCGAACTTACTGTTGGGAGGGATGAACGTAGCAGTTCCGCGGGGCACTTGTCCTTGTATATCGCTTCCAGTCTTCTTGCGCCTGTTTGACCACTTGTAGCCGGACTGTGCGATGGAAGTATGTTGTGTAAGAGCTCTCGGCGGAGCCTGCTTTCGCCGATGGTGTTGTGTGATGTCGGAGGAGGAATATTGGGAATGTAGCATAAGGAGGTATTCCTGCTTAGATATCGTCAGCATCAAGCTCTGGCAGTGTAGTAGGAAGTGAGTAGATGTACCTTGTGAAGTATGCCGGAGGCAGAGCTCTGGACGGCGGAGCCTGCTCTCGCCGGTGTTTGATGCTTGATGTCGGAGGAGGAATATTGGGAACGTAGCACAGGGAGGTGGATCTGCCTGGGAGCCGTCAGCACAGCTCTTGTAAGATCTCGACCTGAGGGAGCGATAACCTTGTGAAGACTGCCGGACGCAGAGCTCTGGCGGAGCCTGCTCTCAGCGATGATTGTTGTATGATGTCGGAAGAAAGCTGTGCAAAGGGTGATGTTGATTCCTGTCGAAAAGGATGCCGGCGGAAGAATGGATGTGACGAAAGCGCCACAGCCGCTCGGAGGCCCGTGATGGAGCGGCAGGATGAAGTCTTGGGAATGATGTTGGCTGAGGTCGATGTCGTAGATGATGTTGGCGATGCATGTCGAAGATGCGGAATGGAGATGATGATGATGGATGTCGAAAGATGCCGCGAAAGGTTATGCCTGAAGATAATGGTGAGATGTGAGAAGAGGAATAAGAAAACGGCGGCTGGAGGACTCTGGAAGTACGGAGGGCAATGTTTACTTGGCACGATTGCAGTTGCACATCAACTCTTATCTCATGTTGGACACTGGCAGGAGGTGATCTCTCAGGAGCAGGAGAGAGACCATGACCTCACGAAAGATCGTCTGGCTTTTGAACTTGCAGTAATTTGATGAAGCAAGTGCGTCTGATCAAGAGTGAAGGACCCGGGCCACGAAGCTGAGCTCTTGGAAGCTTCTCACGCTACCATGCAACGACAGAACCTTGCGCAGCGAATCTGCCTCGAACGGTAGGCGCAGAAGTGAAGCTACGAATCAACGTCGCTTGGAAGATCAATAGGCTCTGCACGTCTCGAAGTGTATTCCGCATGCTTATGTCAACGTCAACGAGGGATCATGAAGCCAGCAGAAGAGTGAGACGGAAACAAGCACGAGCATTAATGACAGGTCAAATTAGCGTCCTGCAACAGATGGAAAATGCATGTGTATCCGCTTCCGTTAGTCCAAGCAAACTCGTTCCTGCGTGCTCATTTGAGTGCCATCTTCCATAGTGTGCAGGGTGAAGTCGATCTCTGGAATCTGCTCAATGTCCCTTCTGCTCCAGCCTCGTGAAGTTCGCAATGTGAGCCACTAACGTCCTTGCCATGCTTGAACCAAGATTTCTTGCCGTTGGGCAAGTCAAGTCCTCAGCGCGGTCTATCAGCCGATCGATGGAATGAGATGCAATGTGTCTTGAACTGTCTTGGACACGGTCTGATTGGCCACCTGTGGCAACGAAGGGATCTGATATCGCTGCCGGTGCCGATGAGAAAGAGCCATGCTGTGGGCCAGCCTGCACGGCAACAGCGTCATCCGTGCCAGCCAATGAAGACGGCTGGGTGGAAGGTGATTGCTGGTCGGTGGTGGCTGCGACTGAAGTCGTCGTCTGAGATGCAGACCAAGAGACAGAGCCAGCACATGCACAGCGGCCTCAGGTGGCCTCCGCGGGCTTTGGAGGAACCTCACACTCCGGGACTGGTGTGTCTTGAACTGTCTTAGCCTCAAGCTCGACCACACGCTGGGATCTGAAATTGCTGCCGGTGCCGATGAGATAGAGCTGTGCTGTAGGGCGGCCTGCGCGCTGTCAGCATGGTCTGTTGGAGCCCAAAAAGATTGTCGGACAGACCACGAATGCTTGTCGGTGGTGGCCGCGGACGACGCTCTCGATGATTTGGTGTTGGCTAGTGTTGGCTAGATGTTGGCTCCGCCGGCCCATGGTCCACCTCCCATCTGCGACTGTTGAGCCTGGTTTTGCCGCAGGCTGTGTTGCTTCGCAATGCCAATGCTCTTGCTAAGTGAGCCCGGCTTGGTCACTTGTCACCTCATGCCTCTCCTTGGTGGACGACTGCCTTGGGCGTGTACCATCTCAGGTTTGGCTGTGTGGGTGGCTCGTCGGGTGGGCGGGTACGGGCTGGAGGCCATGGTGATGCCATGTGTGAGGAATGACCTCGTCGCGAGGCTCTCGTCTTTGCTGCCACGCCGCGAGCCAGGATAGTTTTGGTGGATCTGCCATCCTGCATCTGCTGAACGTCGCCTTGGCCCAGCAGGAGCCAGATTCTGCTGTGCGTAACGGTTTGTGGAAATACTGGGGGCGATCTGTTGGTGGTGAGGTCAGCGCGGTAAACGAATGGCGAAGATTTGTGCTGTAGGGGTAGGAAGCTGTGTGTGGAAGCTGAATGTCAAAGT
>JAASFE010006137.1:226326-237576 GCA_013365205.1 Pseudocercospora cruenta
GTGTAGTGCTTGATGGAATGGAGAGACAGAAACCAGGTTGAGCTGATGGTGACAGTGTAAAGACTCGTTGCCTGAACAACCATTTCTCACCGAGACTGCTCTTGCTCGCGGGTACTTACTGCTTCAATGTCTGTGATGTCTGCAAATGGCAGCGGCAGCGTGGGAGCAACAGCGCCATTCGAGAGTCATGCTTCCTTCCAGCGCTTGGGCTCGATAAGATAGTTGAGTGACTGCTGTCGGACGCTTTGAAAGTCGTTCTGGCCCTTCTTGGTATGAAGGGGAATTCAATGCTGCATTGAAGAGTTCTAACATGCTGGTGAGTCGGCCAGTAGTTCTCGAGCTTTGCTTTGCTCCTTCTCCTCAGGCAACGACTTGGTCACATGCAACAGCTGTTCCGAAGTACATCCACTAGCGCCGCTCAAGTTGAAGTGCTCAGTAGAGGCGAACGGCCTTGTAGGCTCTTCATGGACTATTCTGCTGAGACTCTCCCTCTTTCCTCGGTCTCAGAATATGACCAAAGGTGACTCTATGCTCACATATCTGCAGGAGTTATCGTTCAGCATCGACCAATACATCCCATTCTCTTGTTGCTGCACCAATTTCCAGGCCTTCAGCAGATCACATGCCCATTGAGTTCCGAAGTACATCCACTAGCGTCAATGACGCTCCTGGCGATGCCCTACAGCAGCCAGAGGTTCACGCTGGATCACACAAAGATTCCTCTCTGGCTGACTGCCAATGTTCAGCTGTCACACAGCCCTCTTTGACTGACTTCCTATGCAGCACAGTACTCGTGTCGCTTCATATCACTATCCACGGTGCCTTACTGCGGTGCCACTCACCTCTCAAAACCATGCTTCTTCCGGCCTCAGCGGCACTGTCAGAGTTCTGGCATCTCGAGACCTGCGAACGACCATCATCCTCCAAGCGATCCCCATAGCTTCCCCGACCGTTCAGGTTGGCATTTCTCATCGCCCATGGCAACAGCTCTCCAGCGCGCGCCTCTGCAACGGAGCCGACGGTGGATTGATAAGCAGGAGTTTCCGTGTCTGTCCAAGCCTACAGACTCTGTGGCAACGACAGTCGGCCACATCCAGTCAGTGAGCGCGCGTTGATTCACCTTGCGTACACCACCCTGTCAAGGCAGGAAGGTCACACAGATACAGTACAGATCGGAGATTCAGGCCGCACAGCGTTTGAAAAAGCATGGAGAAGTAAGCGCAGGCAAGGCTGTAGCCACATGAGGCGAGCGATCGCAGTCATCGAGCTTGAGCGTATGGAGGCACATGGAAGGACAGTTTTTTTGTAAATGTAGGTGTTTACAGTGTTCATATCGCGCGCTGCAGGCATGGCAATGGTAGCGACTCGGAACTCGTAGTGGCGGCGAGGAAGATTTACTGGAGCGACTCGGCCTGAACGAAATCAGTATTTAGATATCGAGTGAGAGATCAAGCTCAGGGACCTGTAGATGACATTCACGGTTTCCGAGTTCGAGCCACGTGCGAGAATGCCAATTAAATTGATATCAAATTCTCTTCTACAATACTTGACTATCGAAGTTGAAGAACTAAGTGCTGTGCTGGATCACCATCTTTGCATGACAAGGTGCGAAGAGTTTCTTTGTATGGAAAGTGCTTTGAGAAAAAATCTGTCGATGCTAATGTCAAGAAATTGTTCTTTCATTCCGAGACCCAAGCTACAGGAAATCATCCCCTAAGTTGTCCCAACTGTGTAGACTAATACATCGATCGCAGACCAAAAGTCGAGTTGCCGCAGAGAGGAAGAGAGCATTGAGTTCATAGATGAAAGAGTCGGATCCACTGAAGTGAGAAATGCGCCAAGACATACAGCAAAAGTTGAGTCAAGCGCTCATACAAAACACCCAATATTATAGCAACGAGTTCGAAACCGGCATACGAACAATAACCGAAAAAGCAAAAAGTTCGAGAAGTCGTGTATCTCTACATCTTTACCTGTTGATAAGGATTCATAGCGTTTTTTACAAGGTTTGCGCTGCCTTAAACTTCACGAGAGGCAACTGCCATTGCCACTACGCCACAGAGGGTAGGAAGGGGATGATACGTACCTAATACCTGAAGGCAACGGCGAGTAAATTTTCTAAGTATATAATGCTCAATTGCTGCGGGGCTTGGCAACGGCTGGAACTCCTCTGTTTGGAGGACGAGATGATCGGGTGTCTCGTCCTGGTTGGCAGCACTTCCCTTCTACAACATCTCACATGGCCTCCGCTCGCCGCTTGAGGATACACTCGCTTCTAACAGCTTTCGCTCTACGAGCACTGCAGCGCATTCCGCACTGAAGGCGGACCTCATGATGGTCAACAGCTGCACAACATCCACGAACATCGAAGCATTCAGCAAAAGCGCAGCGTTCTCCTACTGTGGCAGTCACGCAGCATCTCACACGGTTCCGGCTCGCACCTTGAGCAAACATTCGGAAACGACTCGTTTCGTGCCACGGATATTGCAACACACTTCTGTCGGAAACGGACCTAATCATGGGCGAGAGTTGCAGACAGTCCAGCATCAACTCAACTCAGTGGTCCAGGATGTCTCAGCCTAGGCAGATCGTGGAATGGATGCGGATGCGGATATTGATTGACGTTTGGCTTGGTTCCAGAGGCGTGTCCAGACACCAGCGCCGTCGGAATGCCACTCCCAGCGTAATTGCCCTTGAGCTCTCAGAGAAGCTTATCTAATACCAGTCTGGCACCGAGCATTTGCACTGTACCTGTCTGCTGGCTCACGTCCGACTCGCTCGCGAGCAAGATCATCGGCCAGTTGCCGGAGCCTCTGCTTCACGATCACGGCGACTCTCCCGTACCCGTTTGCGGAGCTCATCACTTCACGAAGCGGCATTCGAACTTGGACGATATGCTCGAGGGCACTGCACGACTACTTGCACCAGGAGAAAAGGTGGAATCTAAAGATCTTTCTGCGAGACTTTGAGTAGTGGGCAGAACTACAATCACATCGCTCTGACTGTTACAATTCAACACTTCTAGCCGGAAGACCCGATCACCCCGTCTCTTATTCAGCAAGCAAGGTGAAGATAGAAATTGAGCATGCGGAAGACATGTCAAGGTGAAAGAGGAATTGAAAGATCATGAAACAATGCTATGACCTCCCGAACGTCGCCGTATCTCAGTGTCCTTCTTCATCAGCAGATTCAGGAGTGGGCGGAGCAGTCAGTACGACACATCGGTAGACTCTACATCATGGTAGATGGAGAACTTCGAGCTCGGTGGCGTGTTTGCCGCGGAGCATTGACAGAAAGTTCGTCAGACGCACTTAAAGTTCAGGAACTAAAATCGGGAGCAATGGAGGAGGTGTGCTTCTGGAAAGCCGAGAATGGTTAAAGAAATGAGCAGACAATATTTGTTCGGTTCCATTATATTTCCCCTACCACTACTTCTTACATGTCCGTATTCAAAGACAGAAGAGCCATATTCAAATACGAATCCGAGAACTTACCATATGCACCCTGCAAGAGTTTTACTTTGATGTTGGCGAGGACGGCATTCGAGTCTGTAGCCTTGAGCTCCTGGTTGGCAAGGCTCAATGCAAGCTCCGCAATCCTACTACCGGAAGACATTGCCAGCATCGCGGTTGCGATCGCTTCCTGGCATCTGGTCTGGGTGTCAGATCCATAGAAGCGTTGAGTCGTGGCAGATGTACCGAGAGCTTGGAGCAGATCAGAAGCTGAGAAGGGAGGCGAGGCGAACTGGCCTTTTGAGGAAAGATCGAGAGACTGTTCGGAATCGGCGCAGCTTCGTACGATGGAAAGGCAAACGTCGATCCAGGCTAAGGCCTGTGCTGAGTGTAAAGTGGATGGGGCCTGGTCGAAGTCGATTGTTGAAGAGACGTCTTCAGGACCGCGTCCTGTTGTGTGGCTGCGGCCCATATGAAGGATATCTATCTGGCGAGAACAGACTTTGGTAAGTTCTGCGACCTTCTCGTATGTCGAGTCGAAGAATCCAAGGCCGTCATTTCCGATGCGGACTTCCATTCGACCATTTGCGGGAGCGTAAAGCCAGTGATGTGCTGCATGATGGGAGGCCACAGTGCCTATCGTTCGATGAGCATGCTGAAGGACCGCTTCAATCATGCCGCTGTAGTCCAGTTGATGAACATGGCCATCCGCCTCGGCCGACGTGGAGTAGATAGCATTCGTTCGGAAAGTCGGTGTAGTCAGCATCAATCCATGGAACTGGCAGGAAGGAGTAGTTTGTTCGATACCGTCGGGTAAAGCAGCTCTATCAACTTGAGTTGACCACTGCAGGGGTTTGGGATTACCGGTCGTGTTGATTTCGATGTTGAACTTGTGTTCCTTCTGACATGTGATGCAAGAAGCTTCGACACCCTGAGAGAGTGCTTGTTCGACAGTTGCCAATGCGTCGTGATCTGCGTCAAGACCAGGGCGTTTGAGCGTGTCTGTCACCAGAACCAGCTGGAATGAACACGCTACGGTCAAGTCAAGGTCAGCCATGTTTTGTCAAGAAAGGAGTCTTCTCGGGATGAGAATAGACGATGGCTTACCTTATGTCAAACCCAGGTCGTCTTGAGAAGTCAGAGAAATGTCGAGAGCAAACGATTGAAGATGACAATCGCATGTGCTGGGTGGTTCTTCGCTGCGAATATATGGTTCGTTCCACATTCAAGAATCAACGATACATCAGGGCCAACCATAGCGAGATCATTCTTTGTTCGGACAAAGAAGCGGCGTACAATGGACCAGGCTATGCTTTCAGGAGAGTGTTCTTTGTTAGATGTCTACGATTCTGAGCCTCGAGGCTCATGGAAGCATCGAAGAATCATGGCGATAGGTAGTTTCGGAATGCCGCCCGATCCTCATCATGATGTTTTGAATGCTTCCATTTGGCGGTCGCTGGTGCAGCCTTCTACTTGGATTGGAACTCTCCAGCATTGGGTCGGCAGTTTCTGCTCGTGAAACGCCATAGAGCTATGCCATCGTCATCTCGTTAAAGTAACCGCCGGCACAGAGTCAAGAGACGTAGCACAGAGTTGAGAATAAGCACGATCATGATTGTTGCGGAAAATGTTGATCTTTAAGTAAGCGGTGTAATGTTTCAGAAGTTCGAAGCTCAGATGAGCCTGCCGCCATCACATGCAAGGGTCGGCGCTTAGCGTCATGCAGTCTGCGGCCAATGGCTGAAGCCGTCGACCGGAAGTCCGCAAGGTCAAGCAAGTACAAACCTTCGGCCTCAATCTCGCATCCCCGAATCAGCTTTTTTGAAAAGTGATTGCCATCGAGATGCTTTTCGATTCTATACGTCGACTATTCGACAGCAGAGCGCCACCAGGGCGCACGGTACCCGGTGTTATCTATTGAAGGGTGTATCAGTCCCTCCAGGAGATACAAGTCTCCCTAAAACCTCGTCTTCTTCCGCGCCGGCTCACAATTTTCACCACGACGATTGCCCTGGCCCCTCTTGTTTCGGACAGGTGCTTCAGCACGCTTCCGCTTCTGGGCTGCGACCTGCTGGGTAGGAATTCGAGGTAAAGCCTTCTTTGATGCGATTTGTTCTCGCCAAGAGTCAGGCGCAGGAGGTGGACGATCAAGGTGAAAAACGGGCACCGGCTGTCTCTGCGAGTGGAGAACAGTCAGTTCTTGGAAGACGTCTTCGAACAGCTCCATTTCTTGCGCATATCTGGCTCCTTCTGGCGTATACTTTCGAAGGTCAGCTTGAACTTGTTCAGAATCTCTCGAAGCGTGCGAGACTGTTCTAAGCTTCATGATGTGAGGACGCAGCCTTTTAGCAACATTGTGCTCTGGCATGCATGTTATGCGCTGCCAACGCTTTGGAGATGGTGTCTTGGGAAGTGCTGGTTCCTGAAGCTCGGCCCTGCCGTTTCGAGGAAAGGCGAAGCTGAAGGAGAAGCTAATGAAAGAGCTGAAGGCGTTAGTGATGTTTGTGCGCAATGTGGCGAATGCGTCGGTGTTAGACATGACTGCAGAGATGAATGTTTGCTTGGAGGAGATAAGCCAGGAAGGATACGTGGATACTGCCTATATGGCTATAGCAGTAGTGAACAATGCTTTGTGAACTTTGACACGGTAGCTGATCGCTGACGTGGCTAAATTCGCTCGCTCAAGGGGTTCCTGCCGTTGCAGACGCGATCTTTGCTGCTTGTCTAGACACCTACGAATGGCTTCCCTTCACCTATGCAGCATTCATGGCCTGGGCTGAATAGGTCTCAGTGTCGTTGATACCCAACCCATACTGTCAGGCCTTGGACCCTGGATGCAACTTCGGCATCGGTGCTACCGATCTCTTTGTCTTTCTTGATCAATACTATTCCAAAGAATATGGTTGGGAGCTATTCGTGAAAGACCTCACAAAGCGCATTGTTACGGATCGTTGTTCGATCTGGTCAAGCGCCAGCAGTGGCGCACCAAGTCCCGTCCTCTGGCAACGTCTTCGCGCAGATCAGTGTGTACATCTTACAGGTGCCGCTTAGAGCATCACAAGCTGTGCTCAACATCTTGAATATATACGCCATGCTCCCAGAAAATATATTCAACTTCAGAGTCGACACATTCAGGTAAGCTTTCAATCCTCTCAACTTCCATCGAATCCTTCACCGAGTCTTCAATCTGCTACCAGTTTTGTTTCCTTCTCGAGCGCCTATGCAGTTCAGTTCTACAAATCAAACTGCCCCTTTACTTCGCTACATCCGCCTTTCTGCAGTGAAGGCACTTCATCTACCCACAGGAGCTAAGGCTTCAGCATTAGGGCCTTCCGATAAAGTAGAAAAGAAAAGACTAGGAGAAAAAATGTTGATTTTCGGTATGGTGATGGCGACTCAAAAAGTTGGATAGAGGATCGGGTTGAGGACCCAAAGAAAAGATTGAAGAGATGAGAGGAAGCTGGACGTCTTTCACCTGCCCACAACTGCCCCGATGGCTTTTCTTCTCATGATTCCTGCAGAAGTGCAGATACTTGCCATTGCCAAGCTGGGACACCAGTTCCGCGAATACTTTGTCCATGATCTATTGGAGCGTAAGTACCGTACAGACAGGCATGCAAGGGGACGAGAGATGAAGATAAAACCTCGGTATCGTCCTTTGAATTGGAATTGGAAAGGAACAAGATGGGATGTAGAGAGATAGGTTCGTAGAAGTTTCATTCAATTCATCAGCATTACAACATCGCCAGAGTCTTTCTACGTGTCATCAGTGTAAAGCGGTCATCAGTCATAGCACATCACTTCGTAGCTCATTGCAAGCCCTCAGTTCCCTATCAGAGGAAAGCATGCCTAGTAGAATCCTCCCTTACCCTCGCTTGAGCTTCTGCAAGCGTGATAGTAACAATCCCATTGAGGACGGGATCATGCAGCACCGGCCCCGAGATTCCCGACGCAATTCGCTCGTAGCACGAAGCTCCCGCCTCCTGCTTTGGGTGAGATTTGCGAAGCTTGTCTACGGCTTTTCGAAACTTGTCGCGTAGTGCGGACCGAGTTTCTTCTTTTGGCTTTCGCAGTGTGCCAGCCTCCAGATGCTGGAGCTGTCTGGTTGTCTTAGCTGGACGTGGACGGGGCGGAGTAGCGGCTTCCTCGCCTGCGAGGAGAGCTACCTGGGCTGCTCTGGCGGCGCCGAAGGTGGGAGGTTGTGTCATGTTGCGAGGACTGAGGTGCGTGAACTGCGAGTGGTTGCAGTGTTGCGATTGCGTGTTGATGTGGTGATCTTCGTAGCGCATTGATCGGTGTAATGTGTCCTGAGAAGAGAGGCTGTATCTTTGGAAGTCCGAGCTAGATATATGCCTGATTCTAGTGCCCGGATCGAATAATGCATCGTGCATGGAGGGTGACAAGACATTGAGTCGATCTGACAATTGGAATATGGCTTTGAAGACGATGCATAGTCTTGATTGGTAATGCATTGATGTAGAGACAATACGCTCTACATAGTTCCGTTTCGCGTTGAGTTCGAGCTGGGTGAGGTGACTTTGGAGGCAAGAGCGGCATTACTGTTCCCATCAGCTCGACCGGGTCGTTCGCGAGTACGCAATGACTATTGTAGAAGTACAGGAACGGAAAGTCAAGAATTCTGTTCGAAAGTTGCTCAAGGTTCGGAAGACCGCACATCCAGGCGCATTAGATCGCTACAATCCTGCACGGCGCTAGGTCTGGGTGCCATATACAGATGAGGCGGCCAAGATCGTGAATAGACCGCACAGAGGACGTGCTCTTGCGCTCAATGCTGCTACATGGTGCGAAGTATCTGCAGAGCAAGTGAGCTGCTACATGAAAGGTGTATGGAAGCTACGTGCAGATGGAGGAGTTCTACATAGAGTCGAAAAAGGGACAATGGTCAATTGAAAGGTGTTGATCGTGCGAAATAAGTTTTAGTAGTGCATGTGACTTACCTGAGAAAGACCGCCCGGACGCAGTACCTAAAGTACATGCAGTGAGACTCGTGCTTGCCGGAGCTTGTCTTGGAAAAGCCATCAGCATAGCTGACAGATTTTAGAAAGCGTGTCTAAGAGGGTTGGCTTTGACTTTCGCCTGGGCTTCCGCGAGCGAGATCACCGGAATCCCATTGAGTGTTCGCGTAGCAGAGGTGCTTGGCATTGATGGCGGCTTGACGCTGGCAGCATAATGAGTGCGAGAAGGTCCAGCATCCGGCATGTCTTCTGTTGCTGCCCAGTCTCTCAGACCATCCATGACCTTACCGACCTTGGAAGAGCATCGCCGCATCAATGATGGGCGCTTGCTCTGGCGAAGGAATGCTCTTCTCTCTTGGACCTCCTCGGCTGTCATGAGCCGAAGGGGCTGTGTAGCTGATGGTAGAGAGCGGTTTGGACTTGGTGGGCGTACGTCCATGGACTCGGTGGAAGAAGTGCGACTTAGGGTCGCGAGGGACTCGTATTCGAGAATGGTGTATGCCATGGACTCTGGTTTTGAATTCTGTCCAGCAGACTCCGGGTCCAAAATCGATGTAGCTGTAGGCTGAGCTTGGACGGTTGGAAAGAGTCTCTCGCGCAAGGCGGCAGCCCTCGCTGCTTGAGCGAGGCGCCTAGCCTGTTCCTGCTGCATGGACAATAGAGTGTCTCGATCCGTTGGCTGCAGTGGCTGTTTCGGCTGCGTGGATGGTAGAAGATCCCGATCTGTTGGTGGCATAGTGGATGCTGTTCTCACGACTTGCTCGATACCTTGATCGTTGCTGGTCATGAGTGCATGTATGATTTGAAAGAGAAGTCGACATCTTTCGATAGCTGGGGATGATATATGAGGAGTCATGGGGAGTATGCAATGCATTGTATGCTTGGTTTCGAATGCGTGATCGTAGACAATTCATCTTGACCCCGTACGCGATTTCAGTGTGCAGTCGAATAATAGCCTTGTTCCAATCGCCAGTTCTGAGCTCTTTGTTCAGTCTTTGTGATGGGGAGACGTAGAAGAAATGCGAAGCCCACCTGATCTCCGAGCGCTCATAGCATGCACAGCGCCGAAGATGGACGCAAAGGATGGCTTGATGCAGTGAGAGACCTTGCGTTTGTTGATTTCATGGAGACAACAGCTGCCAGGTGCAAGAAGTGAGCTCAGACCTCTGATCTTGCTGCAACGCGGGACAAAGCAGTCCATTGCCACTTCTTCGTTGAGTTTATGCTTGGCGAAGAGAGAGCAAGCGATGCTCTCAGTGCCGCCGGAATGCCGTCAGCGATCTGAAATTCTGCTGCCGAGATCATAACGGATTTCAAAGGAAAGAAAAGGTGTCAGCTAAAGCAGATGTGTTTCGTACTGCGGGGAGAGGTAGAAGGTGTCGTCTTGGACTCATGTATGGCCATTCAAACGTTGCATTTTTGCGTGATCTGATGCGAGATTGGCGGAATACTGGGTAGTCCAGGTCAAGCCGAATGACTCGTTACTTTGCGGGCAGAGAGTCGAACCATTCCTTATACAACTCCAGCTTCTCCACACTCACGACTACCGACCATAATCTGAAGCCTGTCAGACCATCGAGACCATGGTATACCAAGGTGTATGGGCATACCTGAGTCATCATCCTGCCGGGGTAGTTGCGAGGGTGAAGGGACTCTAAGGCTTGGAGTTGCTGCTGTACTGCCTCGGGATATTCACTTTGCATCCTCTTAGAGACCTGGATATGTTTTACGGGGCATAGATCTGCAGTAATAAGTGTCAGAAAGACTCAGTCGAAGGCCTCGCTGTCGCTTCCGAAATAGGAAGTTGGTGACCATGGTCACCGGTCTATCTAGACACCCTATACCATACTGACCGGTCTCAAATCAACTTCTGGACCAACCGACCATAGACCGACCGACCAAGACCGAATACCAAAAATACCGACCAAACTCGATCACTGGTTTCACAGCCTCGAGAAACTTTTAAATGTTACAGTGAAAACATCCGGATCATTGTTCAGGGAACGCATGCCAGCAGTGCCGATGAAGGACTCTGTTGATCGTACTGCGTTGTTTGTAGGTACTCTCGATAGAGAAATGCTGCTTAGCTTTAGTGCTGCAGAAACCCAAGGCCGTCGTAGATAGTCTTCACGACAGCCGTGCCCTCGTGATACACACATGTCTCCTGGAGAACCAAGAGGCCAGAAGATGATCAAGACCATGTACTCAGGCAGCCCTTCCCGTTGCGCCCAGTGTGTGTGCCGCCATTGTACACTTTGGGTGTGGTCGCGTGTCGAACGTTTAACGCTTGCTGGTGTGAATTAAATTCAGCCTTGGACTCCTGGACTCGAGCCAGCGCTTTAGTCAGCCCTGAGGATAGTGCCCGGAGCCTCTTGAGCCGGTTGCGTCGGGAAAGGTTTGTCGGCGTTCGAGAAGGAGTCTGGCAGAGAGTGGAGTGACGAGGCGGAGAAGGAAAAGGGAGCGGGACGGAGCTCTAAATCGACCAAGTGGACAATGTACTTTCTACCTACTAACCTACCTACTTATCTCTACTATTCTATATCTTCTATACTCGCTAACTTAGAATTACTACTATATATAAAGTAATCGATTTATCTTTCTATAACTATATAATCTAAAGCTATTAGAATTTAAAGAGTACGGAGTTTAAAGAGGATAGAATATAAAGAGGATAGAATCTAAAGAGTACGGAATCTAAAGAGTACGGAATCTAAAGAGTATAGAATCTAAAGAGTATAGAATCTAAAGAATATAGAATTTAAAGAGTACGGAATAGGAAGAATACGGAATATAAAGAGTATAGAATAGGAAGAGTACGAAAT
>JAASFE010006137.1:237919-276514 GCA_013365205.1 Pseudocercospora cruenta
AAATATCGAGACTAATACTTTCTTTAGAGTTTACCCCGGATTCTAGCTAGGCTTGGCGAGGAACTTTAAACTTCTCGGTCGCAAAATCGAGAAATTTTCGAGGTTTAGAATCTACTTTTTTAATAGTATAAAATATATTTAATATCCTATAGTCCTATAAATCTCGGAAACTATAGTCTATATATAGATCTATATACTACGGAAGTTTTATAGAATTTAGATAAATAATCGTAGAGGAATATACGATAATCTCGAAATTTAATTAGAATCTAAGAAAGTTGCATTATCCGCTTAGTACATTTGGGCCTCCCTAGAGCGGACGTGCCAAGAGCGAATCACATGCTCGCGGACTGAGCTCCGTTCTGCGGAAACCAGACTTCTCCAATCCATTTTCCACCTCGCCGTCGCCCAAAAAATGGCGCCAATTCGTCCCGCCAGCAAGAAGAGAACCACTGCGCGCTCTCGTGTCGCAGCGAAAGCTTCGGCCGATCCTCGTGGCAAATATGCGCCGCTCCCAGACTCCGAGATGGCAATTTTAGTCGAACCAGAATCCACCGACGCTCTCTCCAACTTGAAGGACGACTACTTCGGCTTCGACGGCAATGACTTCCGCCTTACTAAGAAAGATAAGCGCACAATCAAGCACGGAAATCTTTTCGCGAAAGTGAGGGAGGGCGCGATCGAGAAGAAGAGCAAGAAGCGAAGAAGACCGAACAGGAAATTGAATACGGATATTGGTGATTTGAGAGATGCGCTGCCGGATGTTGAGGACGAGGATGAGTGGGAAGGTATAGAAGAGGATGGCGATATGGCAGTCGAGGGCAAGAAGAAGAGGCGGAGGAAGGACGAAGGCAAGATGGTTATGAAGAGTTTGAAGTTGAGGCAAGGCGCTATGAAGAGGAAGAAGAGGATGGAGGATGATGAGATGGAGCGTATGCAGAGAAATCTGGCGTTGCTTGCGCAAGGAAGAGCTGCGGATAGCAAGACGGGCGGTGCAGAAGGAGCGGCTGAAGATGCCCAGGCGAAGAGATGGGAAGCGCTGCGAGCTTTTATTGGAGGCACTATGCAGAAGGACCAGGCTTTTGCGAAGACCTGAGACCCTTTTTGCGGTCCTGCGCAAGTCGCCAACTATCCGGCAGAGCCATGAGGCGTGTTCAGAGCCACGAGCAGCAAAGGCCGCCAGGCATGAATCTCTCGCATGGTACAGGATCTGCCGGAAACCCGACATCAGCCAAACGCATACCGCAGTCTCGGTGGCGCGCCATCCGCTTTCCTGGGTTGTTCTCATCCTCTGAGTCTGAAAGTTGCATGCCGATATGCTTAACACGTCTGTCTCGCGTCGATGAAACAGCATGTCTCAGCGCAGCGCACGCCAGTTTCGAACCACACCCAAGCAAGTCTCTGCTGAATTCATTCCTCGAGCGCAGACATGGAAGTATTCTCCAGGTTCGCAACTGCGCTGAAGCCTTCCAGTTCATTCGGTTGCGGCATGATCTCGTAGCTCGAACCATACCTCGGCCAACCCGGTACAGCTTTGTGCTGCGCTCCGAAAAGATCCTAAAAGTCAACTTCCGGCTTCTTTCGCCACTTGATCCTCGACGAACATCTCCAATGTATACACAGGCCACTGTCTTCTATACCTCTTAGGCAGCGTGTGATCCGACTCTGCAAAGAGGTCACCTGTGGACACGACGCTGCCTTCGTATCGCCCTACTATCCGTAACTGAGCCTTTCAAACCTGGAACGTGCTTGGTTTCTACAACGACACTTCGGTCCGGGCTTGGCATCACTTTGCAAATTCGCAACCTGCTTTCGATAAAGCATTCTTCTCTCTTCGGCATGTAACGATACATAAGTGCGCTTTCGCAGCGCAAGCACAATGCCTTGTCTTCATCCACAGGTAGAGTTTTGCTGTCAAGGACTTTCCATACGATCCCATTATGGCCGACTTTCAATGCCCCGATCTCAGACTCCAGGCGCATCGGACATTACGTTCGAGCATCTACGACGTCCATCAATGTATTGTGCTGCCCTATACACTCCAATGGCTCGACATTCACTTCTCCGGTACTATCGCGTGTGCCATCAAAAATCGCATATAAGCACCCTCCTTATGCGACTCTGCCCACTTCTCTCCTCGCCTTTCCACGCCACTTTGACCTCCCTGAAAGCTTTCCGAACTTCTCAGCGACCAAATCAAAGTCGAACCTCAGAAACGCCCTCCCCCATACCCCAGCTACAGCTTGTCACTCACCGGCACTACTACCCCAATTCCGCTCACCATGTCTAACAACCAAGAGCGAGAGGTCATCGACCTTACCGGCGACGATAACCTGCACGAAGTCATCGACCTCACTGCCGTTGACGGCATGGACGAAGTCTGGCGACTTGGCCAGAATCTTGTCCATGTTCAGGAGACGATTAGCCGCCTCGAAGCCGCTCGACGTGCCCATGACCAGCAGGCCTGGCACGCCGCCGTCGCAGCCTTTGTACCACTTCCTGGAAACCGTTTCGAGGACGAGATTCACGTCTTCGAAGACGGAACCATCGCTAATCGGTACAATATGCGTCTCCGTCAGGCGGAAGCAGAAGCCGCTCATGGTCGCCCTTTCACTCCGCCGCCTCACAACCCATTTGATGATCTCGAATGGGATGACGACGGGTATCCGATATATCCAGACATGGACTATGAAGCCGAAGACATGTCCGAAGATGAAGACGAAGACGAAGAAGAGATCGGCTACGATGACATCCGCAACATGGAACTCGCAGACTTCGCGCATTTCGCCCTCCAAAACGCAGCCGAGCCCGCAGCAGGCCCAAACGCCCAACAAGAGCAAGTCACAATTGACGCTGGCTGGCGTGGTAGACAAGACGCAAACGGCAATATCAACGGCGTCGAGGTCTACTACCACGAGACCGTTGCGACAGCAGGCTTCAACGCGGCACACAACCGAGACCAGATCTGCAGCACCCTCATGGAGCAAATGCAAGAGATTGAGAATCCACATCTCGCTCCAGCGCCTGATGGCACTCGCCGTGTTATGAAGGTCAAGATCACGGTCGAAGAGTTCGATGCCGGCGACGACGGTGAGCCTCTTGGAGAGACATACACCTACTCTTGGCAGAAGCAGCGGGTCACCATCGAATCCGACACCTAAGTCGGACTTTCATGAAGGCGTCGCAACGCTCGGACCTGATGACATGTTATGATGAGATGGATTCCCTTGGTATGAAGACCGGTATTGAGCGATGACTGGCATGGGTTTGGGTTTAAGTTTTGCTAACTATTGCTTTTAGATACTAGACTGCCAGATACGCTTTGCATGGAATTTTGGAGTTCTATCGTAAGTCCAACATTTGCTTCTCCGCTATGTTCCCATTTCCAGAAAGCAGACTTTCCGCCGTTTCAGCATCTTCATTTTACCTCTCTGCAGCTCTATAGGCTCGCTGGCATTCTCAAGCCGCCACTGTGAAGTCACAGCGATGTCAGCTATAGTGCCATCGGCTCGGAGTCTCGTTCCGCCTCCTCACGGAAATCGTCGTTCAAAGGTTATGCACACATATCTTATTGGTATCACCAAATGTTCGGCGACTTACATTGCTCAGTCAAGGCGAATGCACACCACAGCTACCTTTGAGCAACCTTTGGCAGCGATGAAGTCGTCTCGCCAAGAGCGAGAAAGGCGGGCATCCGGTCCGGCAAGGCTTGCACTGGGAGACTGCAGCCAGCAGCCAGAATTGCCAGTCCCAGCGGCTTGCACTTTCCAGCACTTATCCTTTGGGGGCATGTATACCTCTCTTCACCATTGATTGCATTCGCGTCCCGGACCTGGCGCTCGACCACGCACAATGATTTCGGACCGAACAAGGCCTTGTGTTTCTCAGAGGTGAACGTAAGGACAATTCACTTTCTTGGGCGATGGTCACGCCCTATTTCTATATTAACTGCACCCGCACACTCCTGTTCCACACTTTGGACACGATCACATCACACCATAGGTGCTGTTTACTTGCATCGACTAGTAAGACTTTACCCTCCACAATCATTCTTCGGCCCTCTTTCACGAGTACAGCAAGGCCACAAATCACCAGATCTCGGGCCAAGGCGACTTTGAACATGTCGCCTACAGCACGTTCAGCAAAACAACTAATCGCCGAACTTAAGCCTTCCGAACGACACAACGCCTTGTCAGAGTGGATCGCGCAGTCTTATGCATCTACTGGATCGTCGCTCAAACGAGATTCTGATATGATGGATGAGCATACCAACGAGTCCATGAAGGGTCGGCCCAAGAAGGCTAAGACTGTGCTATCCGCCGACTCATCGTCTCAAGATGCTCGCGATATGAGGATGCGCTGGGACGCGCTCAAGAAGCAGCACCAGTCCCAGCCTGACGACGACGAGAAGATGTCTGGCGAACAGGAGAAAGGTCATGTACGCACTTCCGTTCGCGGCCACATACACTCTTCCAAGCCCGATCGGTTCTCGAAGCTAGTGATAGATGCCAGACCATCACGAACGGCTGATCTTGCTATGACGGATGAGTACTGGATCGAGCTCAAGAAGCAGCACGTGCAAGAGGTTAAGGCCTATCCAGAGGAGGAGGAAGAAGACCACCAGGACCAAGATATGTTGGACGAAGACAATGAACACGGAATTGAAAGAATTTACGACCCTGCCCGTCTGCCTCCCATCGATGGACCTCACGACATGGAGTGCGACTGGGACGAAATGGCACAAGCACTTCAGAGCACCGGTCATCCTCTTGCAGCCGCTAAATTGACACGTCTCAATGAGAAAGCTCGCTCGCCTGATGCCGACGACAACGTGGAAGAACCCCCACGCAACAAGCTCTGCGAGGACTTTGTCGCTGCCCTGAGCAATCTTGAGGGTCGGACTGGCTTGCATGGAAGGCAGTTTGCTGGCCTTCGCCGAATGCGAAAGATCAAAATCATCATTGAGGACTTCGGAGGATCAGGCGAAGATGAAGAGACCAAGGACTTGGAGGAGGCAGATGAAGAGTGGGCGTATGTTGCCACGATGGAGGAGTAGCGGAGGTCTTGATGTTGAAGAAAATGCTGTGGCTGGACCATTCGCAGATACAGTGATTGACTTTGCTAGGGAAGGCTCTTTTCTTTGGTCCTGCCTTTTGGGCAGATGCAACTGCTGGTAAGGCAATTTGCCTCGCTTCAGATATCCTTAGAATTCAAATCGATTTTCTGGATCTCGAACATGTAAGTCTTGAACCATCTCACTTCGCTTGTCGCTCTGAACTGCTTCTTTTCATCTGCGCACTGACCACATTTTAACGGCCTTGCCTCATTTTTCAGCTTCAACTCACAACATTTCCGCCACCCACCTCATATCAGTCACAACCACAACACCATGGCGCCATCAATCTTGCAGAAGCTCCGCACCAAGCTCGCCATCAAGGGAGCCACCACCACCACCTCACCATCCTCGCCGTCGCCGTCGCCATCGCTTCTACCCTTTGCCACCAACAACGCGCCTCACGTCACAACTGGCGCCTTGAAAGTCTTCGCCATCACCGAGCTCCTCGAACAAATCCTCCTCAATCTCGACACAACCTCGCTCCTCCTCTGTTTGCGCGTCTCCCACCTCTTCAACACCACAATCTCTTCCTCACCAATCCTCAAGGCCGCCCTCTTCCTCCTCCCCTCCCTCCCATCAACATCAAGCCCCTGGCCCGGCTTCATAAACCGCAACACCCTCCTCGAAGAACGAAATACGCCATGGGACAAAGCTCTTGGCGCGACTTGGACTTCTGCGGCGACTGGGAAGACGTATCGAGTCAAGATCCGGCATTACTACCCACTGAGTCAGTACGGCTGCGGAGTAACCATCGGCAGCAGGACGACGGAGTATAGTAACTACTGTCTCGGAGGACGGAGCGCTCCGCCACCACTTGCAAGACAAGAAGTCATGGAGCAGGAACCGCCGAGCAAGTATATGATCGAGTTCCTCCCGGTGCCGAAGAAGAGGACTTGGTATGGAAGAAAGAAGAGGGAGAGGTATTCTTGGCCAATGTTGCCGCCTGTGTATGAGAAGATGGGTTTCTTCTTTCCATGCAGGGAAATTGTGGTTTTGGGGGACACGAAGAGGGGTGAAAGGATTTCTGTGAATTTTGCTGGGCATGAGAGGTTGGGAGATGTGCTTGTGGCGATGGAGAGGTATAGGAGCGGGTGAAACGGGATGGGGAATGCAGTGTTTCGATGGGATAGGGGGAAGCATGCGGTTGCTCAGAAAGCTGGGTATGGAAATAGGTGCTGAAAGAATGGAAGCAACGTGCGATGAACCTGTGTAACGAGCCCGGTCCTCTCCGCTTTTCGTCTCGCTAATGTCGAGACGTTCCAAGCCCCGATCATGGTCTACGCCAGTCATCTCAGGTTTGAGCCTTGCGCAGTGGCTCACTGGAACAGAAGCACAATGGAGTGACTCCGTCACGCCGACTACATCTTCACAGCTCAAGACTCAATTTTAAAGGCTCGCTTTGACTGCTCATTGAGGTCTTTGCCACTCATTGGACGACGAGGGATGCAATCAAAACCTGCAGATCGGAAGCAATGCCAGAAGGACCCTTCGGAGGTCCGATCATGTCGAGGCGCTCCGAACAGTCGCTAGAAACTATGCGACTGACCTCAAGACTAGGTGTTTGATCGTGGGTAACTCAGCTGGAAACGTATTGGAAGTTCAGGGTTACATACTCATCCTTGCGTCAAGAGGCTCCGACAAAGCAATGGGAACTGTACCACTGGTCTCAGAACTGGGTGTACAACTGCGGATCGGTGCATTGGAAGCGCATCAGGCTGTTTCGGGTTCCAAGTTCACATACTGATCGTTTCAGGGCAGTCGTACGCGGTCTCTTGGCTCGAGCTTTGAGGTCCATGGAACTCACTGGAAACCCAGGCTAGCCTCCACACATGGGCAGAGATGAAGCAGGAGCGAGCAATCGTCGATGCTCTGGTCTGTACCACTTCGCCTGAAGCTTCGTGGACGCAAGCGCTCTGAGATACAGTCGCGAACGATACTATTGGCTTCGGAACTGAGCGTTTGACATCCTGTCACTGGCACAGAGGCTCCATGCGATGACTCTACGTCCAAATATCTTATACCAACCTCAAACCGCCATTCTGTCGAAGCGCTCCCGCGACATCTCAATGCCTGCAAGCCGGATATATGACCACGGATGCGCCTGATGGAAGCACTGTCAAGGTTCCTCTAACCGTCAGGCCTGTCTCGACCTTCGACTCCTCTGTCGATAGAATCTCTTCGATTGCTTTCTGAAGTCTGTGCTACCCAATTGAAAACCATGCATGTTGCTAGGGACAAGGAGCAGAGAAAGAGCACAAAAGCGTGGTCGACATGCTCGCCTGCGTAGCTTTATTCTAGCCAGAACACTCTCCAGGCGCTTGAATCGGCTGAAGCTTCCTCCCGGAAAAGAAACTTTGACGTGCTATTGCGGTCCTCGACACTGAATGAAGGGAGGAACATTTGATTGTTCGCTCGTACGAAGGGAAGTTTCAGGACCATGCGATTGTTGTTGGGAGATCAGCACCGATCTCTACTCAGACAAAGACGCAGTGATGAGGGAGACAAGTGGATCTACAATGCCATTGATACAAGCTCTTTGTCAAGAATGGCCACAAGGAAAAGCATTATAGTCTTGCTTCAACGTACATAAAAGGGTGGCTTTACCCTCCGATCGCTTGGCCATCAAACCAGGAAACATCTAACTTTCGACTAAGCAGGCTCTTAGACGACGAAAGACACTGTCCACCAAATCTCGCAACAAGCTGCAACGACTTACGAGCCAGCTTGTACCTTCCCGCTCTCAGCCTCTGACCCATCTGATATGCCCACGGAACAGGAATTGAACACAGCACAGAAGTCGACTACGATCACATTGACGAAGGCCGAGCCTACAATGGACGACGTCACGAAGACACTGGAGGAAGTCAGCTTAGCTGAGCCACGGGAGAAGCCTCCAACCACACTCTCGAGTCTCTTCGCGGTCACAGAGATTGGCGAGGCAATCATGCTTCAGATGGATCCACGATCCATCTACACCTCCATGCATGTTAGCAAACGATGGAGGGCCATCTACGATAGCTCGTCCGCCCTGAAGCAGCATATGTTTCTCAACCAGGAACCGGGCAAGCACGACCTCACACATTTTCGGACATGGTACCACACCAACGACGGCTTCTGGAAGCCAAACACGATCATTGCTCCGCTGAACGATGGAATTGAATATCGCCTTATCGATGCTAGATCCGAGGATGATGTCGACAGACCTGACGCGGACGAGGAAGCCAAGGAACGATCTGATCAACCCCTGCAGGATGACCGTCAACCAGAGCCTGAAGATGAGGAGCTGTGGAAGAACTACCCGTGGGACTTGGACTACCGAAAGCCGCGAAAACGCCCTTTCTACGCGACCCGCCGTTACTTCACTCACCCGCTTTTCCCGAGAGGCGTCGTGACTCTCGAATGGACACCTGACGCAGGATATTCCGAGTGGGACTGGTGCCGCGCCGTCAAGCGGAAGAAGTACATTTGCACCCTGGTCGTAGACATCTTTCCAGACTATCAATGGCGTGATCGGAAATATCCTCCTCCTGGACCTTTACCGTCGATGTTGGAAACTATGTACCTCTCTGATCAACCTACTTTGCAGTACCTGAAGATCGTCAACCGTAGCAACGGATGGCATGACGTGGAGCTCATCTGGCCTGGTATGAGACTGATTGACGTTCTGCATTTGGTTCAACGGCGTAAAACAGGAAAGATGACTGGTCTGCGCCGAGTAGGAAAGATGACTCGTCTGCCTCGACTTGATCTGGCTGAGGTGGAGCCTTGGATGGAGTTTGCGAAGTCCATTGGTATCAAGTTGATGCCGGTGAGAATCAAACACAAGACGTATTCGTTGGATTGGGATGAGGCTCAGCAAGAATAGAACTGATGGATGTACATGCCATTGCATTGAATGATGCGCTGGAATAGATCTGGCCATCGAAGTCTGGGAAGCAGCTGGTCTGCATTCGGTGCTGGAGATCGCATGATTTTCAATAGATTGATATAGTCTCTTCCCTAATTGAGCCTTACGAGGTCATAGCATGCTTCGATATGAGCGGGAAACCTAGATGAAGGCAAGAGCTTGAGCAAAGGCAACGCGCTCGGTAAAAGTCTTGGCAATTTGGATGTTTACTCGCACAGCCCCTGAGAACTCATACAACCACAACAACCTCACACACACCTTCTCACACCTACTTTCGCACTTCTCTCTCCGCCTCGTTCTTCATCAATCATTACAATGACCACCACAGCGTCTTCGGCGCTCATGCTGGCACTCATCGCCGCCGTCACCTACTTCATTCACGAACACGCTCGCCACCTCGTTCAGCTGCTACCAATGGCATTCTTCTGCCTCTTGGGACTTTTCTGGACGCGCCTCATCATCGCACTCTTCATCAGGCTTTTTACCAAACTGTTGGTGTGAGCTGTACTGGCGATGGCGACCTTGACCTTCACCAGCAATGGCATGACTTCCAAGACGCGCCGCCGCCCAAGGCTGTCCGCGTTCTCTTTCGGTTGCGGTACACCTTGCGCACAACAGCGAGTCGAAGGTATGTGAGCTCGTCGCCATCTCCTTTCACAACTCCAATGATGAAACGCACACTGTCAGCAGCACCCGCGCGGCAGCAGGGAGAAGCGGGCATACGGCAACTAACGGCAGCAATGGCTGAAACTGCATCGCACACACAGATCTGACTTCACGCCTGAAGGAGCATACAATCACCACATCAATCACTCAACGACCTTTGGGCACACTGCTGACTTGTTGATTTTTCAGACAAAGGTTGTCCACCACCGACTATGGCACTCATTGCACAAGCCCGTAAGTATCACCCACTCTTCTTCCCATCACAATGCTACCATGATGAGACGCAACTCGTCAGTCCAGCGAGGATTTCTGCGTGCGCAATGACTGAGACCGCATGGCGGTCATTGTGCGCATTTGTCGGTACCGCCCTGAAATACAACCCTTTTCCCTAACACACTGCATCTATCTAATGTTGGACCAAGATCGCTGATCAATTGCTACAGATGCTCTCCAGGCCTGCCAAACGCGGCTCCCACCCACTCCTTTGTAGTAAGTCTCCCACGAGCCCCATTCCTTCCCATCTCATGATGAGCAACGCGACAAACGACGGAGCAAAAAGGTTCGGATGCTATGGCCGAGACCCGCCGAGGAAATGGCACAGCCAAGTACCGCGGGCGCAACAGTCGCAAGGCCGCCTGTAGTTTCTGCTGGCCTGACAGAGACACCTCTTCCCTCAAGACACAAGTCGCCGTCAAGACGCACAAGACCGCCGACTTTCTCACGCAGATGTTCCCCCAACAGCAGACCATCGCACCATCGTACACTGTACCACCGCACTCATCTACTCTCCCACCTCCGCCTTGGTAAGTGCTCATCTTCCTTCCCTTTCATGGCCGATCACATGATGAACACCGCGACAACGACGGAGCAAAAAGGTTCGGACATGCTAAGACCGAGACCGGCCGAAGGAAAAGGCACTGTCATTGACAGCTTGTCAAGTACCGCGGGCACAACAGTCGCAAAATCGTTCCCGTAGCCCGAACGCCTGATAGATCGTCGATACCCATCTTCAATCACACTCCCTTGATTGGTATACAAAGCGCTGACAGTCCAACAAGGCATCTTCCTTCGACAACTTCGTAGTCAGCAGTCTGTAACTCTCGACTGCACTCATCTTCAACACCCGAGCGACTTCAAGTACCTTCAGCAAACCATGGAAGGTAAGTACAACCATATTCTCTCTTTCCCACCTCGACTTCCAATGATGAAACGCGAAACGCCAGCTACGTCGGGCTCCGGTAAGTTCCCTGGCCAAATGGCTGAAATCGCAACGCAAAATCGTAACACTTTCCTTGCCTGATGGATCTACAAATCGTCTACACACACAGAGTGCTTCATCACGGGTACAGGGCTGACTACACTGCCAGACATCGAAGCTTTGACTTCGCTTCGGTGTTGATCTCACGGCTTTGAAGACATCACTAAAGTCACAGCAGACGACCAGTATTCGCGTCCGTTTGCAGGAAGTAAGTACATCCATCTTTCCTTCCATGATGAACCGCGACTCGTCAGTCAAGCAATCAGTTAAGTCAGCAATGACTGAAACCGCAACGCATACTCGTCACTCTTACTTCGCCTGAGACCTTGTTGGTCGATCTTTGCCTTCATGAAAGCAAGCTGCTTTCTGCGTGACAATAGTTCTGACGCCCTCATAGACACAATTCGTCGACCTTCGCCTCTCCCACATCGCGTTCACGCACCTTCGAGATCTCTGCCGTCGTGGACTGCTACACTCAAGCTTGAGGACGGATGATGGAAAGTAAGTACACCCTTGCTCTCCATCCAACTCTTGACCATGATGAAGCGCGAGAAGTCAGCAAAGCACGATTCAGCCAAGGTATGCCAGCGATGGCTGAGATCGCAACGCAATTTCGTCACTCTTACCACGCCTGAGACGGACCAAGCACATTCAGACACCATATATTACCCGCTTTCAGAGCGAGGCTGACTGTTGGCGCAACTTAGATAGTCTGGCGGAGATTTCATGGGTCGATAGATGCTGCTTGGCAGCCTCATCCAAGAGGAAGTCATACTCGGCGCAGCGAAAGACTGGGGCCCACGGCGGGTAGATGCACATTGAGCGAGGACTACCATAGCCGAGCACAGTTTCACCAATTACAGAACTTCTACCATACCTTCACATTTCTCGTTCCATGTTGGCAAACAACACAAGACGGATGGAGGCCACTACAACACTTCTCTATCTTGTTGCCAACTATGGTGATCCATGAACCACGTCACAGCGATCCTAACATCAGCCACATGACATCGTGCACAATGATCAACAGCCTCATCTCTAATCACCATGACGTCCTGCAAGGCCAGCAGCATAGCATATCGCCTGTCACCATGCACGAGCGACACGAATGCTGTACAAGAGCTCTACTCTTTCTACTTCTCTACATCACGCAGATACTCAGGCACCGCAATCGAAACACATCTTCCCGAGCCACTCAAGCAGGAATCACATCAACCATCACGGGTCACACACACAATCAGCAGCAATGCCACCACGCACCATCCCAGCCTATTACGTTCCCAACAGCGATCTCGCCTGCAATCCTCGATGGCTCAACATCATGCTTCTTTGTATGATTGTCTTTCTCATGGCTTGGATGCTTGGCGTCATTTGCGTTACGGCTTGGTACATTGTCAAGGATAGTAGGAAGACAAAGGAAGTGTCCGTCCATGAGGCGGAGAAGGAGATATTACTTGGTGGGGAGAGAGATGGAGTGCAGGATGCAGAATAGGCATTGCCATCCCGCTGTCAGGGGTTGACAGTGTGCTGGAACTTGGAGGCACTGAGCGGGCCCCGTATCCTGCTTGAATAGCAGGAATGTCCGAAAGGTGCTCAGCGGATAGTGATTGTTCTAGTTAAACTTCTCAGCGGTGTTGGCGTTGCCCTTCGCGTTTCAAAACTCTCGTAACACAATTTGGGACTTTTCAATCCTTCAGTTCATCCCACAGCCTTATCGATGCTCTTTGCGTTGTATACTTGATCAAGCCCACAGGTCTGTCAACACTTGCTCCGCTTCCACAGCAAATAGTACAAAAGTGAAAGTGAAGGCCTGCAGGCTGCAGCGGCGACAGCCGTGCCAAGCTTTCAGCTGCCACACGCAAGCAAAGTGTCTCCTCTGCAATCACCTCTGCACTTTGACTTCAATTTCAAGAATACTCATCGCGCCCCCTGTGTCACAACCTTCACCCGTGATCGCCTCCTTTCACCAGATCGTGCGCAGACTGTCCGACCTCCTATCGAGTGCGCCACCGTTCTCGAAAGCCGGTACCACAACATACAATTTGGCTTCTAAGTCGCTCGAGTCTTACGCGTCTCTCAACTCCCGATAGTACGGAAATCCACAGGCAATATTGTCGCATCAGGCTCTGATTCTCGGCGTGCTCTTCTCCGCAACGATCCTGAGGCGTACTAGTCCATCTCTCGCGAATTTCCACTGCGACACTCGAGCCTGTTCACAAATACGCTGAACTACGGGTCGAGGACGTACGAGAGCATCTCTCCCAGAACACCACTGCGGCTACTTCGAGTCCATCCACAAAGACCACACATCACCAACATGGCAGCACAGCGTCTCTTCGCGATTGCGGAGCTCGCAGAGAATGTCATTCTACGCCCTGCCTCCTTCTCAGGCTCTCTTGTAGACTTCCTTCCACGCGTGTATGTTTCTTCCATCTTCTTTGCACGTGGATTTTAGCGTCGATCGGTTCTCGGATCTTCTCTATATGGTTTAGTGTCTGGAAGAAGTCTTCATCGCTGGCGCAAGGAGTTTAGTGTGGTTAGGTGTGGGTCGATCGCGTGGTTGTCCGATATAGAATGGTAGGAAAGAGCCCACCTGCCACACGAAGAAACTACTTGCGCTCAATCAGGAAGGGGCTGAAACGGAGATAGTCTACGCCTGCCTTTGAAGCAGATCTTTGTTGATCGGCGCGTCTCGAAGGAATGGCGCGACACAATCGATGGATCTCCAGGCATTCAGCAGAAGCTCTTCCTGCGCTCTTCCCGGGAGTTTCCGCCATATGTCGTGATTGACTCCAAAGGTCGCTCGATTCAGCTGGCTGCCGGAGAATGCGAGGGATTTCCAACTCGTGGAGACCTGCGCCCAGTCACGCAGGTACGTCAGGCAGTTGTCGCTAATCCTTTCTTCTTTACGCCAGGGCGTGAACGAGATGTCTTTAAAGTCGCCCGTGTCGACGATCACGGAGTTCTGGAGCTCAGTCCAGCTTGGGTCGGCGCCAAATTCGGTTCTAGTCTGGCCAAAACATTCATCACGATGCCGCCTGTCAAGAACATTGTTCTCAGCTGGGACGATCCTGACGATTGGAACAGATTTCCTAATCTGTATCGCGATATTCCGGGACACCATTCAGGGTACAGCGTTGAGACGATCTTCAACGAAAAGGGAGTCACCGTCGGCGACATTCTCGCTGTTATTGAAGATCGACTGGTTGGTATGGAGTTTGATGTGGACGAGGACGTTCACGAGAGCGGCCCCGAGCGGGTTGGTATCAGTAATACCATCGAGGTGAGCTCGGAAGTCATGGAAACCCTGACCAGGCGGAGCACATACACGACATCCGGCGTTGAGAGAATACTCTCTGACCATGTATGGCGGCAAAGGGTTCTTGAATGCCTTACGCCACGAGATCTTCTGATGCTTCGACGAGTGAATACGAAATTCACGAGCACAATCGACAATACCCTCCGCGGCAAGATGTTCCTGACCCGCGACATGCAACAGCCACGGTATGTCTTGATTGACAAGGAGACTGGCATTCTCGGCGAGTTGGCAGAGAACGTCATCGGCATGGCCAAAGATCGTCTCTCCCTACAGGGACAAATCAATCTGAGCTTTGATACTACCAGAATCATGGTTCGAGAGCTGATTGAAATCAACTCCATGGTTCTGCGGCCGGACATGGATTCTTGCTGGGACATGATCACCCAGGCGAAGCAAGGATTCGTTACACTGAGGCTCAGACAGTCACTTCAAGACGACCCTCCAGTATACTACCGGCAAATGCGCTTGACAGCACCTCCAAGCGACTCAGTCGTCTTAGGTTATCGCAGCACCGAAGGCCGATTTCGAGGTGCCTGGATACACGCAAGACTTGCATTGTCGGAACGTGCTATTCTAACCTTCGGATACCTGCAAGAGAGCATGCGACCATGTGAACAATTTCCCACCGGGTTTGAGATGCTTCGCATCAATGGTGTCGTGTTTCCAACATCAAGTGAGGAGCAGGAACAAATTGAGCAGATGCCTGTACTTGGGTATGAAGAATTGCTTGACGAAGCGTGGACCATCGGGTTGAAATTTGTGGGAGGCGAGATGCCGTTTTTGCTTGATTGATACTGCCGACCCAGTGAGCCATTACGGGCGGATCCGACATTGGAAGTTCGATAAGGCTCCAGCGACCAATCACAACGACGCGGCCTAGAGCATATCTCAATGACCGATCCACAACGCTGATACTACCACGCATTTGGTTCATTGAATTGTAAACAAAATCACGTCTCCCGAAGGATCACGAGAGCGAGAGTGATCTTTTCACCCGATCACGTATCGAAGCTGATCACTCCACTGTCTCGTGGATCTAGCTTTGTTCATTTTATCGCTCATCTCCCTGGTGAGGCATTTCTATCACCTCCGTTACCAACATTTCAGCAAGCCTCTAGCAGGTGTCCAGGCCACCCCTGAGCTTCAGCTCTGGTACTCAAGTACACTTGCATCACTGGCAGTCGCGCGGCACCAAAGGCTGCAAGAAGAATTTGGGCAGGGGCAAATCGGCGAAGAAAGCATACAAGACTTGAGAGCGAGCACTTCGAGGGCGTCTTTGGGTTTTTGGCCAAGTTGGCAGCAAGGTCTCGGCCAGTGCGGAGCTCGTTCAGCAAGCAAAACTGCTGGCAGTCAGAATTCCTTTTTTAAAACCAGCGGACATCGAAAAGGAAGCGGAGCATACTGGTGTGAGGGACATTTGAACCATCGAACAAAGTTCTGTCGCTAGCAGAAAGCTTTCGAAGCTGAGCACAATGGGAAACACCGCGGAGGAAAAGGAGGTCAAGCGTCAGCCGGTGGTCGAAAAAACAAGCAAAAGTCAGCCGAAGTCCTTCACAACGGTCTTGGACTGGGTCACATGGGGGTTCATCATATCTGTCCTCGCTCAGCGACCGCAATGACGATGGTGCAAGTGCCTATCCAGGTGACTTGTCCTCTACATCAAGGCGATCCAATGGAGGAAGGTCTGCTACCAACACGATATCAAACCGGCTTTGGAAAAGCCGCATGGCACATTCCTCGACATTGGAAGACGTGGATGTCGACGCAAATCTTCCAGAAGCAGGGATGGCTGAATGCTCCATTGGCTGACAGCCAAACTATGTACAAGATCCAGCGAGAAATCAAGAACAAGGTGCCGAAGTTGATGGAAGAGGAGGATAACCTACCACTCGTAATCACATCGGGCAGTCTGACCAAACAGACAGAATCAATGGCGGCTTGCCTCGGAGGAGACATTGGTGCAGTGAGCCGCGAGCAAAGAGTGTCAAAGATACCGTCAATGTCCATCGACTGCAGACTCAAGATACTTTGGCAATGGAGCACGATGCAGAATCTTGCTTTGGTCCTGGCAAGCACTCAGAACATCGTGACCGCCAACATGAAGAGGCTTGGCAAGATCAGAACGCTTCGAGCAACCATTGCTGAAGGTCGGGGTCTAATCGGACGCCTTCAGCACAAGTCCGCCGTCAGCGTCGCAAGCATGGACGAGCGTGTGCTTGAATCAACATCGGCCTGGTTCAACACCACGGACTTTGCTGAGCGGTACCGGACTCATCCTAAGTATCGGGACGCACAGGGACAGTACATGCACCTGACCTGGCTCGATCTCGTCTACGCCTCCTTGGATGGACTGCTGTATACCAAGGAGCAGCAGATCACCCACATCATGCAAGCTCTTCAGAACTATGACCTGGTCGAGACTTTGGCAAGCGTGAAGCACGGCATCTCAACTTCGGCATTGCAGAATGCCAGAACTGGCGTGATAGATACGCTGCCCTGCCGAACAGCTCTGTTCCTTGAGGAGCTTCGTCAGAATACGACCATCGCAAATGAACATGGTATCCGACGTGCTTCGTGTCATTGGATGCAGACCCATGCTCCTTTGCATCAGAAGTGCACATGTGGACAGACTGTTGGCATTCGAGCATGGCGTGTAGGCATGGCGAGCAAAGAACAAGTCCAGGCGTGGACGAAGCAGCATCTTCGACATATGTTCTGGAATGAGTTTGAGGAGGTCAAGATATGGTATGACAACAGCACGGAAGCTGGTCAGAGGGCAGATGGGGCGGAGGTCAAGCAGAGGACGTCTGATATCAGGACTATGGGATTCTGTAGAGCAAAGGGCGATAAGAGCAGACCTTTCAACCCATAGCAGTCCAAAGGGAGAATGTCAAAGAACGCGAAAGGGAAATGCTTCCAAGTTCTGGGAGCGAGATTAGAGTTTCAATTTCTGCATTAGCGCGTTTTGACGCTGAAGCATTGGCGAGATACGTTGGCTCAACTTGTAGCAGTCGCACACATTTCCATTTCACAGTCATCACTCTCTCTGCCTATACAAGTAAAGAGAGGCCCTCCATTCCTGCCGACGACAGTCAAGATAATCTCAAGCAAACGAAGCACCGCAGTGAAGAAATTCGACAGCTCACGAAACATGTCTGGTACGTTGAAAGACTCTCCGTTGTCTCGCCATTTCCGAAGTGGTACGATGCTGACCATAATACCATAGCCTGCATGTTCTCTGCGAGCGCCGTTCTGGCAAGCAAGAAGGACAACAGCTCCGCCGCTCACAGTCCTGCCGGCGAACAGCTCCTCTCCGTCGCGGAGCTCCGCGCCGCCATCTTCTCCTATTTCGATGCCCGCACGCTCTTCGCCCTTCGAGCTTTCTGCCTCGATTGGTACGTGAGCGTTGTCAGCGATTCACACAGTCGCGAGGCTGCCCTCCTCTCGCCTCTCGCCAAGGAGCCCTGTACCGAAGCAGAGCTCAATAAGCAGCTATTCAGATCCCGAAACAGGCAGAACGATGTAGCTTTTCTGAGTACGAGTATCCCTCGCGGCCAGGTCCTGCCATCCCCATACTACTCTGACGCTGCAATCAAGCTACTCAACATCGGGCTTTCAGCCCAGAGCGGCGACCTCCAACTCGATAGAACGATCTCCTCTGGCCATCAAACCACCATCACTGTCCTGAAAAGCTGCATCAATGCCGTCAGAATGGGTGATATCGGCTACAAGATGCTGCTTGTCAGTCCTCCAGTCCAGTCACTCCGCTTTCAAATCGATGAGGTGTACCAGTATGTCCCGGGTCAATGGGGTATGTCCACGGTAGGGCCATACGAGATGGACGGTGAAGTTACGGAGGAGACAGGAGTCACGATGGGAGATTTGCAGACGTCAATTCTCTCCCGTCTCACAACCCTGAAGATGTTTGCAGGCAGTCATGCCGAGATCAAGCTAAAATTCGACAATGTGGTACTGCTGAAGCCGGAAGACATGATGAGCGTAGGGAAGCAGAGAGAGAAGGATGCGGAACAGGAGAGAGAGCTGGAGAGGGAAAGCGAGATCAGCGATGGCGAGAGTGGAGGAGAGGAAGAGTCTGGGGCGGAGGAGTATGGTGAGGCTTGAGAGAAGCGGGTACCATCGAGAGGTGAAAAAACAGCATTCACGGGCTGATACTGAGCCTTCCAAGCTCAATATAGTCCCGTCAAAGATGCTCATTGATGTAAACACAGCTGCATTGAACGTCACGATCATAACGGAACGGAGGGAAGTGACTTGAAGTCTAACCTCGCCAGGACCATTGTCCATCCCCAATGGCTCCGTTATAGGCTGTTGACCCTGCCCATGGCAGCAAGAGCGCTTTATTTCGTTGGTTGTTCAACTCTGGAGCTGTTGCGTTTCAGGAGAGAGCCTCGGAATATCTCACGAACCATAGCTCTGACAAGTTGGTTGATTCATCATCGTAGATCCAGAACGTTGCTGGCACACCACCCGCCACTCACCAGGAGCAAAGTTCGGAGAAAAATAGTGGAATACTGCAATCATTAACACGTACTCGACCACCGAGCGTTCTTCCCATAACCGCCTCCTACGCTCACGGAGGAATACCCGGGCACGGCTGGGAACGTGTGTCTCTGGAAACATTCAACTCGATGGGATGAATCGAGCTTCTGTACCCGTGAGATCTCCGCTGTGCTGAACACCACCAGGTAGGCCTTCTACGAGGTATGTCACCGTAGTGTGCTGTCGCTGAGTAGAAGCAGCACACGCACATGAAGTCAATATCCTTGAGTCCCATGCCTTCGCAGTAGCCGCTCACTGCTGTACGCCCAGCGTTAAGCTTCAGTCAGGCGCTCTCTACTTCGGAGCTACTTATCACCGAGCAACGAGTCCCAGGGGAGTAGCTTGAGTGTGCGCCTGAAAGATGAGCATAGCAAGGCCGCGTCCTCAACTGAAACCTGCCACTCAACGGAACGACACTGCGATCGGACTACTGTGAAAGAATTGGCTGGCCTAGTCAGAGGGGCATTGCTGGAGCGTGTTGCGGAATGAAGATCAAGAAGAGAGTATGATCAAGAACCTTGCCTCGCAACACGGCCACGCTCGTTCGGCCAGAAGCAATGTTTGAATGCTACCAGAAGTACAATTCGCACCGCAGATGCCCTATGCAGATCAGAGTCATCTTCTTCATCGAAATCCTCCATTGATCGGCAACCGGTCCTCTTTGGTCTCTAGAACGATTCTCATGTACTGGTTCAGACAGTGTTCAAACCACTTCTTGGCAAAGCTGCTTCTCATATCCCAACCTCCACCATACGCAAACGCGAAGTCCTTCCTGGTGCGGTAGAGTTTGTAATTGATTGCGAGTCGATTCTCGAGGAAGGTCTTTAGGCCAGGGTATCCGCCATCATCGCCAATGTTGATGCAGTCTTTGTAGGAGAGTGTTCGTTGTGACGCCATGATATAGATTGAATGCTGCTGCGATTCAATGAGCTTCTCAGTTCAATATCGTCGACGATGGACAGGTCTGCGATACTAATGGCACGAAGAGGTCTTGAGCCGTCGGATTGACCGTCCACTGCTTTCCTCCGGACCCTGCACGACCGTTGCCATCACACCCTCCCCTAACAACCTCACCTCCAATCCAATTCTTCTGTCACTCACCATCAAACACAATGACTTTTGCCATTCACCAATCTGTTGTGATTAGAGAGCGGGCCTATCCGCAGCGTGAGATACTTAAGCGGCTCTTCCTCGCCAACTCTTCTTCTTCTTTTTTTCATCCCTCCCCCGTGTCTAAACGGCAAACCGCGCTCTGTGGCCTGCTCATGAATAGGCTGCCACCAAGATTGGCCTGCATTGCACATCGTGGTGCCAGCTTGGTGTTGAAGCCACTTCGGTGGTGAATTGGGCACAATTTTTGATGGCTTCCAACACTTTTTCATCATGTCGTCGCTGTTTGCGATGCCTTGGAGAAGAGGCTTCACCACCACTTGCTGTATGTTGTTGACATGTACTTGCGCCTGTTCCGTTCGTGCCATCTTTGCATGTTGTCATCATCTCTTGATGCCCACTACCTGTAGTAGAGCTATCGTGTTCGCCGAGAAATTGATCTCGCTGTTGTTGTTGACGTGTGTTGCCATCCAAGCCGTCCGTCACCTCAAAGTAAGTGTCACGGAAGTCTGGTAGTGCCGCCAAATGGCCGTCCTCAGCGCTGTCGATCTACTTCACAATCTACCAGTGTCATGCGTGCCTTTGACGAGGTTGATCCGATCACTACAGGCTGACACGAACAGCAGTAAGAGCGATATATCGTGAACGGTGGCCGAAGGGGGCACAGGATCTTCAGCAGCTGGACCTCAACGCTGGAAATCGGCGCATGATGGGTCAAACATCGCGATCGTTGCGGTCATTTCGCTGAGGATGTGGCACCCGATGGGCAAAAAATACAGTGAAATCAAGGTGATCTCCAGATCTCCCGCTGTACAAAGCCTAACGGACCATCTCAATGACTTTGCAGAGCGGTATCACGCCAATAATCGCCGCATCACCTACTCTACAATCGCCATCACCCACATCCTTTCCTTCGACCTCCGGAGTCGCGAGCAAAAGCGACGATTCCCTGTACGTCAAAAACAGCATCAGGGCAGGAACGAGTTTCCAGGATCATCAGAACGCGATTGACATTTCGTCCATGAGAGAACTGGCAGCAAGCATGGCATAAATTGGACAAGTTCGAGCATCCATTGAAGAGCCTCTCGAGTAGGACGAGGCATGTGGACAGGCGAGATGATAGAGTTCCGACGCTCGCAGCTGCGCAGGAAGGAGTTTGCCCAGGTGAAAACGATGATCACTGGCTGGAACGAGACATAGGACGCGTAGGAAGCTGCGTCGAAAGCAATACTGGACATCGTGAGGTACACGGAGCGCCGAAGACTATAATACTTGGACGGTTTCGCCACAAGCAAGTCAAGACAAAGTCAGAGCATCGAGCGCTTGCCTTGCCAGTACCACCTTCCATTCTTGACCGAGCCTCGCTCGATTGTTGGCCGCTGACATGTTAAGGGTCTGATTGACAGTCGCTAGGTTCAGAAGCTGGCTTCAAAGCCAAATGCCGAAGAAAAGAGCAAACATCTTCGTCAGTGACGGTCAGTCCAAGCCCTGGATCAGCATAGTCAGCGATAGGAAAAAATCAGTCGGGGCAGAAGCACAAGTAAGGCAGCTGAGACTTGAGTCTCAGATCAGAAGCGCTCTTGTCTCTTTGGAATGGCGATGTCGTAGGCAGTGTGGAGGAGTTGAAGGCATCATGGCCGACGGACAGCGGTGAAAAGCAGAAGCAGAAGCAATGGACATCAGGGGGGACGGCAGCAGCCAGTATCATTCCTATCCTCTCCGTGTACAATCATACAGTCATTCTTGGCTCAGTGGCTCAAAATCTCTCCTTCTTCGCTCGTGCGCAGCCAACCCAGCCCTTGCTGCAGGAATTCAATCCACTCCATATCCTTCAACTCTCCCTCCAGAACAACTCAGCATATGTGTCCTTGGCAATGCTGCCGATGCGAATATAGTGGCCACCCTTCGGCTCGACCTGTGGGCCGGTGGCCGTGGTGAAGGTGACTGGTGCAACGGTTGGACTCGGTGTGCCGTTGTGGGTGCCGATCGGAGCTCGTGGCAGGCCGGCAGACATCGTTGCTTGACTGCTGATGGAGGATGTTGGCTGGTAGATGCCGACGCGCGAAATGCTCGCTCTGTGCGTGGTGGGTATCAGGACGAACCCCAGTCTGGTAGCCAGTGGCTCGGTAGCCACACCCATCTGGAAGCAAGTCAGCACTGGTCAATGTGAGCCGCTGGGATAGTGCAAAAGTGAAGTGTGATGTCGATGCCGCTGCCGCCGAGTTGATGCCCGCCAGGTCCCTCACTTGACCTCACCGCCGATGAAGGGATATAGGTGTGCAGAAATATCGCCTTCTCGACAATCCAGCATCGGCACGATGGCGAAGTGGTAAGGCGTGCGTGCATGGTCATCATGCTGTGAGACACTCAGGATCAAACTTACCATGGCCGAAAAGGGTCGACGAAGCGATGATCCCAGTACATAAGTACCGGGTGAAACGTGCAGTCATGCCTTGTCCATTGAGCTGGTGTCGGTTGTCAAATTTTTGCTGCCGCGGCGGCACATTTCCTGACTCGTCGTCCGCGCTTTGTTCTGCTTCTTCTCGCCGGTGTGTATGTGGCCGCCGCGGCAACGCTCCGTCTTGTCATGTCATGCTCTGGTGTCGAAGTGTCAGCGAGTGCTCTTTGGGAGGACGAGATGTGTGAAATACTTGCCGCTTGCCCTTGTTCTTCTCGCAGCCGGGCCCTCTCTCTGTCATGCCCAAAGAAAGGCTCCGAGTGCAGTGGCATTGGCGGTGGCCCTGCCATGATGACGGGAGAGGACCCGGCTGTCCTTCATTTCTGTCATGTCATGTTGTGGGTGAAACGTGCAGTCATGCTCTGGTGATGAAGTGTCAGCGAGTGCTTTTGTGGTGACGATAACGATGAGTTGAGGGAGATCCTGACCGCTCGCCATGCAGAACGCGCTGCCGGACCCTCTCCCCGTCTCGACCGATGGCGGTATTGGCTTTGTTGTTGGCAATGTTGGAAACGCAGGAGAGGGTCCGGCGGCAGTATGCACCCAAGAAATATGCATGATCATGAAGAGTATTCTCCGGCCTGTGTGAGCGTCAGTGCTGATCGTTTTGAGATGGACGGTAGCATACCCTGCGTCTGCGTGATCTGGCGAGCGCCATTGCCTTGCTGTGTTGGAGCTGCATTGTGTATGGCCTGATGGCCGGCGTGTGGTGTTGATGATGATGATGAAGAGGGAGAGGAAGCGAGAAAGCTCGCAAGGAGCGAAGAGATTTCACGCGTCAACCGGTGAGCTTTGGCCATCGATTGCGCGCCTGCCAACGGCTCGGCTCAATAAAGGCAGCAATGGCAGTACTGTCTCCACGCCGGCAAGGCCCCTGGGCTGGTCCGGCTGTTCTCCGTACTGCCTGAGCCTTCAATAGTTCGAAGGGTGAGGTACGACCAGGACTATGCGTTCAATGACGGGCCAACAGTGTGCTCGCAAGTCTGCGTACTTGCCCAAGTCCAGCGTTCTTCTTGAGTTGTAGCAGCTGCGGCATGGGTCTCTCGCTGAAATGGACAGCACTGAAGCACCAGCGTTGCGTTCGATGGCTGCTATGGAATATTGGCCTTTGAAGCGAGTGCCACAGGCAATGCTGGAGAAAGCCCAACCGTTATCATGTCAGAGCTGACAATACACTTCCTGCCTCACTACTCCTTGAACCTTGGCTTTTGTCTGCAGAATCAGATGAATCTGCAGCCCTTCTGAGTAAGCTTTTGCATATCCGACGTAACACTGCCTGTGATAAACATGAGGTTGACCTAACGCTCCACCGGTCAATGATCTGCTTCTCGCAGGCAATTATGATGCCGGTCCGGCATTGACTGTCCAGTCGTACTTGCCCGTAAGTCCTGCCCACAGAGAAGCGATCGATCACTTTTGTCAACTATCTGAAACAAGTCATTAATCTCATCCTCCACCAAAGCGCCTCGCCATTCGAAATAAAACAGTTTCAAAGCTGATATCCTCCCCAACAAGTCTCTTCCCACGACTTCAGCCTTCCTCCTTCTCTCCCACCAGCCCATACCCTCTTGCCACTCCGCGTCTCCTTGGCTCAAAGTCCAGGAATAAGTCCACCAGGAACAACACCACCAGCTAAAAACACAAAAAGCAATTAGCCTAAGTCCTCTCTAGTTCTTGATCAAATGAAAATCCCCCGGAAGAATAAAATCCAAAATCCCATCCTTCCCAAGCACATTCGTATGCAATAAAGACGTAACACCCTGAGACCCACCTGGAAGAGCCGCAGCAACAGCCTGACCCAAACCTCCGATTCCAAGCTGCTGCAGAATCACAAAAGCAATAGAAGCCACAGGGTTAGACGTGACTGGAACAATCGCCTTGACGACTTGCAAGAACCTGAGTGGGTTGGCGAGAAGTGCTCCGACACCGGCGGAAGAGACGACGGAGGGGTCTTTGAGGATGTTGATTGTTGTGATGAGATCTTGAGCGTTTAGACCTTGAACGAGGTTTTGGACGGCGCCGAGGTTGGAGAGGGTTGCGAGGGAGCCGAGTTGGGAGACGTTGAGGATTGAGGCGAGGTTTAGGATTGCGAGGAGGTTGGAGACTTGGCCGAGTTGAGTTGTGGAGAGGGTTGATTGGAGAGGGGCGGTGATTGCTGTTACGAGGGATTGGACGATTGTTGCGAGGTTGGCTGGGATGGGGAGGGACGTGACCTGCAAAAGTGTTAGTAGTGAGAGGTGAAGATGGATTGGAAAGGAGAGACGTACGAGGTTCATGAGGATAGAGCCGAGACCGAGACCATTTGCGAGTCCTCCACCGCTGGTGACGCCACCAACTACACCAGTGACGGCGTTAGTGACGCCTGCGACTGGGCTGGATCCACTACCACCGGTGACACCGCTGACGATTCCCGTGACGGCGCCGAGGTCGGGCAGTTGAGGCTCTGCTTCGGCTTCACGCTTGGCAGTGCCTGCCGAGACACCAGCTCCGGCAGCAGCACCAGCAGCAGCAGAGACGCCGCTGACAAGGCCAGTGGGAAGAGTTGGGACAGAAGGAAGCGAGCCGGAAGAAGTGCCGCTGGCAGCAGAGGCTATCAGAGCGATAATCTGGCTGAGTGTGTCGGCAAGTTGGTCGATGATGGTCTCGCTGAGGCTAGTCAAGACATCGAGAGAGCCGAGGCTTGGAAGTGGGAGGGTAGAGATGACTGGAAGGCCAGTTGGAAGGTTGCTCAGGACGCTTGTTGGGAGAGCAGCTGGGAGGATAGATGGAAGGCCGCTGATTGGAAGGTCGAGCGGGATTCCAGCTGGGAGTTCACTCAGGACTCCAGTTGGGAGAGATGAAATTGGATTAGAGATTGGCAGGTCGCCTGGAATTCCGGTTGGCAGAGCATCAAGAATGCCAGTTGGGAGATCCGACACTGGAAGGTTGCCAGCAAGACTCGTAGGAAGTGCTGGAATACCAGTTGGCAGAGTGACTGGCAGGTCGGAAAGCGCGTCAAGCACGCTGGAAATGTCTGGAATGTTGGCATTCTCTGGCAGAGCAGCGAGAGAAGAGATGACGGAGGTCTGCGCCAGTGGCACAGCAGTCTTGATAATGATGTCCAGAGCGGTGCCAGTCGGCAGGCTTGAAAGACCTGGCAGGCCTGGCACTGAGAGGCCAGCAACTTGAGGAATTGCGGCACCCGCAGCTGTTGGTAGGGCGACAGCTAGAAGGACGCATCAGTCGTGTACGAGGTGTTAGGATGAGACTGTGGTATTACCTGGCACTGATGGTGCTGCAACACCTGGTACAGCGACTGGGAGTGAAGTAGATAGAGCAGCCTAATTGCGGTCAGCGACGTTGTGCAAGTGGATGATGCATCCTCAGAAATATCGAAGACTTCTGTCGTGTCAGCTTTTGCATAGTCTTGTTGGGTGGGAGAAGGCTATGCTTACCAGAGCAGAAGTGGGCAGTCCAGGTGGAGCCACGACAAGCGTAGATCCCGAGGCAGCAGGCACATTCGAGATGATGCTCGCAATGATTGCCGTTGGGTTGACGCTCGGTATGGCGATGCTCGAGCTTGGAAGCCCGATAGGCTGAACTATTGATGCTGCACCTACCGCAACACGACTGGATGCACCAGCAGCAACGCCACCGAGGTTCAAGCTCGGTAGAGCTAGACCAGGAAGCTGTGGAGCCATGTTGATGGTATTGCTTCTGAATGAATGACTTTCGAGTAAATGAGTGAACGAAGTGTCGGCTGCTCAGCGTCGACAACGTATTGAGAACGAATGAAGTATTCTGCTCTTGCCTGTAGAGACGGTATCCGTAGAGCTGTTGTAGGCTATATGTTCTCCAGAGCATGGCACGATGTTCAGTCCCAGCATTCTTCGCGTCTATACTTGGACACGCCGCCATGGCAACTTGATACGCTGGAATTGCATGTTCGCCCATCTCGTTGGTATCGCTGAGATCGTATGAAAGAAGTGTTCGATCTTGGAGATGATGTTATGCTCCAGTGGTCGCTGATCGTTCCCCATTCTGTTCTTGGCCTGCAGATGGAATTTGCGGAGTGCAGAGCTGTGGCCTGCCCTTGCTTCGGGATATGAGCTTGACAGTACTTCGGCATGCCGGTCCACGATGCTGGATATCAGTGCGCACGGCATGCGCCGATGTCAAGTAAGAGTTTCATCAGGACTTCCCGTAATAGCCAGTAGTTGCCGAACGTGGTTGGGAGCTGTGGAGCACGACATTTATTGCAGGTATTGCTGTCAGCAAACATGGTCAACGCGGTAGCAAGGGCTGTTTTGGCTCATCAGCCAAGCTGGCGGGAGTGGTTTTGGATGATCATATGCTGCACCAGCATTCTGCTCACGTTGATGTCGTGCGCAGAGTGTGGCTGGACCGGCATTCTTGTCGCCGGCCTGGGACCAAAGCATCAATTCACCCAGAGGAGAAGGAAATGCTGGAAGACTGCTGCTCTCAGGTAAGCTTACAGCACGATATACAGACTTACTGCCCATTCGCCTTGATCTCCTTCTGTTCAACATCGCCCATCTTGAAGACTATCTTATGCACCTTGCGCTGCTCAAAATCCTTGTACGCTTGCGGCGCCTCTTCCAATGGCATCGTCTTCCCGCATAGGAATGCCACCTTCTTCTGTTCTTGAACCAGCAACGCCAATGCATCTTCGAAAATGCTTCGCACAGGACATCTTCCGAATGCCATCTGCACGTTCTTGCCGTAAAGCATCAGGCCATTGACCTCCCACTTCTCGGTGTGCACACCAATGGAGCTGATTGCGCCCCATGGCCTGATCATGTCGAAGCACAAATTCCAAGCATCTGCGTGTCCGACCACTTCCATGACCACATCTGCACCTCTTCCTCCAGATGCGTCCTTGATCTTCTGGACTGGATCGTCGTTGAGGTTGATTGGGATCGCGCCGATCGATTTCGCTTGCTCGAGACGCTCGGGGACGGAGTCGATGGCGTAGACTTTGTCGACCTGTGAAGCATAAGCATCTCTTTCGAGCCACAATCGTGCTGTTGTCCTACCATTGTCAGAGCGCAAGTGATTGCGCAAAGTCCGACTGGACCGCAACCAACGCACACGACGGTATACTCTTTGCGATCTCTATCTGGCAGATTCTTCAGGTATCTCGAAGCCGCAAAGTACCCGGTCGGAAAGATGTCTGCCATGAGTACCAGCATCTCCTCTGGGATGTTCTTCGGTGCGAGGACGAACGTGGTTTCGGCGAGTGGGCATCGGACGTATTCTGCTTGGCCTCCATCGATCGTATTCGCTGGCGCCGAGTTGCCTTGACGAAGTCAGTATTGCAGAAGTACCCTCGGAACATGGGGTCATACCAAAAAGCTCGCCCTTGGAGCACCGTGATGCTTGTCCTCGGACGCAGAAATAGCAGTCTCCGCATGCTGTGTAGAATGGTACGACGACCTAGTGTCTAGAGTATCAGCATTTCTGCAGCACGTATGTTTCTTGTCGTTGTTTCCGCATTGCCCTTTCATTCCCGGCGTCCTTCGAATGTTTCTCAAGACTGGAGCTTCGGCGTACGCACCTTGTCGCCAACATTGAACTTCTTGACATCATCACCCTTCTCCACGATCTCTCCCACGAACTCATGTCCACAGATGAAGTTTGGCGGACACTTCAAATGTCCTCGGTAGAAATGGAGATCGGAACCGCACAGCGCAGTGCTCGTTACTCTGAGAATGGCATCGGTCGGCTTCTGGAGTTTCGGGTATGGACGATCTTCGACTTCGACCTATTCTCCATCATGAACAAACGATCCATGATTCCTATTGGTACTGTGACGATGTACATGATAATCACCCTTGAGCACGACGGCTCGCATCTTCTCCGGCGGGTTGAAAGGCATTCTGATCTCGTGGGTGGTTCAAATTTGGACAATGATGTTACACCTTGATGGCTTCTCGAGAGTGAATGGAAAAGACTAGTATACCTACCTCTATACTTCTTCTTCTACTCTACTCTCCCCCCTTCAACCCCTCAATGCCCCGCTTCCTATCCACCACGAGGCGCAAAGCATCGAGGATCCGCGGTATTGGCCAAGGTCCGATCGAGCTTTGCGCCGACGTCGCTGGATGCCAAAGCCGGGTATGAGCGATTGTGAGACGGTAGAAAACATTTCGGGACTGTTGCGATGGGCTAGAGAGATGGCTTGGAGCGATTGTGGTAATGGTTCGTTGCAGATGTCATCGTGCAGGATGAACTGGCGGAAGGGAGAAGGTTGCGCCAAGAGCCGGCAGGCTGGATGTGGAGGGCCGGCGGGAATGAGCCGGGAATGAGAAATACAATCGTATGCGACATATCATTGCCTACCACAAACATCGTCAGAGACCTCCAGCAGCCGCTAAATTATGCCACGAGAACAGCAGCGGCCTAAATCGCCCAATGGAAGCAAGGCGCCGCAGGTACGGATCATCTCAGCAGATGCGATGGAAGAATCACAACCTCCATGAGACCGACGAGAGCGAATATCAAGGGTCACAGTACTTCTCTGATCAAACCGAAGAGTCTATGATGATCAATCTAGCCTGACTTGTACGCGCAAGAGGGTCGCCTTCTCATGAATTTGCGCCCTAGGAGTAGCCCAGCTGCCAGCACTCCAGATCGATCTCCCTCCGTGTCCTAAACATGCCAGCACCTTTGTCAGTATTTGCACTATTCGGTAGGTCCGAACTCTTCGCTTTCAACCTGCCGTAGTCTCATGGACTATCACAAGGACTCTGCGACTTTTCAAGCCTCCTCGTGCCCTTAGGCATCTCTGCATACCTGGCGGCGTCACGAGAAAGCCACAACGCACTGCATGCCGCGTGCTGCGCCGCAATGCCTCTTTATCCGCCGTCTCTATCTTTTCTCTCGCACCGCTCTGCTAACAAGAGGTGTCCAACTTACAAGAACACCCAGGACACGGCTGCGAAATGATGCAAAAGCGCAAAGCTGAAACTGCTCTGGAACCAGAATTGGCAGTGACAACGAGAAGCCTACGGCCGCGTGCCCAGCCTTACGAGTACGACCTGCTACTGCCCGGAGAAATACGAATACTAGTTCTGCATCCTGGAAAGCCCGATCAAGATCTGCATGCGACATTAGAAACGGTCACCATTGATGACGAGCCTGAATACAAAGCCATATCTTATGCCTGGGGCGAGCCGATCTTTGACCAAACGCTCCCACTACCTGGAGGCATATTGAAAATTACGACATCGCTCGGCGGCGCACTGAGGCGCTTGCGAGATCCCAAGAAAACAGTACGACTATGGGCAGATGCAGTGTGCATTGATCAGTCGACTACCGAGGAGAAAAATCTGCAAGTTGCTATGATGGGTGAGATCTATTCCAAAGCTGACGAGGTTTTGATCTGGCTGGGAGAATCCGAAACAACGGATGCTGAATTCTTCTGGCTCTTGGATGCCCTCCTAGATGCCAATCAACAATTCAAGGCAGATAGAGAACGGCTCGGCTACTTCGAGGTAGCACTAATAGACTATTACCCCAACATTCCGCCACAAGGCTCGTCGATGGCATGTCCGTGCTGTAATACGCCCTTCTTGGTGCAGTCAGCCTCGGTAGACCAAGCAGCAGAATCATTTGTTGCATTCTGGGACAAGCCTTGGTTCAAGAGACTCTGGGTTGTGCAGGAATGTTTACTGGCAAAGAGCGTAACATTCTTTTGCGGCTCTCATCGAATCTCCTTCCCTCGATTTTGTGATGCCAATGATTTTCTTGGCTTAATATACAAGGAAACGGCCTCGTGAACAGCCCAATCGCGAGGTATGCCTCGAAGCATGTTTTGACCAAGTGTCAATACTCAGTGGCGTGCTCACGGAATTCAACAACGCTGCCAACCAGCTATTGCACGTGGTCGTCCGAAGTCTGGATAGGCACGTTCGAGACCCACGAGACCGTCTGCATGCGATTAGAGGCATATGTGACAAGATAGAACCATTACTGCCACCGCCAGATTACGGTATAAAGCCTGAACAGCTCTGGATGGAACTTTCTCTGTTGTTGCTAACTCATCCCGGGCATCGGGACTGGATTTGTCGTGATATTTCATTTGAGGAGTTACATCCTACATTCGTCCTTGTTCTTGCTGGTCTGCAGAGTGAGTCGCGATGTAGTGGGCCGTTCTGGATGGTGGATTTTGGAGAGATAGGCCAGCACGCAGCCACTGTCTCAAAAAAGAGGAAGCTATACGGTCCTGGCGGAGTTGCTGGTATTGCTGGAGGGCGTAATGTTGGCAAAAGCCTGCCCACACTCGCGCGGCCTGGCGAATTGGCGTTGGACGTCAAAGTTCTGGGCGACCTGGGTTCAAGTCTGGCAGATTCCTCTATGCCCAGCCTCGATCGCTTGCATTCTGGTCGTCGAAAATCGTGGGTCGAGGCTGCCTTCACTCCAAGGCTTGAAAGCTGTAGAAGATTCCTTTCAAGCGGAACAGCCTCTCGCAATTCCTGCGAGGTTTTGTTCGTCATGGATCATCTCACGCATGGAAGGATAAGCTAAGACAAGGCCAGACTCGAAGAGGCGATATTGCCAGTGCATAAGACATGCAATCACCACAATGAAATGTATCGAAAGTTCATGCGTAAGCCCAGTTCCAAGGATATATACTGGATATTCCTTCTGCATCAAGATATGCCCGGTGCTCTTCTAGCAAGCTCATCATCTGGCCATTTCTGCTGGGTACCGCAAAAAGCCGCAGTCGGCGATCGAATTTGCTTGATTCCAGGCTCACCATATATCTTCCTCTTTCGTCCTGTCGGAGATGGCAAATACAAAGTGATTAGCGATGTGTATGTGCATGACGCTATGAAAGGCGAGGAAGCTCCCGGTGAAGACGAGGAGTTGGAGGAGATAATACTCGTATGAGCAGTCTACCAAGCTCCTACCTCTTGGCCTGACTTCTTTATTTGAGACAGTCGCCGGCTGAAATGGCCGAGCAATATTCCCAGTACTTCATCGCCTCGCCTTCTCCTTCTAGCCATAGCCACCCGCGGACTCGTGCGCGAGCGAGAGCTGCCCCGGGCCGCAACTGTGCCGTGCGTATATCGGGTTCTCGCCACATGTTCTACGCATTGAGAGGCGTCTTTTGACTCCATGATCGACCTCCTCTGGGCACTGTAGGGGATGCTTCGTAGTTCGGGAGACGGTGGAGGGACAGATAGCTCGTAGAGATCGAAGGCATTCCCATGCGAAATTTCATTCAGCACGTCCACACACAAGAATTGACTCGGACAGACCGAGCTGCGCAAACGAAGGTCGACTAATGTATGGCATCCGAAGCCAGAAGACAGATGCGACGAGGAGGGTGTTTGCCAAGGACGGACTGCACTCCGCTCCACTGGCGCAGGCTTGACCTTCCCCTCCTCCCCGACCTTGATGCCTTCTACATCAACATCAACATTCGCTACCGAGTCGTGGCGGCAACAGCTGGACACTCTCAAGCTCGACGTGACTGTCATATATCATCATGCACTCATGGTAGCCGGAGCCAAGGCTCGCATGCTCCGCCATGAGCACTCCCGCCGCTCTCCGACTGCCCGTGGAGCTCTGGGACAGCATCTTCTCGCAATTCGAAAATGAGCGGGATGTCATTGGCGCCGCACGACTAACATGCAAGGAGTTCTTCCACCTCAGCTCGCCATATCTCATCACACGAGCAGTACTTGCCGATCGACTGCCAGCATTGATCAAACTGGAACAGCTGGCCAGGCACGACTACTTCAGCAAGACAGTGACGGGGTTCTTCTACGATGCTTCTACCTACGACTTCCACCATCCTCCTTGCGAAGAGGAGATCATTGCTGGCCAACATCTACCTCGTTCGAAGCGCGTCATCAATGGAGGCTGCCACGTTTGTGACACAACGAATTCCAGATTGATACCAATGCTATGCAGCGAAGCACAGTGGGCTCAGATGGAAGCACTGCCAACTCTTGGCAGCAATACTGGCGCTATCTCCAAGCTTCAGCTCAGAGAACGTGTGGTACAGGAGGACTGCATCAACGTGCCTAACGGGGTGTATCCCGATCCGGTGGCACGACTGCAGGCTTGCATGGAGGAACTTCGGCTCAGATGGCGAGTGACCGGTGAACAGCCATTCCTGGACATGTGCGACGAGGTCACAAAACTCGCAATCCCAAAGTTACCGAGCTTGAAGTCCCTCACCATAGGTGATTTTCGAAGCTTTGCATTTGAGGGCGAAAACTACACCACGCTGTGCCATCGCATGTTTGGTCATGGTATAGAACCGTCCTTGGCTAGTGGTTACTCACAGTGTCTCGAGGTACGGCAGTTCCCTTCCATCATCGCCGGGCTGAGCGCCAGATCTGGCCCGACTATTCAATCGCTGTCTATTGGTCGACATCCCTATGAGATGGCATCAGTTGATATGGTTGACGAGCTCAAGGTACCGTACTGGAACCGCCCGTCTTGCGTCCTGCTTGATGGTGTGTTTGGTCTGCATCAGCAACTTTTGAAAGGTCTACCGGAAGCGTCTCACGTTTTCTCGACACTGTCAAGTATTCAGCTCGGTCTAGGTACCGATGGCGCCGAATATGGCCCTGCGGATACAGAAGACGGATCCATTTATCGTTCTGGGCTTGTCCGTCTTTTGGACGCAGCATCACTCGCCCTGGAGAGACTCTCACTGCACTACCAGCTGCCAGACCAGGACGCCTGGAGCCAAGCGCGTGACGACTTTCGGATCATACTTGCTAAGCGCAGGTACCCAAAACTTCGTGAGCTGGAGCTCCGAGGGTGGTACATTGACCCATGTTATGCTCGGCGCCTGCTGAGTCACAGCACTTCCAGCTTACGGGTTTTAAAGATGGAGAACGTAAGCATTCTTGAATATCGCAACCACACCAACCTTTCTGAGCTCGAAGACTCTAGCAGCGAGGAGGCGGATCAGCAGAACCTGGCAATGTGGATCCATGAACATCTCTCACTTGAGACCTTGGTCATCCGGAATGAGTGGCCTAGTCCTACGCCAGGCCGAAGGCAGATCAAACGTCTCATGGGCAATGGAGAGGACGATGATGAAGGCATGGCGGCGTTTGACACCTCCGACGGCCTGTCTGAAGAAGACTCGGATTTTGCTTCATACTTTGCGGACGAAGGGTCTGCGTTGCCCAAATATCTCACTGTCGATGATTGAGCCAGGCTTCTACACGCATGGGCATGACACCTGCGTCTGTCACACGTGAGTACCGACAGGCACGAGCTTCCAGGGAAAGCGGCACTGTCAAGGAAATCTGCAAGCTGGAATCGTGGACCTTTGCTGTGCCTGCGCGATATGTACGAATTCCTTCAACAGAGATCGCTGTACCATATACGGACGTCAGAGCGAACGCCGCAATTGTCGCATCGCTGTGGTCGAGGTATATGCATGCCAACTCGAAGCTTGGCGAGCTTATGTGGGAACTAATTTGCGGATCGCTGACATGAGGATGCATTGGTTCGCATCTAGCTCGTACGGCGACAGACATTGGTTCACGCAAGTGCGTCTCGAGTCTGACTAAACGTCAGACAGGGCAAGATTGCGCTATCGCAATGTCCGAATGTGGTATTCTCCGCCTGCCTGAGCCTTTGCTAAACGCAATCCTAGTAGTGGCATGACGACAATTGCACCCACTAGCAAGGCGATGTCGTTCCCATCGCCATTCAGATGCTCCCTTAGGAGCTTTTGCCTTCGTAACATACTGCCAATGCTGCGGTGCTTTCTTCAACCAGAACAGGCATTGGTTGAAGTTGAACATTGGTCCAAAGTTTTCGACGCTCTGCGGGATCAGCAGTCTGGAGTCAGCTGTGTAGACGACGATCCTGGATGACCAGGCTTACGCTACACAAAATCCTGCTCCCGCTATAACCTGCGAAGCTCGAACGCTCGACTTGAATCCACTGGATGACTTCCACGCCCAGCACTCAGCAAACATGACCGTAGGCAGTGATCCGGATCAGCAACTTCTTGCACACGTCTTGATCTCTCGGGCCAAGCACAGTCCCGACAAGGTCTTTGGGCTGCTTCCAAAAGGAGAGTGTCTTGAAGACGGATTCAGTGAGCTTACATATGCTGCTTTGAACCACGCAGTAGACAATCTTGCGTTCTGGATCGATCAGAAGTTTGGTGGCAAGGTTCAGGAGAACGAAAGCAAGAAATGGCCGACCATTCCATACATTGGGCCGAACGATGTCCGATACACGCTGCTCACCTTCGCGGTGATGAAGACCAAGAGGAGACTCATGCTGCCTTTGCCAAGCAACACGGCTGACGGCATGGCAAAGCTGTTAGACTCCGTTGGCGCCGATACTGTGCTAGCTGGGAGTACTCACGCTGTAGTCTGGGAACCAACACGTTCTTTGTTGGGCCATCTTAACATTCTAGAGATTCCTGAGGTGGAGTGGCTGCTCGAGACTGACCACGATGGCGCGTACCCATATGCACGCAGTTTCGAAGAGGGACACAAAGATACCATCTGGTTTCTTCAAACATCTGGTAAGTATGAATTGTACCGACACTGTTCCTGGTGCTGATGCTCTGTTGCAGGAACCACTGGCGATCCGAAGCCTATCAACATGACGCATCAATTGTTTGAAGACTTGTGCAATCATATGAGAATATCGGCCGAGAGTCCTTCAGACAGAAAGCTCGGCATGATGGAATGCTTGAGAGACGCATATAAACCCATCCTGTTTCCACTGTCCTAGGGCGCTGGAACAGTCAGTGTGACGAATTGGCCTTTGGCGGCCGGAACAACTCCAATCTTCATGCCGACGAATGCACCACAGCCTATGACTTCGGAGTATCTGAAGAACGTTATGAAGTTTACGCCGAAAGGCAAGAAGAATGTTATCATGCTCACGCCTGCCACGATACGAGAGCTCGCTCGAGACCCAGCATCGCTTGAAGCTTTCCGTGCGTATGACTCGGTGGGCTACGCAGGTGCTCCACTCGACCAAACGACTGGCGATCTCATCTCCAAGTACACCCGCATACAATCTTACATTGGCTCGACAGATTCTGGAGTCTACCCTCTCCTACTCGACGAACCAAAAGACTGGAGTATTCACCGCTTCTATCCGGGACTTGACGGCTTTCATCTCCAGCTCTTTGATGAGCGAGAACAGCTCTACGAGCTTTGCATCAATCGTCAACCTGATGAATACAGGTTCTGCTTCGTCGCAAGCGATGATTCGAACATGCAAGTCTTTCATACTAAAGACCTCTGGAAACCTGTCCCGGGCAGACCGGAATTCTATACCGGTGGGTGCAGAGTCGATGACTTCGTCAAGCTGGCGTCGCTGACGAAGTTCAATGGCGTCAAGATCGAATCGATCATCGACCGCAACCCGGATATCGAAAGCTGTATCGTCACTGGCGAAGGGAGAGCGCGGCCCTTTGCTTTGATTCAGCTTCGTGAAAATGTCGGACCAAGCATCGAGCACATTTGGTCCACGATTCAAGAGACCAACAAATCCCTTTACGCAGAGGCAGAGTTATGCAAGGAGCTCATCATGTTTACGAGTCAAGAGAAGCCGATCTTGAGGACTGCAAAAGGCACTGTCAGCCGGAGGAAGACGATTGAGATGTATGAGGTTGAGATTGAAGAGATGTATGCAGAGGCTGCGAAGGGAGGATTGTTGAAAAGTGAGGTTGACGGTGCGAATTGGCAGGGCTTCAATGGACATAAGTCCTAAAGCTACAGCTGGCTCTCGCGGATGGCATGGCAATGGTCCAGACAACCTTTGCTATTGGCATTGACTCCTTCCATGAGTAATCTCGGATTAATCAAGACCCCAGTGACTGACTATAGGAAGCAACCATGGTCTCCGATCAGATACACACAACTTCAACGAACTCTCCTCATCAAGTGCATCTGAACAGACTCCATGGCTTCAAAGAACATTGAAGATCAAGCCTTGTGCATGCTATCAACGTACTGAGTTCAAAGCATTTTGGCGGATCCTTTGGGTGTGATTACAGCACAGACCCTGGCTACAATCCGATTCTGCAAGCAGCATAGCATTCCAAAGAACCAGTTCTCAATCACGTAGTCATGCAATGTCAACAGACGCCGTACAAGATGAAGGCTTTGGGCAGGGCACGGGCCACCGGATGTACCTCTCCGAGCTCAAATTTGAGCTCGGATATTTCTCGTCCGACCTTGGCCGAGCGACGAAAAATTTCCGTCGCTCGGCTACTCCCGTCTTTCGCTGGGACCGTCCCATCGAAATGAGAGCAGCATCGTCAAGTAATCAACAACAATACGCCATAGAATGCTTTCTTACGTTCACTTTGAGACTTGATCGAGAATACTTTACTCTACGTTTCACGTGCGGTGGGGAAGCGACTTACGATCTGTGCACAAGGCATAATTCAGTGCAGCTTTTACATAGCTGGCCTTCAGGAGCTGGACAGGATGGATGTTGCGTCTACGAGCTATGCAGTCAGGAGAATGCTCCATGTGTGCAGAGCCTGGAAGGCATGCGAGTCGTATTGGTATCTCTACAGCAACTTGTACGACTCTGGGCTTCCCTTTGCGATTCGTGTCGCGAATTGAGCATATACTTAAGACCTGTGAGCATTTGCAGGGCTTGTAGAGACTTCGCTCGCGTTCATCACTGCAGTGAACGTGCTGAAGAAATGGCCGAACTCTTGTCGCTTGGACTACTATTCAAGCATTCTTCTAGCAAAGCTGAGTCATCAGTTGGTGACTCGAGAGTCACCAACGGCTGACGTAATATAATCGCCTAGATGTGTTGAACTTTTGTCCTTTGAAGAGTTCAGTCACCACTCTGCGCACCGAGTAATGTCGTAGCAGTGGGAAGATTGAGATGAATGCTGGCATTGTTGGTCTAGACTTCGGAGCACGATAGACAAGTCAGAGACGCGCAGGAAGACCGGCGCACGCTGGCGAAGGACTCCTCAGTTCCTAGAGTCAAGACTAGCCATGGCGTAGGGCAGGCGCAATGGTAGACCAGAATCTTTCGACGAAGAGTCCATAATACTAGCAGAATGAGATTTCAGGCTGGAATGGATGAATGTCCGCATGTTCGTAGCATGATCCAATTTTGATTAGCTTTTGTTCCTTTACGCCGTGCAGGTGAACGAACGCCTCAGAATGAGTGTGCTGGATGTGCCTCATATCCTCATTGCCTGGCAACACGAAGCGTTGCGGGCGTAGAGCATCGCAGAGCGTGCTGCACCGATTTCGTGTCCTACTTTCCTGCTCTTCTGCGGCCGCAAAAACCTACGCCAATCACCCGTCACACTGCCCTCTCCGATCTCTTGACCTGGCCATTCGCAAAGGCGTAGATATTAGCGATCCAACGCTGGAAGGAAGCATGAAGATCGCTCATTGCACGTATTCGGATGTGTGAAGTGATTTGGTGACGAGTATGGGAAACGGCAAGCATGTGCGAAAAAGGCGAGTCCAGACGATCTTAAGTAGTCTTTGTCGAGTGATAACAAGTTCCTGGCCGTAAATTAAAGAGGTACACATACAGTGGATGTACTCCGTTGTGCGTGTCGCATCGTATGGTACATGCCGTGATGACAGTTGACCCGACCGCGCTAAACGCGGGAGTGACTAAGCACGTGACTCGGCTCGGTCTAACTTTCTACCGTGTAGTTAAGTAGGCTTTTATAGGGTCAGGTTTCACGGATCTAGCTTTCCTTATATAATCTACTATAATCTATAATATTTAGCGCTATTCGAACTAGCTTATATACCTATTTAAATTACTAAAGAACGATATTACTTAAACTACGACTCGGATATATTCGAACTACTAAGCTTCTTAAAATTATCTCTATATCCTACCTTCTAAGCCCTCTTATAAAGGCTATTTATATTCGTCGATTAGATTATTCGATTTATAATTATTCGAATTAGCTATTTATATTATTCGGATTACCGTTTATCTATTATTTAAATTAAGCCTAGGTCTTATTCGAATTATAACTTTCTCTCTAGATATCGGCGTACTATTTACTAAAGAAGATCTAAATATCTTTTCTAAAGATTATAAAGGATACGAGGACTAGTTTTTTACCGATAGAAGGATCTATACTAACGAGATAGACCTTAGCGGCGACGAGACTAAACTAGACGAGTCTATTATACTATTACGTAGGCTAATAAACCCGATAATAGTTAAATATATCGACTTT
>JAASFE010006140.1:26725-58579 GCA_013365205.1 Pseudocercospora cruenta
TAAAATGTAGCTACGACGTTATGCTATCTATTAGGAAAACAATAGAATTATTTGGTACAGTATGTCGGGAATAGTGGTAGAATTAGTGTAGTAGAATATATAAGGGCAGCACCTGCCCGCCCCGCGGCTCAAAAGCTCGGGGTTTTTGCACTTGAGAATAAGGGGCGGGTGGTCCCGCAGGTGGCTTGGTGCCGGAAATGCAGAGGGGATCCGTTCGGGACCGTAGATGATGTACATTGGAAATTGCAGAATCCGAGTGCACAGCAGAACGTCTGCTGTTATTAATGACGATGGAGGGCAGAATGGTTGTCGTCCTCGAAATGCCGACCTCACTCCGTCAAGAAACACCTCCATGGAAAGCTGGACTTGGATGACACGATGATTGTACCGGATGTTGTGGTTCTTGCGTTGTGGCCAGGCGCGGCGAGAGACGAGATTGAAGTCTACATCAAGGAATATGGGTTGAGATATCCAGGAGCCAAGATGGAAACGCTCGCCGTGACGAAAGAAGATGCACCCATGCTTACGAGCCATGAGAAAGGCGACATTCTCTGGTTGGGCGCAAGCGATTCTGTATTGATTCACATGTTCGGACAGGACGCAGCGGAAAGGGTGTGCGCGTTCCTTCGCGCCTTTTATACGCAGACCGGACGAACCATGAATGTTCAGCAACTCATCTACGATGCTGCGCCCAGGTCTTTCCTTGCGAGGACTTTCTGGCAACCATATCAATTGCTCGTCTCAGCTTGCTATCTTCTTTGCGCTCCGATCTTAGGTGCGGACTCCTTGTACGATGACCAGACATGGACCAAGCAAGATTTGGAGGACAGCTACCTGTTGCCGCCAACAGTCAGGCGGTGTTACTCTCCTGACATCTGCGATGCTGGCGATTTTGCAGTAGCGATGGAAGCTGGAATGAGTAACGTCAACCCTTCTTGCGCGATTCCTGTATGAACAGAAGTGGGAGCGAGACTGGAGTCCACACTCGCTACATCTTCCTGGAACCTTAGATCGTCGGCTGTTTCGCACCGAAGCAAAGAGTCATTGCACGGCCTGAGTTTCTGCCTGAACGGCTAGCATCGAAGTCCTGGCGCACCATCATCTCCGGCAGTCCTGCTCCGGTTGAGGATGCAGTCATGCCTTGCTTCTCACGCTCCGAACGTTAGGCTCCGATTGTGCTTGAAGCACTGCATTTTGGCTGCAAAGCGGCATCCTTGAATGGAACGATAGCCGCAGCGAGCGCAATGTTCCTCGTTGCTGTCGCTCGATTAATTTGACAAGGCGAGCTCAGATCTTGCACAAGCTGCCTCTGTCCGGCCAGGATGGGCATCTCCTTGCCTGCGCGAGCCCACTGCAAAGCAGAGTTGCTGTCATAGGCGACCCGCTGCAATTGATAGACTCCATCTTCGATCCAATGGCGCACTTTCGGAAACATTTTGGAGTCCTTGCCGTGGAAGAAAACAAGAATACGCAGCACGCCGTAGTCCAGAGCGGTGAGCAGGATAGTGATCGACAGGATGAATGCCAAGCCGAAGACATTGATGTTGGCGAAGCCACCCGGCTTCAAGACTTTCTGATTGTGGCAAAGGTGAAGCTGCTCTTCTGAAGACGGAAATGACAAGAGACCGTTGGCACTTTCAGCGTACCCTTCGACATGCTTGGCAACAAATGCTTGTATCGCTGCCCAGACGAACTTCTCCATGTTCGTAGCTTCTCTCTTCCATTGATCGATCGGCAGGCTAGGCAGGATTTCCTGCTCGATGTATCGATTGGCATCGAGCATGTCGGTCAAAGATGCGCCCATTGTCGAGTCTACCATTGACGTCGCGGCGCCGAAGAGCTTCAGAGTCGTGCTTTGAACGCGATTGGGTGCCTGTGGTAGCAGTGCAACTGGATCACTGGTAGCCGCGACTAGCCCTGAGCAGATTGGCGCTTGCTTAATGGTGCCCTGTGTGCAGTACTCGTATTGTGTAGCACAAGCGAGAACGCCAGCAGCTGAGTCAGAGGTGTAAAGCGTTCGATTGCCGGAAATGTGGACGATCTGATGTGCACGAAATATTGGATCGTCTATTGGGATGGTCGACTTGACATTGCTCGGATATATGGCCAGTAGACTGATGTCGTTTTTGCTGATGGCCAGACCGGGTGATGGTTGAAAACGAGACAACGCGGCAAGATCGGCGGAGCCAAAGTGTATAATCGAACTAGAAGAGTCAACGGCGGCACTGATGAATGAATATGGGTACCTACTTTGTGAGATAATGGGCCTCGAGCTTCGATTTCAAGTAGCTGTGAGAAAATGTCGCGTTGTGAGGAGGCGTATTGATCCTAGAAGGCCCATAGTCCAAGACAAAGAACTTCTCTTCAGCTATGGGCTCATCCCTTGAGTTGGCGTACAAGGAAGGTTCACTGCTTTCGACATCATACAGGTGTCGATCAATATTCAACGGAGCACAAGAAGTCTTCCTGCGAAGCGAGACACGGTCGCCAGCGGCCGCATTGACGCCGAGGGCATCATTGGAATCGACATGTCCAGAGTCCAGGACAACACCTGATACTTCCCCGTCCATACAGAAGTCGGACGAGAATGGGCAGCGAGTACCAGTGGTATTGAATTCAATCCGTGGGCGAACATAAAAGTCACAACCTGTTGGGACCGGATCAGCGCTATAGCACTGCTTGTAGTACGACTGCGCGCCTCCTCTCAAAGTCTTTCGGAGGGTCGTTGCCAAAGATGTGGATGCATTCGCGACATAGGCTGCAACATTGATCTCTCTGCAACTGTTGCTGTTCACCAGTACTTCGATATTAGTAGTACTGATGACATAGGACGAGAAGATTCCGGCTAGCAGTCCGCCAGCAGCAAAGATCAGTGCGACTATCGCAAGTGCAGCGCACCTTAGAGCGTGGCTAGCCTTATCTTTACGATGAATGATGCCGAGTTTGATACAGTCGCTCATGATCGCAGCCGGAGATCCCAGCGTCCGGAAAAGGACTTGTTGCTGGCGGAAAAGGTACGGGCGAGGTCGAGAGTTTGCTCGAAATTGATGGACCGTGAAGAGTACAAGGCTCCACAACGAGTTGACAGCGACAGATACGAGTATGGCCAGTAACGCGACGACTAGATTGCTCCATCGCGACTCAATAGTCAAAGTGGATCCTAAAACTCGTCCGTTGCTGTGGTTGATCCAGCGACCACGATGTACCATCCCTGCTTCAATTTCCGACATGTTGAACAACCCAATGTCTGCTATACCAACTTGACGAGTTCACAAAGCTACAACTTCAGTCTGGTGGGTAGATGGGACAAAGACTCGCATAGATATGTACGCTGCTGCCGTTGGCCATGATGCAGTGCTTGGCGATGTTGGTATCTTGGGGCATTGTGGTCAAGGTGGCTCATCCTGAAAAACAAGGCGCATGAGCGTTGCCGCTGTCGAATGTAGCGACTTCCTCATGGTTCGCAAGGCGATCATCACAAAGTCTGCGGAAGAAACCATGTCGTGCTCCAGTCAAAGGCCTGCAAAAGCTATTAATCCTTGCAGCGCAGCCGATGGCAAGATCTGAACGAACTGTGATCAGAACGACCACAAGGATTGGGAATCAAGCCAGAGCCTGTTCTTCACGCGGCTCCAGAATCGCTCTTGCCAGCTGGGATTTGCGCGCGTTAGGCTCAACTGGACTCATCAAGGTCAATAGCTGCTCGTTGGCGTAAAGTCGGAGGTCTTGTCAAGCTGGGTGGGCGATGATCAGGAACCGCTCGCCTTTGCCTCGATAGCCGGCATCTCCATGCTCTAGAATGGGCCAAGCTGACTTCATTGAGAAGTGAACCCTCATTGTATGGCAGTAAAGTTAGACTGACTTGAAGCGTTTTTCACAGACTGGAAACTGTTCACTCTGCGATTGGCGAACTGAGGTGAAGCTCAATGCGATCAGAGACAGCAGAGTCGGGATCGAGCATAGCCGCATCCGAGAATGATAGTCAGCTCAAGGGCCTTGTGTGAACACTCATCGAAAGACTTGCGAAAAGAAAGCTGTGCTAGGGTCATGCCCCAGCCGCCATTGCTATTTAACTTGAACTTGGGGATGGAGAGGACTTCTGAGGAGCGAGACGCCAAGTGTGGCTATGTGGTATGTGAGTACCCGTTCGCAACCTTGCAGATGGCATAGTGATCTTCGCAACGCTCTGGCTCGGTCGCTGTTCGAGTTGTCATTGCATAGGCCGGGCTCAGGGTGAAAGAACCATGTGCAAGCAAGACCCTGCGTGCACCTGTCGGTGACTTAGAGTCTCCAGCACGACGACTTAGCCTATAGAATTCCTGCGAATACGCATGACAGCTGGCAATTTTTGGATGAATTGTAATATTTTTCGTATTCGTTGATGCAGAAGAAAGGACGAAACAGAATCGAAAGCGAACGCGAAAGCTCGTTCAACAGCGACGGGCCGAACCTCTTCTCTGGCTTGGCAGCTCTGACTGGCGGCTCAGCCTTGACCATGTGCTCATGCGTGTAACGAAAACTCCTGCCTGGACTCAGCTCGTGAGTACATAATGGAGTCGAGATTGCGCTTCTAGCTGAGTGCATTTGATACAATCACATCTCTCTGATGAACATTACTACTGTCTGATGGAAGTCCAGACGATTCTTCAAACTTGCTTGCATTACATCGCGAAGCTCTTGCTTCATCCATATGCATTCTACGTTTACTACTTGATCGCATCATTGCTACTCGTCATCCTCTCGATAGTGACTATCCTAGTCACTCAAGTCTCAATTCGCATATCCCGTGAACGACAAGACATCCCATGGGTCGGTCTCCAAAACAAGAGAATCTTTCCCAAGCTCCGGGCCTGTCTTCGTGAGCTTAGTGCTGGTCGCGGACCTGTCAACGAAGGGTACGAGAAATATAGCAAGCATGGAAAGCCGTTCGTCATTCCAGCTTTGCGTTGGAGCCCTATCGTGCTCCCGCCATCGAGCTCCGCCTGGGCAGCTCAGCAGCCTGAGTCTGTTCTCAGCGGGAACAAGAATCTGAAAGACGTTATGGGACCCGAATACCTTTTGCATGGGCCAAGCGCCGACTCGGTACTTGACTTTTCGGTCATCCGACGCGACCTCACAAGGCAAATCACCAAGCTGAGCGACCAGGTATTGGAAGAGATAAAGCATGCTTTTGACGAGAAGCTGGGAATGGACAGCGAGGAATGGAGGGAAATTTCTTCTCTGAAGCTCCTCAGCTATGTCTCATTCCGCGCCGCTAATCGCATTTTCGTCGGCTTGCCACTGTGTCGTGATACTGGATACGAAAAGGACGTCATGCGGTGGACCTCGTTCTTCGGGATCTCGACGATTATCATGGGATTTCTGCTTCCAAAAACGCTTCACTCGAGTTTGATGCCAATCATATCGATTCCAACGAGATTGGTGCAGTGGTGGGCGACGCGGCATTTGCGACCAAAGATCCAGGAAAGACTTACACTGCTGGAAGCTCGAGGCCAAGCCGATGGCAAATATCTGGCCGAAGACGAGAAGCCGAATGACATGCTGCAATGGATCATCGATACGAACTCCCAGAAGCAAGATCCAAGAGAGCTAGCACCGGCCAACATCGCTGGAAAAATGATCCTGTTCAACATTTTTGCTACCGCAACGACGTCGACGATGGCCGGCGTGGTACTATCGGATATACTCGCGTATGAGAAAGCGGCAAATCTACTTTCAGAGCTTCGCGAGGAGGCAGAGCGTTATATGCCGCTAGTTGAGCACGACGCAACTGCTGTTCGATCCATGACAAAACTGGACTCCGCCATTCGCGAAAGCCTGCGATTCAATCCCATGGCAGCGCAGGGTATGGTCCGAGAGGTCGTAGCGCCCGGTGGCGTGACAACACCCGAGGGACTCTATCTCGCTCAGGGCTCTCATATCCAATGCATCATAGGTCCTATGCAACGGGACGTGGATACCTTTGGATCGAGCGCAGATGAATATGATCCGCTTCGCCATCATCGCCAAGCACAAGACAGTGGACTGCCAGAGGACGAGCAGGTGTCCGAAGCCGGAAAGCAGAAAAGCGCTGTGCAAATCAACCACGAATTTCTCTCTTGGGGGTTGGGCAGACATGCTTGTCCAGGTCGCTTCTTCGCCGTCCACGTCATGAAGATGATGCTGGGCTATCTTCTTGTGCATTATGACATACAACCTTTTGAGGAGAAGCCAAAGTTCTACGAGATTGGAGAAGCCCGGGTGCCTGGCGATAAGCAGATGATCAAAGTCAAGCGTCGACCAGCTCCAGGAACGAAGAAGCCGGCTGCGTGATGTAACTGAAATGCGATTGATCCAGGGATTCCAGCCTTGCGCGGAGATGGTAGAAGTAATGCTTCCGGCCAGCGCATGTAAAATAGCACTCCACTCAAATTCTCTCGAATATCTGCTTGTGCTCAAGCGGGCACAGCAACGATAATGCTATTTCCCGTCTCTTTGTTATGAAGGAATACATCTCGAATTTTCAAGTCTGCACGATCGAGCAGTGTCTCCCACTGTGATCTGGTTCGTTCGACCGCAGCCAGAGCGGCCATCATGTGGATGTCCATCTGGGCCTGCTTCCAGCTAGCTCCAGAATCAGGCAGCACACAGTCTTGAATCAAAATGATCGAGTCAATTGCCATCACCGGGACAAGTTGCTTCAAAATCTTCACACAATTTTCATCGCCCCAGTCGTGCATGATGTTCTTCATATAGTATGCCTTGGCGCCCTTGACCGGCTGCTCGCTGAAGAAGTCATGAACCATGACTTCCACATCGCCAGCTCTCAGCTCTTCCATGTTTGCTTTGCCAGGACCGGTGGTTGATCTTGCAGCACAATCTTGCCTGTTATTCCAGTCTGCCGCAGGTTGAGGCATTGCGGTCCTGTGCCACCACCAACATCGACAAAGAGAGCTCTGCCATTCTGCAGCTCCTCCTTTGTAAGCTGAATGGTATCTGTCGGAAACGTGTCTGTCCATTTCTTCACGCCCTCTCGCTGAGACTTGAGGTAGTCGAAGAAGGCCGTGAGAAGAGAGCTATCGCCAGGAAGCCAACTGTAAGCATGCGAGGTCGTATCATGGGCTACTTGGAATGCCGTGTCTAACGGATTGGTTGGATCCTGGTATCGCTGCCGCCTCAGCACGTCCGGGAGAGCCTGAAAGATAGGTGTAGTCGTCTTATAGAAGTGCTTTGTTCCACCTTCGCCTCCAGTTGTCGCCAGCCACTTGGTCGTAGCGTTTGCGCGATATGTGGACGATTCAATTTCCTCAATCAACCCAAATGATGCAAGGTATCCAGCAATGTGCGAGACAAGGGCTGGATCGGCCTCCATAGGAGCAGCAAGTTGCTCTACTGTGAAGACTGCTTCTGCATTCTCCGACAGGGTTCGGAATATATGAAGGTCGACTCCGAGCTGTGTCACTGGGAGTTGTGCACTACTCCAAAAGATGCGATGCATTGCATCTGCTGGTGTCTCAAGTAACTGCGAGATCGACTTGGCCGCATCGCATAGCTCTCTTCTTTCATTGGCATCTTGCGGAGGCTGTTCGGCCAGTCGACGAAGTTCAGCAGCCATAGTCCGGGAACTGTATTAGGTCAGGATTTCAAAATTGTAGATGGGGCGAGTGCATTCTTATACCACTCCAACCCGCCTCGGTCATTTTGCTTCTGCCCCGCATTGGCTTATGGCTTCATGCTGAAAATTGCCGTCCTCACCACTGCATGTGAACGCCCAGCACAAGTGTCTTAGAGCACTTGCACTATGGAGCAGTCTCAAGTGACCTTCGGTATCAACCACTTGGCTTCCCTACAATACATGCTCGGATCTTCTCCTAGATGGTATCCAAGCCGCTCCAACGCCTCTATGCTCCATCCCGATGTTGAGTTTCTTGACTGATTGCTCTCCTCGCTTCCCGCCATCACGAAGTCGGCCAGTTTACACCATCCATTTACATATCTCCATTGAAGGCAAGTGCTGTCATTAGCGCAAGCGATTTCGCAAAGCTTGGGAGACTCATGGGCCTGACTTTCTTCGGGAGGCTCGACTTCTGCACCGTTGTTCCAGTTCACCTTGGGATTATCGACAAAAATTGGACTCAGTGCGAAGTCGAGAACCGTAGCGTACGTGATCGGAGCCTCAGTGTACGGCCGGCATCTCTCCCAATGCCAAAGCTGTCTCATCTGATCCTCATTGACCCGATGTACACCAAGCAGCGGCGTGCACCACTTCTCCTTCGTCGTCTTAAGCCAATGCATGTCCTCTCCAGACATTGAGGGATACATTGACTCCAAGCGAATACCAAGCTCCTCGTGTATTACGTACGCAAGCACAGCGTCGCCACAGCAATCGTCCTTTGCCCAGAATTCGTACTTGGGTACCCTGCTCACTTTCTGCTTTCCGTTCTTTAAGAGATCCTTGACGAGTCGACGGGAGAGTATCGTGCCCCCTCCACCATAAGCGAACCAACGATCATGTGCGCCAGGCGTTGGCGAACCAAGGTAATGCGGCACATGAGGGTCTAACGGCTGCAACATGCGAAACAAAGTATCCCAAAAGTAATATATGTCGGCTTCGATGAAAACATACCATTCCGCATCAGGTCTCATCTCAAAGGCTTTTTCGACCATAGGCAGAAATTTGAACCGATCCAGTTTCCACCCTCCGTGCCACTTCCCCACCTCGTTTCCTACTTTCAATGCTTCATGTTGCTCAATGTACGCTTGCCAGTCCGAATTGTGGGCAGCATACGATATCGGAAGTTCCGCTAAGATGTCGATAGTCTTGTGTCTGCCGACTTCGTATTCGGCATCAGAAAAGATCAGGATATTTTCGATGACAGACCCATAAGTCTCCAAGAATGTTCGCGTCTTAAGTTTCTCGCCAATGCCAGTTTTCATAACGATTTGGATATCTTTAAAGAAATGATCCGATGGGAAGTGCGCCTGTGAGATTGACAGATTGTTTGGGTGGCAGCCATCCTTCTGTGGTGGGAAGAATGAAGGAGGCTTTGTCCAGCTGTGTGGTACTCCAAGAGTTGAAAGGACTCGGAAAGTTCTGCGGTCACTCCCAGCCGTATAGATGACCGATGTGAGGATCAGCAGCAGAAAGGCCAGTAATGCTATGTACCGTCGTCTCCAGAAGGGAGCGGGGAACGCATACATCGTTTTTCTTTGACCATGCGAACCAGTGAACAACGTCGGGACATGCGTTATGTCACCAGCTCTCGCTTGTAGCCATCTTTGTGTTCCAGATCAGGCACCATCGGACTCGCTAGAACACGAGCTATCGATGATATATGGTCCGTTGCACCAAAGCTGGCTGTTGCTGGGTTCGCTTCGTCAGAAGGTGCATCGAGGTGGTGACATAACGCCTGGACTTGCGTCTTGGTGGAGTGCAGAACGAAGCCAGGCTTTGCAGTGCTGAAATCGCAGGCAACAATAAGGCTAAGCCGCGTTAGGAGTAGCCACCGAGTAGCTATAGGAGTGGTCAAAGTCAACCCTTCGGATAAGGATCACAGGACGGCCTCACAGCCTCAACGCGATCACTTCAACCTTTGGTTCCGCGGGCATTGCAGTTCTCACTTCCATCATGAATTCCAGCACACTGAGATGCTTCTCAATCCAGCTCTGCTTCTTGATGTCTTAGGCATTACCGCAGCAGACTTTGGCCTGGTGTTTGAGGGTAGTGTCGTTCAAGCCACATGTGCCGACCAGGTAGGCCCATACAGTAAGTCGCAGTAAGGCCACGCGTCCAATACGGACAGCTGAGAACGGGAGGTCGTTGTCCGCATACAACAACAGATCGCTTCTCTAAGAGCAGCTCCTGCAAGGTCCATGTCCAAGTGACCGTTCTCTCACGAGCAATCACTGGCAGCATCTTTGAAAACTATACAGCGTTCGGAGACTGCATAGCCTCAGTGCAGCCTGCTGATTCACTCATCTGGCAGCATGTGCTGGAAAATTGTCCTCCAGTGCTGGCGTGTCTTCAACAATTCGTAACGTCGTCCAGTGAACAAAGTTTTGGTCCAAAAGATGTCGACATTAGTGCCAGTATAGCTCACGCTTGAAATTTCCGCTCGCGCGGGTGCTCCAATCGAGCGAGGGAAAACCTCAAAGAGGCCATCAAGGCCTCTTGATGAAGCATTTTGCGTGGGTCTCGGCTATAGAACTAATACGAAGACGTCGTCGTGGATGCAAACACGTCTTAGCAGGTGAGAAGGATGAGTGGAGCAAGAGCAACGTCAGAATCCGCACGGAAAAACATAGGGCCGAGAGGAAATCCGGAAATCCGTCCCCTCCCCTGCACGTTGCAGTTGCTACCAAATGTTTTCAACATCGATACGACCGTCGGTATCGAAAATGCTGTACAACTCTCATAGATCAGATCGCCCTGCTCTCCAGATCATATCCCATGCAGCTCATGAGCCAGAATGTTGGAAGGATCCCTGAGCCCAAGTGTCTTTTTTGATGCAGAGTTTGACTGGGATCCAGGATCTTCTTTACGCGTCTCAACGCGTCTTCATGACAATGGGCAAACGAACATGCAGACTCATCTCTCATATCCTGCACACTGAAGTGTCTTTCTGAGCTCACTCTGCCAGGAACGAGTCGCCCCGAGGGAGTACGATCTGCAGCCATGTCGTCTGACCAACAACCATGCATCATATGTGCAAACCCAAAGGCAAAGCTATGTGCAAGCTGTCGCTCCAGTGCTTACTGTGGTTCAGTCTGCCAGAAGCAGGACTGGAAGATACACCGACTGCTGTGCAAGCAATTGCAGGATACTATCTCTGCCCAACCGACACCTGCACATCGACTATGCATATTGTTACCCAGAGACGAAGCCACGCCACATCTGGTATGGCTCGACAGCAGTGAAGAAGGCCGACAGCGGGACATTGAGTCCTTATTAGGCGACACTGAACTTCAAAGCACTTTCTTACAAGATGATGCTCGAAGCAATCACGAGCTGCAGCATAGGCTGGTATTGCGAAGCCGCCGCCTTGGATCTGGTGACAATATCAATCGATGCATCACAAGACTGATCAAAGGTTCGGAAAAGCATAATCACCGTGGTCCGCTTCTCCCACTGGCGCTGCAGAGCAACTCGGAGACTCTGTCAGACATCACACTAGCAGACTTTCGGCTTGTTGTAGATCACCTCATCACACCTCCACCAAGCGACTTCATCGACCTAGAGACCGCGCGGTATCTACCTGACGGGTACATCCGGGCAGTCAGAATCAACTGTTTCGGCGATCAGAGAGACCGAAATGAAGCTCCATACAAGGCTATCGGCATACGAAGCAACGACATCAGCTACTTCCCCCGATCCTCGTCGATTCCAAGCCATCTTGGTCTGCCAATAGTCGTCAAGAGATTGAGGCCAAATCCGGCCTGGCACCATGACCCTTGGTTGTTCGACAATCTTCCAGCCACATGGCTCCACATTGATTGCGATCCAGCAAGTGAACAATGGGGCTGGGCACCACCGATCTGGCAAAGTGAAGTCGGTAGCATCGTAGTTGCTCGCTGTGATGGAAAGGATATCTCTCCTCTACAGGTTGAAGCTCTATGTGACTACTGTCAACGAATCTTGGGATCGAAGTTCGAAGTCTCCATTGAGACTGGCAATCAGCAGCCTGTGCTACGTGGATTGACGCCCGAAGCCTTCTCCCAGTCATTTGCAGAGTACAAAGCAGATCGTATCGCGGATGACCCAGCATGGGCTCGAGAGCAGTGTCCAGTTGTTTAGCTACCACTGTGGGGTGAAAGCCCTGGACAAGATATCGAGAGGCGAATACAATGAAATTGCGAGATGGTACGGAGCGAGGAACTTTATTAAGACCGTAAAGCGCCGACAACAGACAGAAGGAAAGTCGGGAGAAGATCAAAAAAAGATTGACAATCGCCCACGGCTCAATAGCGTCGCGCTCAAATTATTGCGGCCAGCAATACAAGCTACAGCGACCTTGTCATGCTCGAGAACAGCTTCGCGGTTGCAATGTCAAGCGCCAGCACTCAGACTAGTAACGAGTTACAGACTGAGCCATTGAGCCATGGATGATTGTCGAGAAGGGCAATATTTAATTGCGTGATCAGCCTTGATCATAAGTTTGAACGAAGCTGATTGTTGTCCTTGCAAGAAGCAAAAGTTGACAACCGCCCATAGCTCAACAGCTTCACGAGGGTATTCCACGCCGCCCTAGTCGTCATGCAGCCTTGGACAACCAGAATGATCCATCGCTTGACCATCAAGCACCAGCAAAGCTGACGGTCCACAGACTGAGCCATTGAGCCGTGAAAGATCATCGAGAAGGGCAGGAATCAGTTGAACTGTCAACCTTGATCATATATTTTGAACGAAGCTGATCACTGTCATTGCAAAAGCAAAATTTGGCAATCTTGCAAAAGCAAAAGTTGACAATCGCCCACAGTTCAACAGCTTCACGAACAACCATGGCCGCGCAGGCCGTCATGGGGCCTCGAACAACCAGAATGATCCATCGTTTGACCGTCAAGCGCTAGTATTCAGACCAACGACTTACAGACTGAGCCATCGAGCCATGGATGATCGTCGGGAAGAACGAATTCTTGTTACATTATCAAAGACATATACTATCGAGATGACGAAAAGTCGGACCAATGAGCAAAAAGTTGACGATCGACCACAGCTCAATTGGCTTGTGCTTGAGTAGATAAATACCAATGGACATATGTTGCATGTCAATGGCATCGTGCCCAGGTACAGTCTCGCAATTCGATCATCAAGCACCAGCAAGGCCGATGACTTCCAACTGAGCCATCGAGCCATGGATGATCGTCGAGAAGGGCAGATTGCTACTGAACTATCAACCTTTCGAAGAACATAGCTCACTGTCATCTACTCACTTCACCTCTGCAGCTGTCACATGCAACTCGCCAGCCCATAAATTAATAAAACTGTCAATTTACCAACCAATCGACAGTCGTTCATGGTGAGATGGCGCACCTATAAGTCATGTTCAAATGAATACGCCTGGTGGTCGATATCAGGCCGAGTCCCGTCCCAGGTCATCGTGTTCTTAGGCGTATCTCGCTGTCGGTCCTGGCTGTCTCATCGCGGGCGGCTGTCAACATTTTTGCTCCACTTGATCGACCGTCTACAACCTACACATACATGTCAAATGGATTAACCAATCGACAGCCTTCCACGGCGAGATGGCGCACTTGTAAGTCATCTTTGATAGAGAAGATGCTTGGTAAGGAAAAAGGACATCTTTCGACCAAGGTTATACTTGTCCTAGGTTGTCCAGTATGTCCTTATCACTCTGAGCCGTCTTACCGTGGGCGCCTGTCACTTTTGCTTAATCCACCTCATCACACCTCTTTTGCAACTTTCGTAGTCGTGCATCAGCCTTTATGTACGCTCAAACAGCTCGGACCAATCGACAGCCATTCATGGCGAGATGGCATCTCTGTAAGACATATCTTAAGTGATATGCTTGACGACCATGCAAGACACGGACACGGTTCCAGGTTGATTGACCTGAATCTTCTGCCGTATCCACTGGGCCATTTCGTCGTGGGCAGCTGTCAGTATTTTCGCTTCATCTCTGCGGGTTCAAACTGTTTTGATCATTCCGAAGATATCTTAATTCAGTCATAGAGGATTGCTTGAAGAGGCATGAATCATCATGTCTGCTTCTCCTAGAGGGAGGCACATCGTGTGAGCTTTGGCTGGAATCATGTTGGAATTCTCACGTATCAAACAAACAGGTATATCATTCATCCCACCGATCCATTCATAAACGCCGTGCTTCTTGCCCATGCAGATGCGAGAAGCATTCATATTCCCACCCATACCTCAAATGCCTTGGTTCAACTGTGTCTCACAAACTCCCCCTAAACCCCTCGACAACACCCTCCAACATCCTCATCCCATAAAACCTCGCGACCGCCTTGTACGTCCCCAGCGTACTCCCAAGTTTCTGCCCATCAACCGTATTCCTCCACTCACCCGCACAACCACAATGTTCCATAAACTCATTCGTTCTGATCCTCCCACACTTCCCACACTTCAAATCCTGCGTCATCCACATAACCGTCATTTTCTGCACCTCACCCAGCAACCTCTCCTCAATATTCAATCGATCAAAGACAGTTCCACAGTCGGAATTCGAGCACTTCATGACTAAGGTTGCGGTGTTGTCTTCTGGGTTGATGACGGCGAGATCCATGTCTTTGCAGAGATCGATATCCTTGGGGACGCAGCATTCAGGACAAGAAAGTTGTTTGATAGGTAAAGAGGCAGAAGGATCAATCCAATTCCCCTCAGGACTGAATTCTCGGATTTCGAATAAATGTAAAAGTTCTTTTCGGAGGAGACGGGCTTCGAGGGAGATTGTTTTGTCGAGACGGAGCACTTCATTTATGCTTTTCACGAGTTCAAGGACGGGGTTCTGAAGATTGAGATGGGAGCCGGGTTGGGTTGGGAATGTCCAGTCAGGTAGAAGTTCTTCGTGCATGGATTCTGTGCGTTGGCGTTGGATGAGTTGAGCGACTTGCTTCTTGAGGGGCTTGCTAAAGGGTTTGGAGAGGACGTTGCCGGGTGTGGTTTGGTCGTCTGTTTCGGATTGGAAGATTGAGGCGTGGATGGGGAGTTGGGTAGCTCGGGGTGTGCTGCCGTTGAGTCCAGCTGGTCGTTTTCGGGCGTGCATGAGTTCGATGTATTCCACGATCCATTGCTCGAATGTGGGTTGCAAGATCGGTGGGAGGAAGGTCGCCATCTGCCAGTGCATGATCAATTGCAGTTGTTGAGATTCTTCATCAACGACTTTCTCGCAGCCTTTACCACCGTAGTTGAACTCATCGTGCCAGGCGAGATAGTCCCAGAACTCGGTGATTGACAGGTCCAAAAAGTGGAACGCCGGCCGCTGGCTGATGGTCTTCAGGATATACTCGCTGTACGCGTATGCATTGCCCACTTCTGCTTTGCTGGTTTGCAGTAGTAGACGACCAGCATTGGCAAACACAACATGTGACCCAACTCTGCGGAATTCGTTGATCAGCTGCTGGAAGGCTTTCTTGCTCATCACTTGCACATAGTAGTGCAAATTGCGATCATAAAGATGTGAGCTCGGACTCTCGATCCAGCGCAGCAGGTGTTGGACGAGCACATCGGCCATGCTGTTCTGAGTCTTGCTGTTGCATGCTTCTTGCCACCACGACCGGACCATTTCTCGCAGTGCGCTTATTCCAGCAGCAGCGAAGGCGTTCTCAGACTGAATGGTCTGTGCTGTCTCATCAAGCGCGTCCTCTTTTGCTCCAGCACCAGAAATGCCGAGAGGATCAGCGCCAGCTCCCTCGGCATCATTGAGGACAGCTGAGGAGAGGATAGTATTGATTGCAAGATTCTTGACGCTGAGATCGATGCAGACTGACGAGTAGGTTCCAGGAGTGTTGATAGCAGGCATTTCTACGACCTCCATCCCACTCAGGACATCGTCGCGTTCGTGCCCAGCATGGTCCGGGCGAGCATCTTGTGACCACCATAGCACGACTTTCTCCTTTTGCAGTCGCCGAGCGTATGCGATGTCGATTAGGAAGCGGGGATCGTCCACTTCGAGATTGCCCAAAGGCACGTTGCCATATCGCGCAAATTCAAGAAGATGGCTGATCCAAAGTCCCAGGTCGAGGTAGTGGCTGACCAGTCTGCGAGCAACAATCGATTGCCACCCTAAAGGAGGCAGCTGCTTGTCTGTCTCGTTCGCCTTCAATCTGAGCGAGGGCAGACTTTGTAGCATCGGCAGATCGTGTACGAGCATAGTTGCAGAGTGAGATTGCAGAACAAGCATAATCGGCAGGGTCTCCTCTTTTTGGATCTTCTTGGTGGCATCTCCTAGCTCCTGCAAGGCTCTTCGGTGAGTGGTGACTTGCACTGTCTTGAAGTGGATGGTCTCTTGGTAGTCAAAAGTGGGTTGCCACGGCTGCCCTCCAGTCTCCTCTAGCTTGGCATTCAGCAGTTCCTCATATATGCGATCGACATTCGGCATGCCTTGCTCACTCCGCGCGCGATTGAGCACGATTATCTTGGCTTCTGCCTTTGTCGAGCTGAAGAGTGCATAGATCTGCCTGTCGCCAGCACTAATGTGATAGAGTGCAAGATAGCTGAAGTTGGCGTCGGTCATATATGGCTTCTTCGGCGGCACGGTGTGCAGCGCTGATAGATCAAATCCTTGCTCCAGACCTTTGCCAAGCACACCTCGCTGCGACTCGTCGAATGTGCAGACAGAACCAAGTTCTAGCATAGCGCGAACGTTGAGAGGCAATTGTCGCTCGTAGACACCTTCAACGGAGTGATGATTGAACAGCACTGCTAACTGTTCGCTTTCTTTGACGTACACCTGCTCAGGCATGGTGAGCTTGAAGAGATGAGTCGAAGAGTGTCCATTGGGCAGAGTGTGGTTGATGACCTTCTCGGCTTGAACACCCTTGATGTCCACGTCCGGCAAGTCGTCCTCTTTCAGGTTGAGATAGACTTGGCGAGGCACCACAACCTTGAGCTGATGAACTTTCTTGTCAATCAGTACGAACGCTTTGACCTCACCAGCAATATCTGTATCCCGCAATTGAAGGATTTGCCAGTCTGTCGTATACAGTAACTCGGCCTGATTGCGGAAGAAGGTTCCAATTGCATCGGTAGCATCAGCTCGCTTCTCGCCGAATAGTTGACGTCGCCTCTTTCGAGCAGCTTTTTGAATCTTCCATTTCTGCTTCTGATACTTTAGCCAACCTCTGTAGTCTTCAGTGATGCTTGGCATCTCCTTTGGAAGAGCATCGTAGGGGTTGACGGTAGCAGGCGCAGGCTCCTCGCGGTTCTTCCTCTTCTGACTGCTGACAAGCTTTGCGGTTGCAGCAGGCTTGAGCTTGTTCATTGGTGTAGCTCCGAAGTCTTCCAGGTCTCCACCAGTTCGAGTAGGAACGGCATTTGCGTCGCGCTCGGAAAGAGGTTGCTTGGAAAACATGTCTGTCATCTTCACCTGCTTGAAGACATCGTCTTTCATGCGAATCCTCCTGTCGAGCCACTCCGGATGGGGAACTCTCGGACATGGATTGCGTACCTTTTGTAACGCGGCAGGAATGGTGATGAGCTTTTGGATCTGAGAGCCCAGTCGCTCAAGGTAGTAGCCCCAATCCAGGATGTCTCGTGGATCCAGAGAGCTCGGCTCTTCTCGCAGCCACTTCTTCAAATAGTAACGCTTCACGCTCTCGTCGGCGGAGAAGATGGCTACTGGGATGGCGCGCTCCGTGACAGGAGCAGTCTTCGGCCTGGCGGAGATGATGTACTTGCAGTTGAGGCCCTTGTCTTTGATCATCTGCTCTCCCAAGAACTCAGCCAGACGCTTTGCCGTAGTGATCGCAGTAGACTTCTGCTGACCATACTCTTCTAGCGTTTTTGACATGCTCTTGTTCTCGCAAATGAGGTCAATCAGCTCTTCATCTGCAAGCGTACTGCCATGAGAATGAAGCACATCCAACCACTTGTTGGCGACTTTGGCAACTGCGTGGTAGACCTCCTCAAGCGTACTACCCTCCAAGAAGAACTTGAAGATTTGCTGTTGAAAGATTTTGATGAGTTTGAGCTCTCCTCGTCGCTTCACTTCAAATCCTTTCAGCTCCGCCAGCGATCCGTCATCGTTGAAGACAGCATAACGTTTCTTCAAATTCTTATCCTCTTCTTTTGATGTAGGCAGAATCATAGCCTTGTATGGACCGTCAACCTCGAAGAAAATTGTGTTGTCGCTGTGCGTCTCATATTTGAAAGTAGAAGGATCTACCAGCTCTTGATACTGATGGTTCGTGAAGCGTGCATGCACGAGATGATTCAACATCACGCAAGGATACGACACTGTCATCTTCTTGCCATTTTTCAGCTTGAAGGCGAAGTTCTCCGGGAACGTGGCGGGTAGAATGCACCAGATACCATCGGTATCCAATTCCAGCGGTCGTCCTAGTCGCTCTACCCGTTCTCGTGCCATCTGGATGATCCGAGCGCCAGTCAAGCAAGTGACACCAGCCATTTCCATGGAGTACCACCGAGAACCCTTTCGCATAACGTATCCGTAGAATGAGTTCAAGATGACTTTGTGCGCAAGCTGCAAGGAATCGAACAGCACGATCATCTTTTTCGCTTCGTCGACCTCGTCTTTGGACGCTCCGCCCTTCTCGAGATCTGATGCTTTTCCTTTCCAGACTTTTTGCTTGCCCTTGAAGTCATATCGTCGATCACGGAAGTCCTTCACAGTGTCGACGTAAAACGGATTCTCTCGCTGGCAGATGATGGCTTCTCGCTCGATCGTCCTGGTGTCATGGATCTTATGGTAAATCTTCTTGCTGTAGTCAGTGAGACGCTTCTTGACGAAAGTGGTCTGCTCGTCAAGGTTGAGATCCTGGAATGATCGGGACAGGCTGTTCGCAAACTTGCCCGGAAATCTTTCGTTCTCTAGAGCATGTCGGATCATGTTGTATTCATCTCGTTTGGCTGGGAGAAACTCTCCTCTCCAGGACCAGGGCATTCGTCTATCGCAGGTCTTGCCAGGTCGATTGAAGTCGCACGCGGCACAAGCAGATTCGTCGATCATGCTGTCAGGCTGTAATCGATTCGTGGTCATAATGTTCGGATACATGGACGCGACATCCAAGTGGTAAATCAGTGGTCGCTCGCTTCGGTTCGGTGTCGCTTTGAGCTTCTGTAATCGATCCGCAATCTGAGCCTTCACCTCATCGTAATTGTCCACATAGTCCATCGACTTCTTCTCTTCCACTGTGATCGTAAACTTTAGAGCATCATCGAGTTCTTCCAATAACTCGTCAATGGCAGTCGTGTCCACAGCAAAGTTCGTAGGAATGTCACTTCTGAAGACGCCGCATTCAATACTTTCGACGTGACCTCCGACATAGGTCTCCGATTCCAGCAAGTGTCCTTCCCAGAAGGATTCTCGAGGCTGAACGTGTTTGTTGGGCAGTACGATTTCCTTCTGGTATGCTTGCACCATGAGCAACATCTCGCAAAGAGTTCCAGTTCCTTTTCGCAGCACATCATCCGGGCCCAGTGGAATGATTGTACACAATGAGAAGATAAAGGGATGTACATACTTCATGTACAGGTAGTACGTCGCCACAGCATCGGAGACAGAGTATTCTGCCAATGTTTGCGGTCGTTCTTGGGCGTAAGGAGTCATCAATTCTGGATCGAGCTCATCGGGATCGTACCCAAGCTTCGCAACAGTGACTGCTTTCAAGCCTCGACTACCCTGTGGCAGGTAAGAGTCTCGATTCACCCAAGCGAATGCGTCCATGTGTGCACAGTGAGTCGATTGATAGATGTCTTCACTGTTCTTCCTGAAGCCAATTTCTTGATACATGTCAATGCCGTGCACGCTCGCTCGAGCTTCCACGAAGGGCCAATCGAAGAAGTCACCGTTGTATGTGACCATGATGGTCGGTCGGGCCTCTTTTATGCAGCTGAAGAAGCGCTCAATCACAGCTTCTTCATTGGCCTCATTGAAAATGATGAATGGTCCTTCGAATTCCGGTTTGGGCGTGTACTCAAAATCCTGGATGTCTTCTGAGACAATCTCTCGATTTGTGATCAGAAAACCTTGCCCATCGATCATGTACGAAATCATCATGATTTGATCAATCGCAGCGTCTGGGAATTTCAAGGGCAATTTTGTGGTTTCGATGTCGTACGCCATGACCACCGGATCAGCACGCGTCAAGCGGTCCTCAAGACACCGTAACTTGACATGACCATGCTTTGCCTCCACTTCGTACCACTTTCCTATCCGAATGTCCAGGTCGATTGACACTCGCACGTGGTAAGGCACATCGTACTCTCGTATATCCAGAATGAAGTCGCTCGCGTCTGCAATTCCTGTCGGCCTCCGATCGCGCTCTGCATCGTCCTCGAACATGTCAAATCCAGCATTTGCGCTTGCCACTTCAGCATATGTGTCCATGGCGCTCACTTTGCTCTTGTTCTTCTCCGCTATCGGCAAGATCGCCCTTCGCACCGCCAACAGATCTGTTACATTGGCGAACAGCAACTTGAGGAAGGTGCGCCTGTATCCAAGTAAATGGTTCGGCATCTTCAAATCCTCCTTGTCCACTCTCTCCACCCGAGTAATGAGACCTTCGAAGCTTCTGCGCGCCCACTCTTCCACTTCTGGCTCTCGGCTCTTCTTGACGCCTATCAAGAAGTATGGTTGGTATTCCACGCTGGCCTTGAACTGCTCGCCATCATCGCCAATGAAATAGAAGTCCACCGCTGCTCGGCCGCCAGGGATTTTTGAGTCTTCTATGGCAGTGCTGTGCATGTTTATCAGCCATCCTTGCCGCTTCTTTCCCGCTTCGAATCGCTCGAATCCCTGGTTTTCGTCGATCTTGTGGGCAAGTCGAGTAGCTTCGATCTTCTCATTTTGGTTCGTCGCCTCCGAATTCCGCAGTGTGGACGGGTCGACAACTCGTACTTTGCCCGCCTTCAGTTGTCCAGATTTGTTGGCGCCGAAACGCGATTTGCCTTCCTTGCGGCGCACAGGCATATTGGGAGAGTATTAGGCCAGATTGGCCTCTTCAATGTATGATATTATGCAGTCATTACTGTGTCGTCAATCGTGTCCAGCCGTCAATCAAAGTCGTGCAATGGAACGCTGTATTGTTCTTGAAAGTGTGTGTAGTGGAGTGGTAAGCCAAAGCTGGCAGCGCGTCGCGGAGAACGCGCCTTGAACGCGACCTGAAATTGACTTTCGGCAGCACTTCCGGAGTGCCTGAGGCTGTCCACTTCGCAACTTTCACATGCATCATCGATTCCTGCTTCCACTTCCTGCCCATCCATCATCATGGCAGACGATCCGCGGCAGAGCCCGCAAAGGGAGGATCTCAGCAAGGAGGCATTGACTGTCCATCCAGAAAACAAGGCCTTCTCGGGCACGCAGTGGCAGGGTGGAAAGCAGATACCATACAAGCCGCCAGAGAATGCGAACATGATGGCGGGAGGAACTCAGCATACTGCGGGCGGAGAAGTGCCAGACATAACTTTTATGAACGCATTGCAGGCAGGCACACCCATATGGGAGGTTCACAAGCGGCCATGTGTGAGGGACAGTCTTCTTCAGGGCATGATTGGAGGTTTTGCTATTGGAGGTGGTAGATTGGTCTTTGGAGGTACGTCTCATGAGTACCGGCCGTCAGTATGGACTTGTGACTTATTGCTCTAGCTTCTGTCCCTAAAGCCGCAAATTGGGCTGTAGGCACTTTCTGCCTATCAGCTGGCGTGCTGTATCAGTACTGCATGTACCAGAGGCAAGCAGAAAAGGAAGGCATGATGCGCGCTGTGGAGATCTTGAACAAGAAGCAGGCCGAGAAACAGGCTCGGGAAGAAAGAAAGGCGAAGTTGCGCGAGGAGAGAAGAGAGGCGAAGGACAAGGAGCTGGATGTTCAATACAAGGCTGCTGGTGACAAGAGTGAAGGAAAGGCTTGGTACAAATTCTGGTGATACCCATCTTGCAAACCACACTGTAAGCATTCCACTGTACACTGTATGATCATGCCGTCGCACATGCCTTGATCTGTACACTTCTGACATGAAAAGGAAAGAGCAGCTTTTCACGTGGCCCAAGCTCACGAAACTTCTGTACAGCTGCGAGCGGCCAATCTGCATTCACGTTACACCAGACTCCACCAACGCCAGGCACTCCTCGCCATTGAGCTCGAATATCCCCGATGCATGCCATCATGGCCGACGCGAATCTCCGTGCGAACAGCAACGCGACCGTGGCAATGACGCCTCCGACCACCGACTTCGCAGAAGCACTCCTAGGTAGGTTCCTGCCGCCGACAACTCCTTCGCTGTACGGAACTGACATGACCACAGGTCACGAACTGAACGGTCACAACGACCTGACACCGTGCCATTTCATGAAGCTGTCAGGAGAACTCAGAAATCGCATTTACCGGGAGGTGCTCGTCGAGCCGGACGGCGTGTACGTTGTGCCTGGCTATCGCAACCCGGGTCTCCTTGCAACCTGCAAAGAGATTAGCTCTGAAACCACGAGCATCTTCTACTTCGAGAATGTATTCCAATTCGACGCTCAAACCTTCAACTCCGACCTTCAGTTGAAGTTCACCGAGCACTTCCAAGCGATGAATTTGTCTACGGAGAAACGATTATTGCGCGTCGCCTGCTGCGATGATGGCTACTTTGAGCCATCCTGGTCCAACCTCCTCCTGTGGCTCAGACGCGTGCACTCTGGCAAGATAGCTGCTGGTCTTCCTGACCCTGGCGATCTGATGGCAGCTGGTCCTCACTATCAGACTCTACACGAGCATGTCACATGCGGCATGTTCGCCACTGCGCGTCGGCTGCGCAGAAAAGTGTCTTGGGAGGTGTTGGAGTCGATCTTTCTTGCTCAGCGACCTTCTTTGATTGCGTGGGACGACAAATGGGCGAAGGATTGAACATTTGCACTGCTCTCCGCACGTCGAAGAAGAGGGCAGGCTAAAGAAAGTTTTTAATTGATGCCGATGCAACCTGGCATCTGCACAAATCAGAAGTGGCAACAGCTTGAGCATTGAGGATGGCATCAAGATCTTCACGACAAGCTGAAGATGCCTACCACCAGTAGACCCTCAGGTCTCACAATCAGGAAACCATTGTACCTTCTTCTCTCCAGACCATGGTAAAGAAAGCTATATATCCTCTTTTCGTGCTAGCTTCGGAAAACTCAATTTACTTTCCGATGCACTCCTGCTACTCTTCCACTACTCTTACTTCACATACACTTCATCTTATTTCCAGCTTTCAGCCGTGTGTCGCCGCGCCGACAAGGCGCTTGTTGAGTGTCAGTCGTCACTAAGTGCTTGGAAATGGGATCTTCCGCCTTACTGAGCTGGGAGACGAAAGCAGTCCACATGAAGCAGCCGCAGCGGATCGAAGTCCAAATCTATCAACATGCACCTCAATGAACGACGTGCTCTGCAAATAAGGTTGCATTTAGGAATTGCTATCACAAACATCGCTCTATCAGCCTTCTCAGCATTCCCGTCGTAAAGCCAACGACGATCATCTTCTCGGGCATACCGGCTTCACAGTCCGGGAAGGTCCGCATGAAAATGGAAGTCTGGTCCGGAGTACGGTAGACACGGTAACAAAGTCAACCTCCTGTCCTAGACTGCACTGGCCAGCGTCAAAATAAACAGACAAAGATAGATTGTGCGACATTTGACAGCAGTCGGTACCTGCATGTGTACCCCTCAGGACTTAGCTCCGGATGGCGAACAAAGACAGAGATCCAAAATGACACTGCCCTACGAACCGTGGCACCACATCAAGCTCCTCCAGATCTTCTGGTTGCTATCACATGTCAGCCGCATTGGCGTCTAGACGATATGCAGGGCCTGACATGGATGAATGTGCCTGATTGAGAAACGAGATAGCCATCTGCTGGGCTGAACATCAGATTCCATCGCCGTTCAGCCCATGATGACCAACATTGGGCGACGTTTATTCGTAAACATAATGAATCACCAGCTGTCCTGACAGAGGCCGGAGAATTCTCATCGGAAAGACGTTCGCCAGGACGCTATCCACCGCTATCGACCTTGTCTTGGCACCGGCTCCAGCATAGCGACACTCTTGGCATGGCAAGAAAGGGTTGGTAGCATGGGGTATGCGAGGCTAGGAAAGTCCTGCAGGCCTCCTATGGCACTACTACTTCCTGTGCGGCTCAAACACCACGCTATTGAACTTCCGCGATGATATGCATCTGGTTGATCAATCAGGAACCAACCCCCGTGGCACCCTTGGCCTCGTCATAGACCAGCTTTAGGCCAGCAGTACCGTCTCCAAACATGGTGTCTAGCAAAATAGCATATATGGGTGCTGGCTCTGCCCTGCGTCTCATGCGTGAAACACATCAGACACAATGGTTTGCCTTCCACAACATCTCTCGGCAACTCTGCTGGCCGCTTTCGGTCTTGCCCAAATCGCCGCCTCTGCACCAACAAGCAGCAATGCTTCCGCATCTGTACCTATTGCCCTCGGCGGCAAGGAAGCCGACATCAGTGAAGACTTCATCCGTCTGATGCTGCCGGAGTACGATGGTACGCGCGATCCCACATCACCTGTTCCAAAAGATGACCTATACTAACGCAGCTCCAGTCGTACACGTAGTGAACAGCGCACCCAACGGCATCTACGAGTTCCCTCCACTGGTGACAGGAGAATACTCGATCCCAGTATCCGGTCTGGGTTCAAACGTCAACTCTCCATCTCCCAAAGTCCCAAAAGCAATTTTCATCGGAGGCGGATTCTCACAATGGGAGATCAACAAGATGTACAACACCTATGCCGAAGTCCAAGCCGTCCCATGGCTATACCCACCAACGACAGCCCGTGCGAATGGTACTGTCGTTCCACCCACGGAAGCGATCGTCGCGAGAGTGAAGCAGGTCTTTGCTCAGTATGGGTGAGTTGATATTGAGCATTGTGTGCGACAAGTGATGTGTGCTGACTTCAATACTTTAGACTGGTGCCAGGAAATGACACTGATCCCGCGCCGGGGATTTGGTCGTTCTAATGATTCTCAGCGCCTGGGCCTTTGCTTCAAATTTTGATACATTTAGACCAACATTCGTAATGACACTCAACATGACCACTCCAGAATTCTGTTCTCGCCTCGAGTTCAGGACCTAGACTCTCCGTCGTCAAAGCGTCCTATTCAGTCAAGACACCAAAGCCTAGTAACACCCACCTATTTCCTTGGACACCACACCACGATCCTCCTCACAACACCGCAGCTGTTGAAACCCTCGCAGCATCCCGTCGATCGAAGTGATGAAGCTCGCAAATCCATCCTCCCCGCCGCCTACAACTCTTCTTCCCCGCCACACCCTCCCTAGTATCCATCGTCCGAAGAAGAATAATACCCATCCGAACCCTCCTGCTCATCCATCACCTCATTACACTTCTGATCCGCAATCCCATTCTCCTCCCTCGGAATCCACTTATAACTCACACTCCCCAACTCCTTAACCCGATCATCAAGCTTCGAAGCCTCCTGAATCAAATCCCGATTCACAACCTCATTCCCTTTAGCATTAATCCAACCATTTTCAGACCACTTGTAAATCCAGTCATTCATGCAATTCACGGCATATCTCGAATCAGAATGAATGGTCACGTCAAGATAAGGGGAGGAGTCGAGCTCATCATATTTCTCTAGTGTTTGTTCTAGGGCTATGATTATTGCTGTGATTTCTGCTCGTTGGTTTGTTGGGCGTGGGTATGATGGGAGCTTTCGGGTCCAGGAGGTGTAGGCTCCGTTTCTGCTCATGTGGATTGCTGCTGCGGCGCCGATGGAGTTTGAGGATCCGTTTCCGCGGCAGCCGCCGTCAACGTACCAGTGCATGGTGTAGACCATGGCCTCTGTATGTGCTGCTTAGTCGTTCTTGAGGCGGGTATTTGTATTGAAACGTGAAAATTCATCCCGCGGTGCTACTTGTATCCTTCACGTCTGTTTGTCATGAAATCAAAGCTCAATAGTAGGCACGAAATATTTGGTATCTTGAGTCGTGGACAAACGGATGTTGTTTTGAGGAGATGAAAGAGACATGGACCGCGGGAGTAGGACGTAAGGTTTCTCGGTCCTACTTTCTTCCGTCTTGGTGTGCGACCCCTTCCAGGTCTCATGTCAAGCTTGAACACAGAGTCAGCAACGAAACTCCAATAGTGCGTAGTATCGACCAATATGTTTGCAATCATCAATCGGATCAATGTGATTCAAGTCGAATGAACAGCATTGCCTTGCACTTGGATACCACATGATCGGCACTGCCTCATCGAGGCTAGTGCAAAAGGACGGACTTTGGTCCGGACCTGACCTTCGCAGCATCGCTGGCTCTGGCCTGCGACATCCATCGTTCGCAGAGAGATCAAGCATTATGTCGCACTCGTGGGACCCAGGTTCGAGATCAACATCAGTGCTTCCTAACGGTGCATCCGGCACCATGACATCTACAGCCCTTGGCCTGCTTACGGGGAATCTGCGGCAATGATGAAGAGAGGCTATTTCTTGATACCTCTGCGCAGAGGTCATCCGTAAGCAGCGATACGCGCTCTGCGCCCGATGCTCGAGGTCAGACTGCTGTCTGTGACTCACGGAGCTTCGCTCGTACTGTATAGCGGAGTTGTCTATTGCGACGACTTCCCTGAATGCTGGCCAGATGGTGTATGCTCTCGCATCCCATATTCATGGAACAGCCACAGGATCCTTCGCCATCAGGTGATCATGCAGCAGTGCGAGGCTGAGCACTCGCAAGCGAGATGCAAGAGGTAGGTCTCTTGTCGCGCTCTGCCGCAATAATTTGAACCAAGAGATTCTCGGTTCACCATGATCCTTTCGTCAGAGCCAAATGTCACGCCATGACCGACCATCCCAAGCCGATAACACAGGTGGGAAAGAGCACCATCATGCCGAGCGCGATGGCGGCGCGTTGCGCCGGCATATCACAGCCTAGTACAGGCCGCATAGAGAAGAGACTGGGAAAGAGAAGGGCTATTGAGCCAAACAGCGTCTATCATGGCAACCGCGCGGGAGGAAACGCTCGTGTCCAGTATGGCAATGTATTCGTACAGGGAGACTACCATGCTGTGGCACTTGACGATATAAGGGCAGTGGCAGCTCTGGATAAGTGCAGCAGCAGAGAGTGTGCTGCATTGATCGCCAGGCTGCAGTTTTTGGCTGATCAATGCACCACGACTCTTCAGACCAGGCACGGCACGGACATGGAGGCTCAAAGCAGCGCAGAAGACCAGCTCTTGGCGCTATTGTGCTGGTTGCGAGACATCAAGACGATACCACAGCAAGTTTGGGAGGACTTGCCGGTCTTCGAGGACGCTTTTGGATCGGCAACCTTCATTGATACACGGTATATCACGAGTTGGAATGTGAGTCGTGCATTCGCTGCCAACCTTGTTCTCTGTCGATCTTGCTAATCATCTGCAGATCTTCGAATCACTGCTTTGTAGTTCCATACGAGAACGACCTGGTCGTCATGGCCTTCAAAGAGTGAAAAGTCTGAGGTACCGGCTTCACGATTCCAAGCGAGTCAATATCATCGACCCTCGCCGCGACCGTAATAGCTTTAGATATGTATTCCTGCCCGGCAGACGCGTAAGCATGAGCATGTTCTTCGAATGGGATGAGGTGTCTTACGACTCCTGCTCTCGCTGCCACCATGAGCAAGTTTACATGGCAGACACCGAGACGATATGGTAAATCCCTCAAGGCCAAAACCTGAACATGTACTGACCAGTGTCGACATAGCGCAAATTGCAATTTCATCTATAGGAGCTTGCCCGCCGAAGAACTGCCAGAGGAGCAAACACCAATGCCTGGGCCCCAGACTGAAGAGAGAGACCGCGCTATCATGTCACCAATTCCCCTGGCTCCAATCGTCCAAGAGCTCGACAGACCTGAGCATTTCAGTCGCATTTGTATAGGCGCTATGCCACTGGTTCCAGTACCCGAAGCAAGTGACCAGACGACCTGTAACGACGTATGGAATCAGTTACAGGCGAACGAGGACTTCAAGAACGGCAAAATAGACATCGATGCTCTGTGCGCTGAGCTTAGAACAAAGGCAAAGGCCACGGAAAATGGAGTGCTAGTTGATGAGCACCATTTCGATGCCTCTCTCAAGAAAGTAGCCGATAGGGAGACCGGCCAGACACCGGAGGGACTACCAGACGACGCCCGGCAAGATAAGACGTGGACTGAGCCCAGTGTATCCAGCTACTGGTCGATACCTGAGCAGCAAGATTTCGTCGGTTTCATTGGTCACTTTGGGACTGATTTCGGCGCAGTCGCTCATCACATGGGCACCAAGACAACAACCATGATTAGAAATCATTATCAACGTCAGATCGATGGCGGAAGGTCAGACCTGCAAGTTGCAGCAGAGGCAGCAGACCTGAGGAGAAGACAGGACCAAGATCTAGGGCCAGCACCTCAGCCGGACCCCATCTTGAGTAGGACTTACGATAACTTTCCAGCTCGTAAACGCCGTGCGGCATCACCACCGGATGGCGAAAATGTAACTGGGACCATTAAGTCTGATCGCCAAGCCCTAAGCAGAAAGCAACACAAGGAGAGGAAGAAAGGCGCAAGTCATACTACCTCTTTGGATGGTGGCCAGATGCTTCGATTCCGGCTCAATACCAGCGAGCCTACCAAGACTCCTGCCTTTGGAACACCGCAATCGACTCATCCTGGATTTCTACCCTACACTCCTTTACCTGCTCACAACGATCACCAGAATACACCCTTTGCCCCGCCAGGATTGCCACCTCCACCCCTACCTCCACCTCCTTCAAAACGATACCCATATGGATTTCCTGCCTCCGATCTTGGGTCCAAATCAGAACTACCTGACTGGTCCGACTGAAGGAGAGCAGAACGATCTGATGCATGCGCTCGAAACCGATGGTACGGAGGACATTCAAAGGATTATACGCACAGTCTGGCTGAGATTCAATCCGTAAATGCAGAATGATGCTTCGAATACTTCATAAGTTTAAACGTGATGTCAACCCGCCTGTCTCCCACGCTCAGCAGGCAGAGTCTCCCGTATCCTCTGCAATAATTCGCCCACTGTAAAAGGCTTCGACATGACTGAGTCCATGCCCGCTTCCATAGCTTTATCTTGCTGTTCCTGCCTCACATTTGCTGTCGTTCCAATGATGTCCAATCGTCTAATGATCTGGCCCCCTTTCTCCAGTTCTCGAATTTTGCGCGTACACGTCAAGCCGTCCATGACTGGCATTTCCTGAAGAGGGTCAGCATTTGATCTTCCAATGGATCATCGTTCTTGGCTTACCCAGTCCATGAGCACCACATCAATCTGCGCGGCCTCTGTGTCATCACTTCGCGACTGCCAGCAGTCGGTACTCTCCAGAATCTTCAGAGCCTCTTCACCATGATTTGCTACCGTTACAATGCACTTCGCTTTCCTCAATTGTTTCGCCAGGATCTTCTGATTGACCAAATTGTCTTCCACAAGTAGGATATGGAAATTGTTCTGGTGTTGTGATTGCTTCTCTTTGGGGAATTCTTCAGCAGCTGGTGCTTTCTCTGCGTGGGACTCGAGTTGCCTATTCCCATCAACGGGAGGAGAGGCAAGCATATCTGCAGTCTCCAGTTCTTGATCATCCTGCTCCCGACTCGGACCATTCTTTTCTTTGATTCCTTCTGACATGGCCGTGCCGGTCGGAGTTTGAGTTGTACGGGAATGGTCTTCCGAGGTCATTCTGCTTACTGGCTTCGGATCCGGTGGTGCACTGGAGCTACGTTGTGGTAGATTTGGTCGTGTATTGACTGGCTTGGCTCTGGGCGCTGGACTTGCTCGCTTCTGTTCCGCAGACAAGTCGGTGTCTTTGGCAGTTGTGGTCTGGATGTAGAAGCCAAAGACAGATCCCTCACCACTTCGCGATGCACAACCTACACCACCTCCTTGCTTTTCTGTTAGCTGTCGGCAGATGTAGAGTCCGAGCCCACTTCCTCCGTACGCGATGTCAGTCTTCGGCCGTGCTTGTGAGAAGCGCTGGAACAATTTCTCTTGCTCTTCCTTGGTCATTCCACGGCCAGTGTCTTGAACGCAAAAATACAGGTAGAGCTTCTCACTGCCCGATGCCGGCGTTCCCAGGCCAAGATTGACTCTTTGAGTGTCTTGAGCTCCGATCCAGTCCAGGGCTCCGAAGATGGTTCGGATTTTGGGAGGCCGATACTTCTGTGCACCGTAGACTATGGAGATTTTCCTCGTCGGCTGCGAACTGGTAAATTTGATGGCGTTACTGATCATATTGATGAGGACCTGAGTAAGTCTGGCAGGGTCCAGCAGAACGTAATCGATATCGGCGTTGTGGTAAGAGTGATCCTCCAAGGCCTCCATTTCGATGTCCTCCATGGCACTCTCCGTGCTGAACATCTTAATGGTGTTGTTGACCACATCGATGGGACGACCGGCCACAGGACTTATTGTGAACATGTTCGATTCAAGACGGCTCAAGGTCAGAACATCGTCAATCACCCGTCGCTGATGCGCGCCACAGGCGATGATAGTGGTCGCTGCATCCACATTGTTCTCGATGACTGTTCTGTAGCCTTCCTTGGTGTCTTCTACGTCTTCATCAAGACACGATCTTATTCCGTCTGCCAACTGGGTAATCGCTGTCAACGGATTGCGCATCTCGTGGCTCGTGGTGTCGATGAATTCTTCTTGCCGTCGTTTAGCCTGAGTTGCTGCTTCAGCGTTGCGAGATTGGACAGACTCCGCCCATTTTTGGTGAGAGATATCAGTGACGTAGCCCATGATCAATTTGACCTTTCCATCTTCCATCAAAGGAAAGCTAGATGTCAAGATCCACGTAGATGTAGCTCCCTCCTCATCATCCTTGACTTCTGAAGAGTTCCAACTGCGTTGAAGCTGAAATTCTCGCACTATTCTCGGTCCGCCTTTCATCATTGCCGCGAGATCTTTAGTGGCGGTGTCTCTATCGCGAGCCGAAAGTTTGTCCAGCACAGAAAAGATCTCTGTATCCGACCTGTCATGTTCAAAGATCTCGTAGAACTGCTCATTTGCCCAAGCCAGTTGATTGTCCGGAGTCGTTTGGCACATTCCTAGGGGTGCATGTTGAGCCATCAATTGGAGTCTGCTCTCGCTCTCATCGGCAAAGGCCTCGAACAGCCTTTCACTCTTCAGCTTCTCGCTTGAAGTTGCGAGAACTGTATTGTAGAATCCTTCCACTCCACCGTCGTCTCCGAACAGTGGCAAGTATTGAATTGTGAAGGCTGTTCCTTCTGGCCCATCTGTACAATGCATGAATTGTGGTTGGTCTACAACATCGACTGCTCTCCTTGTCGCAGCAGCCTTTCTCAGCAAAGTCTCAATCTCTGTGGCATGGTCTTTGAAGGCTGATTTGAGCGATTGGCCAAACAGATGGGAATGATTTTTTCCAAGAAAGGGCGTGAACAGCTCATTGTAGAGAACGATTCTGTCTTCACCCCAGAATATGCAAGCCGGGCGGGTGTCCGCAAAGAGCATCAGGACGTGGCATCGTAAAGCAGTGGGCCAATTGCTCAGGGGACCAAGAGGTGTTGCACTCCAATCCGAGGTTCTGAAAGAATCTGTATGCGCGTTGTTCGGTAGCCCTTCTGTCCACGCAGAAACGGCTCTCGAGCTTGCCTCCTTCGCCTCGACGTGCGAGACATCTTGCATGGGCTCAATGTCGTCATCCACGTCGGCCACCATGGAGAGCGAAATCCAAGGCTGTTATCGCGATCACGTCCAATGTCCAGTACGAAGCAGTTCTGAAGAGCATGCATTGGAGTGATGGAAAACCGAGCCATTCTTGATAGCGAATCTAGACCTCGCGATCAACGCCTGGCTTGTGGCGTTGATGGCTTTTGGGAAGGTGCCAAGGATGTTGGTCGCTGAGTCATCAGCCAAGCCAGCCTCCACAATAGTCTCAGTGCACAGACCACTCGCTTAGCTGGCCAATGGTTCGTTCCTTACGCTGCCCCAGTATACGGTGGTCTAAGGGTCCTAACGCGTAAAAACCTCTATATTATAGAGCTTCCTTATATAAATAGTATAGTAATATTATAGAGCTCCTATACGCGCTAAACATATATATAGCGTTATATAGACTAATAACTAAGAAAAACGAGCTTAGTAATTATTAAAGTTAATATACTAAATAAGCTAGTAATATTAGAATAACCTATATACCTTATA